>LR738710.1:799579334-799628090 GCA_902687465.1 Secale cereale | reverse complement strand
CCCCCCCCCCCATTGATCAACCTGATATCGCCTATTCTTCTCTCTACTGCTTGCATTAGAGTAGTTTAGCATGTTACTGCTTTCGATAATCCTATTCTGCTGCATAGCCTGTCATTGTTGCTACCACTGTTGATACTTTACCTGCAATCCTAAATGCTTAGTATAGGATGCTAGTATTCCATCAGTGGCCCTACACCCTTGTCCGTCTGCCCTGCTATTCTATCGGGCCGTGATCACTTGGGTGTGATCACGGGTATATACTACATACACTTATACATGATACATGTTGTGACTAAAGTCAGGTCGGCTCGTTGAGTACCCACGATTGAATCACGGATTGGGGGCTGAAAGGACATACTTTCCCGACGGCCCTCTATGTGGATCTTTGTGGCAGAGCGATAGGGCAGGTTGAGACACCCAGTCGAGAGGTGGCCTGGCCCTGGTCGTTGTCCGCGGTTACTTCATAATAACACGCTTAACGAGTTTGGATATTTGATCTGAGTCTGGCCGTTGGCCTATACGCACTAACAAGCTGCGTGGGAACAGTTATGGGCACTCGACGTCGTGGTATCAGCCGAAGCCTTCTTGACGTCAGTGGCTTAGCGGCGCGCGCCGGGTTGGACCGAGTAACGTAACTTCCTTAGTAATTGAGTTTGCTAGGTCTGCTCACCGGCCGCCCTCGCAACGTGCAGGTGTGCATTGGGCGATGGGCCCAAACCCCTGTGTGCTTAGGACTTAGACCGGCGTGCTGACCTCTCTGTGGTGCTTAGGTACGGCTGCGTCGTGTTGATCTTCCGAGGCCGGGCATGACCCTGGAAAGTGTGTCCGACCAAATGGGATCAAGCGTCCTGGGTTATGTGGTGCACCCCTGCAGGGAAGTTAATCTATTCGAATAGCCGTGTCCCTCGGTAAAAGGACGACCCAGAGTTGTATTCCGACCTCATGACAACTAGAACCGGACACTTGTTAAAACACACCCAGATGAGTTCCAGATATAACTCGGTGGTTGCTCTCTCACAGGGTGATGTGCGGGAGGATCGCCGAGTAGGATTATGATATTCGATGTTACTTGGTGAACTTACCATCTGTTCTCTTCTACTGCTGCAAGATGGAGGCTGCCAGAAGCGTAGTCTTCATTTGGATTAGATATCCCCCCTATTATTCTGGCTTGCTCCAGTTCAGTCCACCGATACTACCCATATCATTGTTACCATTGCATATGTAGTATAGATCCTTGCTTGTGAGTACTTTGGATGAGTACTCACGGTTGCTTTGCTCCCCCTTTCCCCCCTTCTGTTCCTTCTTCTCGGATGATGCAACCAGATGGTGGAGCCCAAGAGCCAGACGCCACCTACGACGACTCCTACTACACCGAAGGCGCCTACTACTACGTGCAGTCTGCCGACGACGACCAGGAGTAGTTTAGGAGGATCCCAGGCAGGAGGCCTGCTCCTCTTTTGATTTGTATCCCAGTTTGTGCAAGCCATCTTATGGTAACTTGTTTAACTTTATGTCTGTACTCAGATATTTGTTGCTTCCGCTGACTTGTCTATGATCGAGCACTTGTATTCGAGCCCTCGAGGCCCCTGGCTTGTAATATGAAGCTTGTATGACTTATTTTACTTTTAGAGTTGTGTTGTGATATCTACCAATGAGTCCCTGATCTTGGTTGTACACATTTGCGTGCATGATTAGTGTACAGACAAATCAGGGGCGTCACACTTCATCAACATCTTCACTAGCACCATCTCCTCTAAAACCCTAGTTCATCTCTTGTATCCAATCTTTGTATCAAAACCTCAGATTGGTACCTGTGGGTTGCTAGTAGTGTTGATTACTCCTTGTAGTTGATGCTAGTTGGTTTATTTGGTGGAAGATCTTATGTTCAGATCCATTATGCATATTAATACCCCTCTGATCATGAACAATATTATGTCTTGTGAGTAGTTACTTTTGTCCCTGAGGACATGGGAGAAGTCTTGCTATTAGTAGTCATGTGAATTTGGTCTTCGTTCGATATTTTGATGAGATGTATGTTGTCTCTCCTCTAGTGGTGTCATGTGAACATCGACTACATGACACTTCACCATTATTTGGGCCTAGAGGAGGGAATTGGGAAGTAATAAGTAGATGATGGTTTGCTAGAGTGACAGAAGCTTAAACCCTAGTTTATGCGTTGCTTCGTAAGGGGCTGATTTGGATCCATATGTTTCAGGCTATGGTTAGGTTTACCTTAATACTTCTTTTGTAGTTGCGGATGCTTGCATTAGAGGTTAATCATAAGTGGGAGGCTTTTCCAAGTAAGGGCAGCACCCAAGCACCGATCCACCCACATACCAAATTATCAAAGTACCGAACGCGAATCAGATGATCATGATGAAAACTAGCTTGACGATAATTCCCATATGTCCTCGGGAGCGCTTTACCTTGCATAAGAGTTTGTCCAGGCTTGTCCTTTGCTACCAAATGGATTGGGCCACCTTGCTGCACCTTATTTACTTTTACCATTTGTCACTTGCTACAAATTATCTTATCACCAAACTATCTGTTACCTATAATTTCAGTGCTTGCAGAAAATACCTTACTGAATACTGCCTATCATTTCCTTCTGCTCCTCGTTGGGTTCGACACTCTTACTTATCAAAAGGACTACGATAGATCCCCTACACTTGTGGGTCATCAAGACTCTTTTCTGGCGCCGTTGCCGGGGAGTGAAGCGCCTTTGGTAAGTGGAATTTGGTAAGGAAAATTTTATATAGTGTGCTGAAATTTATTGTCACTTGTTACTATGGCTCAAAATCCTTTGAGGGGCTTGTTCGGGGTATCTTCACCCCGAGCAGAAGAGCAAAGAGTCGCTCCTCAACCTACTGCACCTATTGAAAATGTTTTCTTTGAGATTCCTTCGGGTATGATAGAGAAACTGCTTGAAAATCCTTATACATGAGACGGAACACTTCACCCCGATTTACATCTAATCTATGTGGATGAAGTTTGTGGATTGTTTAAGCTTGCAGGTATGCCCGAGGATGTTATCAAGAACAAGGTTTTCCCTTTATCTTTGAAGGGAGATGCATTGACATGGTTTAGGCTATGCGATGATATGGGATCTTGGAACTATAATCGTCTGAAGTTGGAATTTCATCAGAAGTTCTACCCTATCCACCAGGTTCATCGTGATCGTAATTATATTTATAATTTCTGGCCTCGCGAAGGAGAAAGCATCGCTCAAGCTTTGGGGAGGCTTAAGTCAATGTTATATTCATGCCCCAATCATGAGCTCTCAAGAGAAATGATCATTCAAAAAATTTATGCTCGGCTTTCTCATAATAATCGCTCCATGCTCGATACTTCTTGTTCTGGCTCTTATATGATAAAAACTATTGACTTCAAATGGGATTTATTGGAAATAATTAAACGCAACTCCAAATATTGGGACCTCGATGAAGGTAAGGAGTCAGGTATGACCCCCAAGTTTGATTGTGTTAAAGCTTTTATGGACACCGATGTTTTCCGTGAGTTTAGCACTAAATATGGACTTGACTCTGAGATAGTAGCTCCTTTCTGTGAATCTTTTGCTACTCATGTTGATCTCCCCAAGGAGAACTGGTTTAAATACCATCCCCCTATTGAAGTAAAAGTAGTTTAACCTATTAAAGTTGAAGAAAAGACTATCACTTATAATGTTGATCTTGTTATACCTACTGCTTATATCGAGAAACCACCTTTCCCTGTTAGGATAAAAGATCACACTCAAGCTTCGGCTGTAGCCCGTAAGAGTAATACTAGAACACCTACACCCTCTGAGCAAATTAAAGTTGAACCTAATGTTGCTACGGTTAAAGATCTCTTGGTAGAAGATTTAGATGTACATGTTATTTATCTCCAAGAAGAGTCTGCTAGAATAGCCTAACCCAATGCTAGGAATAAACATAAACCTATCGTAGGCTTGCCTGTTATCTCTGTTAAGATAGGAGATCATTGCTATCATGGTTTATCTGACGTAGGTGCTAGTGCGAGCATTATCCCTCTTGACTTGTATAACAAAATTATGCATGATATTGCACCTGTTGAGTTAGACGGGATTGATGTCACTATTAAGCTTGCTAATAGAGATACTATTTCACCAGTGGGGATTGTTAGAGATATTGAAGTCTTGTGTGGGAAGGTTAAATACCCTGCTGATTTTCTTGTTCTTAGTTCCCCACAAGATGCTTTTTGCCCCATTATATTTGGCAAACCCTTCTTGAATACTGTTAATGCTAAAATAGACTGCGTGAAAGATATTGTTACTGTTGGTTTAGGGGATATGTCTCATGATTTTAACTTTGCTAAATTTCGTAGACAACCCCATGATAAAAAATTACCTAGTAAGGATGAAATTATTGGTCTTGCTTCTATTGATGTGCCTCCTAATGATCCCTTAGGCCAACATCTGCTAGACCATGAAAATGATATGTATATGAATGCGAGAAGGGAAATAGATGAAATATTCTTTAAGCAGGGACCCGTCTTGAAAAACAACTTGCCTATTGAAATCCTAGGGGATCCTCCTCCACCCAAGGGTGATCCCGTGTTTGAACTTAAACCTTTACCTGATAATCTTAAGTATGTTTATCTTGATGAAAAGAAGATATATCATGTTATTATTAGTGCTAACCTTTCAGAGCAGGAAGAAGAAAAATTATTGAAAACTCTGAAGAAGCACCGTGCTGCTATTGGATATACTCTGGATGATCTTAAGGGCATTAGTCCCACTTTATGCCAACACAAGATAAAATTGGAAGAAGACGCTAAACCGGTTATTGATCATCAATGACGGTTAAATCCTAAGATGAAAGAAGTGGTAAGGAAGGAAATACTAAAGCTTATAGAGGCAGGTATTATATATCTAGTTGCTGATAGCCAGTGGGTAAGTCATGTCCATTGTGTCCCTAAGAAGGGAGGTATGACTGTTGTTCCTAATGATAAAGATGAATTGATCCCACAAAGAATTCTTACAGGGTATAGGATGGTAATTGGTTTCCACAAATTAAATAAAGCTACTAAGAAAGATCATTACCCTTTGCCTTTTATTGATCAAATGCTAGAAAGATTATCCAAACATACTCATTTCTGCTTTCTAGATGGTTATTCTGGTTTCTCTCAAATACCTGTGTCAAAGGGGGATCAAGAAAAGACCACCTTTACTTGTCCTTTCAGTACCTTTGCTTATAGACGTATGCCTTTTGGTTTATGTAATGCACCTGCTACCTTTCAAAGATGCATGATGGCTATATTCCCTGACTTTTGTGAAAAGACTGTTGAGGTTTTCATGGATGATTTCTTCGTTTATGGAACCTCTTTTGATGATTGCTTAAGCAACCTTGATCGAGTTTTGCAGAGATGTGAAGACACTAACCTTGTATTGAATTGGGAGAAGTGCCACTTTATGGTTAATGAAGGCATTGTCTTGGGACATAAAATTTCTGAAAGAGGTATTGAAGTTGACAAAGCTAAAGTGGATGCTATTGAAAAGATGCCATGCCCCAAGGATATCAAAGGTATACGAAGTTTCCTTGGTCATGCTAGGTTTTATAGGAGGTTCATTAAGGACTTCTCCAAAATCTCCAGTCCTCCGACTAATCTTTTACAGAAAGATATTCCTTTTGTCTTTGATGATGATTGTCTAGAAGCATTTGAAATACTTAAGAAAGCATTGATCTCTACACCTATTGTCTAGCCTCCTGACTGGAACTTACCCTTTGAGATTATGTGTGATGCTAGTGATTATGCTGTAGGAGCTGTTTTAGGGCAAAGAGTCGATAAGAAATTGAATGTTATCCAGTATGCTAGTAAGACTCTAGATAGTGCCAAAAGAAATTATGCTACCACTGAGAAACAATTTTTACCAGTTGTGTTTGCTTGTGATAAGTTTAGACCTTAGATCGTTGATTCCAAACTAACTATTCACACTGATCATGCTGCTATGAAATACCTTATGGAAAAGAAAGATGCTAAACCTAGACTTATTAGATGGGTCCTCTTTCTGCAAGAATTTGACTTGCATATTATTGATAGAAAGGGAGCTGAGAACCCCGTAGCAGATAACTTGTCTAGGTTAGAGAATATACTTGATGACCCACAACCTATTGATGATAGCTTACCTGATGAACAACTAGCTGTCATAAGTACTTCTCGTACTGCTCCTTGGTATGATGATTATGCCAATTACATTGTTGCTAAGTTTATACCTCCTAGCTTCACATACCAGCAAAAGAAAAAGTTCTTCTATGATTTGAGACATTACTTTTGGGATGACCCACATCTTTATAAAGAAGGAGCAGATGGTATTATTAGACGTTGTGTGCCTGGGCATGAACAGGAACAGATCTTACGCAAGTGCCACTCCGAAGCTTATGGAGGACACCATGCGGGAGACAGAACTGCACACAAGGTATTGCAATCCGGTTTTATTGGCCTACTCTCTTCAAGGATGCCCGTAAGTTTTTCTTATCATGTAATGAATGTCAAAGAATTGGCAATATTAGTAGACATCAAGAAATGCCTATGAATTATCCACTTGTTATTGAACCATTTGATGTTTGGGGCTTTGATTATATGGGACCTTTTCCTTCCTCTAATGGGTGCACACATATCCTAGTTGATGTTGATTACGTTACTAAGTGGGTAGAAGCTATTCCAACTAGTAGTGCTGATCATAACACCTCTATTAAGATGCTTAAAGAAGTTATATTTCCAAGGTTTGGAGTCCCTAGATATCTAATGACTGATGGTGGTTCACACTTCATTCATGGTGCTTTCCATAAGATGCTTGCTAAGTACGATGTCAACCATAGAATTGCATCACCTTATCACCCACAGACTAGTGGCCAGGTAGAACTAAGTAATAGGGAGTTGAAATTAATCTTGCAAAAGACAGTTAATAGGTCTAGAAAGAATTGGTCCAAGAAACTAGATGATGCATTATGGGCCTATAGAACTGCATACAAAAATCCTATGGGTATGTCTCCATATAAGATGGTATATGGAAAAGCTTGTCACTTACCTCTTGAGCTAGAACATAAGGTATATTGGGCTATCAAAGAGCTCAATTATGATTTCAAACTTGCCGGTGAAAAGAGGCTATTTGATATTAGCTGTCTCGATGAATGGAGAACCCAGGCCTACGAGAACGCCAAGTTATTTAAAGAAAAAGTTAAAAGATGGCATGACAAAAGGATACAAAAGCATGAGTTTAACGTAGGTGATTATGTTTTGCTATTCAACTCTTGTTTAAGATTTTTTGCAGGAAAACTTCTCTCCAAGTGGGAAGGACCTTACGTTATCGAGGAGGTCTATCGTTCCGGTGCCATAAAAATCAACAACTTCGAAGGCACAAATCCGAAGGTGGTGAATGGTCAAAGGATCAAACATTATATCTCAGGCAATCCTATAAATGTTGAAACTAATATTATTGAAACCATAACCCTGGAGGAATACATAAGGGACACTTTCCAGAACGATTCAGCCTTCGAAAAGGAAGAGGTACGTGATACGGTAAGTAAACCGACTCCAAAACAGTTCTAAAGGCAATTTTTCTTCGTTTTGGAATATTTAGAAAAATAGGAAAATAAACCGCAGTCCAGAAGAGACACGAGGTGGCCTTGAGGGTAGGGGGCGCCCCCCTGCCTCGAGGGCACCCCGTGTGTCCCCTGGACTCCGTTTTCTTGTGGGTTACTCCTTCCGTTCGGGAAAAATTCATTATATATACTCCCGAAGGTTTTGACCTCTGTATCACGCATAATTCCTCTTTTTTCGTTTCGAGCCGTTTTCTGCTAGGGTTTGCGAAGCTAGGCATCATGTTGTCTCCCTCCTCCAACAACGAAGGCAACGATCCTTGGCTAATGAAGATAGATCTGAAGAGAGAAGGACCTGAGGAGATCCACAAGGAGAAGAAGATCAAGATGGAGGTGGAGGATCCGGCTCCGGCAGCGGTAAAAGAAGACACCTCTAAATCCCTTCCTAATATCTTTACCACAACTGAGCTAGAAGCTTTCAGGATGATTGAGTTAGCTCAGATCCGCAACAAGCATCTCACAAGTGAAAATCTTTTGTTGAAGGATTACATAGTTGCTCTCAAAGGTATTATTTGCAAGCTGGAAGATCTCCTATGCTCGATATATGAGGATCCCCCATCACTACTTGGGACTCCATCATCACCAACCCCGAAGAAGGAGACATAATCATATGGGTATGGGCACTCCCCTTGGCAACTGCCAAGCTTGGGGGAGTGACCCCGGTATCGTATCACCATCACCCCTATCTTTTCCGTTTTACTTAGTTCGATCCTTTTGGTAGTATCTTGATCTATTAGAATAAAGTTAGCATGATCTAGTTGTGAGATTTTGTTTTGTGAGCTTTATCCTTTGTAATCGAGTCCACGAGCTATATAATAAAGATTAGTGTTGAGTCAAGGGCTTGATTTCCTCACTTGGGTCATGACAAAAGAAAGAAAACAAAAAGAGTATCAAAGAGATCATATCGGTCTTATGGGAAGTAATGACTCCACATACAAGAGTATGATAAATAAAAGTTATTGGGAGGTGATAAACATAGTTTTGGTCATCGTTGCAATTAATAGGAAGTAATAAAAGAAGAGAGGCTTCACATACAAATATACTATCTTGGACATCTTTTATGATTGTGAGCACTCATTAAAGTATGACATGCTAAAGAGTTGATGTTGGACAAGGAAGACAACATAATGGGTTATGTCTTCTTATATCCGAAATAAAGTATATTGTCATGGATCTTCCAACATGTTGAGCTTGCCTTTCCCCCTCATGCTAGCCAAAACTCCTCACACTAAGTAGAGATACTACTTGTGTTTCCATACATCCTAAAACCCAGTTTTGCCATGAGAGTCCACCATACCTACCTATGGATTGAGAAAGATCCTTCCAAGTAAGTTGTCATGTTGCAAACCCGCTAAATATGTATGATTTATTAGTGGGGGGAGAAATTAGCTTTATACAAGCTTGTGATATGTAAGTAATAAAAGCGACGGACTGCATAATAAAGGTCCTTATCACAAGTGCCAATATAAAGCGAAGTTCTTATATGCTAAGACTTTGTGCATCCAACCATAAAAACACATGACAACCTCTGCTTCCCTCTGCGAAGGGCCTATCTATTATTCTTGTCTTATAAGTGTCAAGGTGAGATCCACCTTTCCTTTTTCATTTTATCCTTTGGCAAGCACATTGTGTTGGAAAGATCCTGACATATATACCCACTTGGATGTAAGTTGTCATGTTCTATTACTGTTGACATTACCCTTGAGGTCAAAGGTTGGGAGGCAACACCATAAGCCCCTATCTTTCTCTGTGTCCGATTAAAACTTCATAAACATGAGTATTGCGTGAGTGTGAGCAATTATGAAAGACTATAAGATAGTTGAGTATGTAGGCTTGCTGAAAAGCTCTTATATTGACTATTTTCGATGTTACGATAAATTGCAATTGCTTCAATGACCGAGACCAAGGCTTGTTAGCTTCCAATAAAGTTTATGATGCATACTTGATATTGTGGATGAATTGTTACTTTAGCATAATGATCATATGACTATATTTATATAAGTTGTTGTTATGAGAATGATCATGATGCCCTCATGTCCGTATTCTGTTTTTATCGACACCTCTATCTCTAAACATGTGGACATATTTTTCGATATCGGCTTTCGCTTGAGGACAAGTGAATTCTAAGCTTGGGGGAGTTGATACGTCCATTCAGCATCATGCTTATAAGTTGATATTTATTGCATTATGGGCTGTTCATACATGTTTTGTCACAATACTTATGCCTTTCCCTCTTATTTTGCAAGGTTTACATGAAGAAGGGGGAATGCCGGCAGCTGGAATTCTGGGCTAGAAAAGGAGCAAACTCTGGAAACCTATTTTGCACAACTCCAAAAGCCCCGAAACTTCACATAACATTTTTTCGAAAAATATAAAAAATATCTAGCGGAAGAAACCCACGAGAGGGGCCACTGGCTGGCCTCGAGGGTGGGCGCGCGTCCCCCTTCCCAGGGCGCGCCCCCTTCCTCGAGGGCCAGCCGGTGGGCCCCAGGTGCCCATCTTCTCCTATATGAAGCGTTTTGACCTGGAAAAAAATCAGAAGGAGGCTTTCGGGACCAGACGCCGCCGTCTCGAGGTGGAACCGAGGCGGAAACCAATCTAGGGCTCCGGCAGAGCTGTTCTGCCGGGGATACTTCCCTCCGGGAGGGGGAAATCATCATCGCCGTCATCACCAACAACTCTCCCATCTTGGGGAGAGCTATCTTCATCAACATCTTCACCAGCACCATCTCCTCTCAAACCCTAGTTCATCTCTTGTATCCAATCTTTGTATCAAAACCTCAGATTGGTACCTGTGGGTTGCTAGTAGTGTTGATTACTCCTTGTAGTTGATGCTAGTTGGTTTATTTGGTGGAAGATCTTATGTTCAGATCCATTATGCATATTAATACCCCTCTGATCATGAACAATATTATGTCTTGTGAATAGTTACTTTTGTTCCTGGGGACATGGGAGAAGTCTTGCTATTAGTAGTCATGTGAATTTGGTCTTCATTCGATATTTTGATGAGATGTATGTTGTCTCTCCTCTAGTGGTGTCATGTGAATGTCGACTACATGACACTTCACCATTATTTGGGCCTAGAGGAGGTCATTGGGAAGTAATAAGTAGATGATGGGTTGCTAGAGTGACAGAAGCTTAAACCCTAGTTTATGCGTTGCTTCGTAAGGGGCTGATTTGGATCCATATGTTTCAGGCTATGGTTAGGTTTACCTTAATACTTCTTTTGTAGTTGCGGATGCTTGCATTAGAGGTTAATCATAAGTGGGAGGCTTGTCCAAGTAAGGGCAGCACCCAAGCACCGGTCCACCCACATACCAAATTATCAAAGTACCGAACGTGAATCAGATGCTCGTGATGAAAACTAGCTTGACGATAATTCCCATATGTCCTCGGGAGCGCTTTACCTTGCATAAGAGTTTGTCCAGGCTTGTCCTTTGCTACAAAAAGGATTGGGCCACCTTGCTGCACCTTATTTACTTTTACCATTTGTCACTTGCTACCAATTATCTTATCACCAAACTATTTGTTACCTATAATTTCAGTGCTTGCAGAAAATACCTTACTGAAAACTGCCTATCATTTCCTTCTGCTCCTCATTGGGTTCGACACTCTTACTTATCAAAAGGACTACGATAGATCCCCTACACTTGTGGGTCATCAGTTGTGGGTCATCAAGTATATTCTCTAACCTAGACAAGTTGTCTGCAACGGGGTTCTCAGCTCCCTTTCTATCAATAATATGCAAGTCAAATTCTTGCAGCAAGAGAACCCATCTAATAAGTCTAGGTTTAGCATCTTTCTTTTCCATAAGGTATTTGATAGCAGCATGATCATTGTGAATAGTTACTTTAGAATCAATAATATAGGGTCTAAACTTATCACAAGCAAATACAACTGCTAAAAATTCTTTCTCAGTAGTAGCATAATTTCTTTGGGCACTGTCTAGAGTTTTACTAGCATACTGGATAACATTCAATTTCTTATCAACTCTTTGTCCTAAAACAGCACCTATAGCATAATCGCTAGCATCGCACATAATCTCAAAGGGTAAATTCCAGTCAAGAGGTTGGACAACAGGTGCAGAGATCAATGCTTTCTTAAGTATTTCAAATGCCTCTAGACAATCATCATCAAAGACAAAAGGAATATATTTTTGTAAGAGATTAGTCAGAGGCTTGGAGATTTTGGAGAAGTCCTTTATGAACCTCATATAAAACCTTGCATGACCAAGGAAACTTCGTATACCTTTGATGTCCTTATGGCATAGCATATTTTCAATAGCATCAACTTTAGCTTTGTCAACTTCAATACCTCTTTCAGAAATTTTATGTCCCAAGACAATGCCTTCATTAACCATAAAGTGGCACTTCTCCCAATTCAAGACAAGGTTAGTGTCTTCACATCTCTGCAAAACTCAATCAATGTTGCTTAAGCAATCATCAAAAGAAGTTCCGTAAACGGAAAAATCATCCATGAAAACCTCAACAATCTTTTCACAAAAATCAGAGAATATAGCCATCATGCATCTTTGAAAGGTAGCAGGTGCATTACATAAACCAAAAGGCATACGTCTATAAGCAAAGGTGCCGAAAGGGCAAGTAAACGTGGTCTTTTCTTGATCCCCTTTTGACACATGTATTTGAGAGAAACCAAAATAACCATCTAGAAAGCAAAAATGAGTATATTTGGATAACCTTTCTAGCATTTGATCAATAAATGGCAAGGGGTAATGATCTTTCTTAGTAGCTTTATTTAACTTATGGAAATCAATTACCATCCTATAACCTGTAACTATTCTTTGCGAGATCAATTCATCTTTATCATTAGGAACAAAAGTCATACCTCCCTTCTTAGGGACACAATGGACAGGACTTACCCACTAGCTATCAGCAACTGGATAGATAATACCTGCCTCTAGAAGCTTTAGTGTTTCCTTCCTTACCACTTCTTTCATCTTAGGATTCAACCGTCGTTGATGATCAATAACCGGTTTAGCATTTTCTTCCAATTTTATCTTGTGTTGGCATAAGGTGGGACTAATGCCCTTAAGATCATCCAGAGTATATCCAATAGCAGCACGGTGATTCTTTAAAGTTTTCAATAGTTTTTCTTCTTCCTGCTTTGAAAGGTTAGCACTAATAATAACATGATATATCTTCTTTTCATCAAGATAAACATACTTAAGATTATCAGGTAAAGGTTTAAGTTCAAACACGAGATCACCCTTGGGTGGAGGAGGATCCCCTAGGATTTCAACAGGCAAGTTGTTTTTCAATACGGGTCCCTGATTAAAGAATATTTCATCTATTTCCCTTCTCTCATTCATATGCATATCATTTTCATGGTCTAGCAAGTATTGTTCTAAAGGATCATTAGGAGGCACAACAATAGAAGCAAGACCAATAATTTCATCCTTACTAGGTAATTCTTTATCAAGGGGTTGTCTACGAAATTTAGCAAAGTTAAAATCATGAGACATATCCCCTAATCCAACAGTAACAATGTCTTTCACGCAGTCTATCTTAGCATTAACAGTGTTCAAGAAGGGTCTACCAAATATAATGGGACAAAATTCATCTTGTGGGGAACTAAGAATAGGAAAATCAGCAGGGTATTTAACCTTCCCACACAAGACTTCAACATCTCTAACAATCCCAACTGATGAAATAGTGTCCATATTAGCTAGCTTAATAGTAACATCAATCCCTTCTAGCTCAACAGGTGCAATGTCATGCATAATTTCTTGATATAAGGTATGAGGGATATTACTCGCACTAGCACCTACGTCACATAAACCATGATAGCAATGGTCTCCTATCTTAACAGAGATAACAGGCGAGCCTACAATAGGTCTATGTTTATTCCTAGCATTGGGTTTGGTTATTCTAGCAGATTCCTCTTGGAGGTAAATAACATGTACATCTAAATCCTCAACCAAGAGATCTTTAACCATAGCAACACTAGGTTCAACTTTAATTTGTTCAGAGGGTGTAGGTGTTCTAGTATTACTCTTACGAACCACAGTTGAAGCTTTAGCATGATCCTTTATTCTAACAGGGAAGGGTGGTTTCTCAATATAAGCAGTAGGAACAATTGGATCAACATTATAAGTGATAGTCTTTTCTTCAACTTTAATAGGTTCAACTACTTTTACTTCAATAGGGGGGGGTGATATTTAAACCACTTCTCCTTGGGGAGATCAACATGAGTAGCGAATGATTCACAGAAAGAAGCTACCATCTCATAGTCAAGTCCATATTTAGTGCTAAACTCACGGAAAACATCGGTATCCATAAAAGCTTTAACACAATCAAACTTAGGTGTCATACCTGACTCCTTACCTTCGTCGAGATCCCAATCCTCAGAGTTACGTTTAATTCTTTCCAATAAATCCCATTTGAATTCAATAGTCTTCATCATAAAAGAACCAGAACAAGAAGTATCGAGCATGGAGCGATTATTGAGAGAAAGCCGATCATAAAAGTTTTGAATGATCATTTCTCTTGAGAGCTCATGATTGGGGCATGAATATAACATTGATTTAAGCGTCCCCCAAGATTGAGCGATGATTTCTCCTTCTCGAGGCCAAAAATTATAAATATAATTACGATCACGATGAACCTGGTGCATAGGGTAGAACTTTTGATGAAATTCCAACTTCAGATGATTATAGCTCCATGATCCAATATCATCACATAGCCTAAACCATGTCAATGCATCTCCCTTCAAAGATAAAGGTAAGACCTTCTTCTTGATAACATCCTCGGGCATACCTGCAAGCTTAAATAATCCACAAACTTCATCCACATAGATTAGGTGTAAATCGGGATGCAGTGTTCCGTCTCGTGTAAAGGGATTATCTAGTAGTTTCTCTATCATACCCGAAGGAATTTCAAAGCAAACATTTTTAGTAGGTGCAGTAGGTTGAGGAGCAACTCTTTGCTCTTCTGGTCGGGGTGAAGATACCCCGAACAAGCCACTCAAAGGATTATGAGCCATAGTAACAAGTGACAATAAATTTCAGCACACTTTATAATTTTTTTCCTTACCAAAGGCGCTTAACTCCCCGACAACGGTACCAGAAAAGAGTCTTGATGTCCCACAAGTGTAGGGGATCTATCATAGTCCTTTCGATAAGTAAGACTGTCGAACCCAACGAGGAGCAGAAGGAAATGATAGGCAGTTCTCAGTAAGGTATTTTCTGCAAGCACTGAAATTATAGGTAACAAATAGTTTTGTGATAAGGTAATTGGTAGAAAGTAACAAAAGGTAAAAGTAAATAAGTTGCAGCAAGGTGGCCCAATCATTTTTGTAGCAAAGGACAAGCCTAGACAAACTCTTATATAAAGGTAAGCGCTCCCGAGGACACATGGGATTTATCATCAAGCTAGATTTCATCACGATCATCTGATTCGCGTTCGATACTTTGATAATTTGGTATGTGGGTGGACCGGTGCTTGGGTGCCGTCCTTACTTGGACAAGCCTCCCACTTATGATTAACCTCTAATGCAAGCATCCGCAACTACAAAAGAAGTATTAAGGTAAACCTAACCATAGCATGAAACATATGGATCCAAATCAGCCCCTTACGAAGCAACGCATAAACTAGGGTTTAAGCTTCTGTCACTCTAGCAACCCATCATCTACTTATTACTTCCCAATGCCTTCCTCTAGGCCCAAATAATGGTGAAGTGTTATGTAGTCGACGTTCACATGACACCACTAGAGGAGAGACAACATACATCTCATCAAAATATCGAATGAAGACCAAATTCACATGACTACTTATAGCAAGACTTCTCCCATGTCCTCGGGAACAAAAGTAACTACTCACAAGACATAATATTGTTCATGATCAGAGGGGTATTAATATGCATAATGGATTTGAACATATGATCTTCCACCAAATAGACCAACTAGCATCAACTACAAGGAGTAATCAACACTACTAGCAACCCACACGTACCAATCTGAGGTTTGGGTACAAAGATTGGATACAAGAGATGAACTAGGGTTTGAGAGGAGATGGTGCTGGTGAAGATGTTGATGAAGATAGCCCTTCCCAAAATGGGAGAGTTGTTGGTGATGACGGCGGTGATGATTTCCCCCTCCCGGAGGGAAGTATCCCCGGCAGAACAGCTCTGTCGGAGCCCTAGATTGGTTTCCGCCTCGGTTCCGCCTCGAGACGGCGGCGTCTGGTCCCGAAAGCCTCCTTCTGATTTTTTTCCAGGTCAAAACACCTCATATAGGAGAAGATGGGCATCGGGGGGCGCGTCCAGAGAGGGGGGCACGCCCCCCACCCTCGTGGACAGCAGGTGGCCCCCCTCGTGATCTTCTTTCGCCAGATATTTTTTATATTTTCTGAAACGTAGTTCTGTGAAGTTTCGGGGCTTTTGGAGTTGTGCAGAATAGGTTTCCAGAGTTTGCTCCTTTTCCAGCCCAGAATTCTAGCTGCCGGCATTCTCCCTCTTCATGTAAACCTTATAAAATAAGAGAGAAAAGGCATACGTATTGTGACAAAACATATAATAACAGCCAATACGCAATAAATAGCAACATATAAGCATGATGCAAAATGGACGTATCACGGGGTCCTATTGGAAACTAAGGGATATTAAGGCCTCCTTTTAATAGAGTACCGGACCAAAGCATTAACACATAGTGAATACATGAACTCCTCAAACTATGGTCATCACCGAGAGTGGTCCCGATTATTGTCACTTCGGGGTTGCCGGATCATAACACATAGTAGGTGACTATAGACTTGCAAGATAGGATCAAGAATATACATATATTCATGAACACATAATAGGTTAAGATCTGAAATCGTGGCACTCGGGCCCTAGTGACAAGCATTAAGCATAGCAAAGTCATAGCAACATCAATCTCAGAACATAGTGGATACTAGGGATCAAACCCTAACAAAACTAACTCGATTACATGATAGATCCCATCCAACCCATTACCGTCTAGCAAGCCTACGATGGAATTACTCACGCACGCCGGTGAGCATCATGGAATTGGTGATGGAGGAAGGTTGATGATGACGATGGCGACGATCTTCACTCTCCGGAGCCCCGAACGGACTCCAGATCAGCCCTCCCGAGAGAGATTGGGGCTTGGCGGCGGCTCCGTATCGTAAAACGTGATAATTCTTCCTCTCTGATTTTTTCTCCCCGAAAGTGAATATATGAGATCCGGGGATACGTCGGTGGAGCACCAGGGGGCCCACGAGGCAGGGGCGCGCCCTAGGGGGGTGCCCCCACCCTCGTGGACAGGGTGTGGGCCCCCTGGTCTGGATCTTCTTGCAGGTATTTTTTATATTTTCCAAAATAATTCTCTGTGGATTTTCAGGTCATTCCACGAACTTTTTATTTCTGCACAAAAACAACACTATGGCAATTCTTCTGAAAACAGTGTCAGTCCGGGTTAGTTCCATTCAAATCATGCAAGTTAGAGTCCAAAACAAAGGTAAAAGGTTTGGAAAAGTAGATACGTTGTAGACGTATCAATGACCACAATAACCAACTAGGATATCCTAATGCTTGTGCATATTTACTTATTTTTATCTTTTCTTCTACTTCAGTTCGCGGCATGGCCGGTCCATCGTTGAATATATCCTTTCATCACTATTTTTTCATTTTTTTTTTCATTTTTGTTTCTTTATCTTTTTCAGAAAAGGCCCACACTCATAAAATTTTGTTCATAAAGTACAAATGTTCGCATTTGAAAAAGAATGTATAGATATGTCAAAAATTCTTCGTTCAGACAGATAAATGCTGACATGAATATAATTAAAATTTTGAACATCTATTAAATTGGAAAATTATTCGTTTATTGTTCGATTCAACAAAAATGTTCGTATATCCTTCATTTTAAACCTGTCGTAAATTTGAAATATTTTGGAAAACAAAAAATGTTATTGTTTTCAAAAAATTTTTACAAAGGACAACGTTAATGCCAACACGTGTGGTGGGAGCACAATCTGCTCACACGTCCTATAACACACAGACTGCGCCACGTGATCGATCTTTTTGGATTTTCACTTTTTAAAATATTTTATCTCTTAAATGAAAATTTTGATTGAAGATCCGTTTTCACCATTAAATCCCTCGCGACGAGATCTTCGAAACTATTTCTCATATCAACATATATCGACGAATCTTTTTGGGTTAAAAGTTGCCATGTCTATTGCACATGGATTGGCATGGTGTTTACACTGAAGTTGCCATGATATGTTTCAGCTATTTTCTTCAATATTTAAAAGTAAATTTTGACATATTATAAAATGGAGAATTAAGAAACTAGATTTGCCATGATTCATAAACTAAAATTGTCATGATACATGCATTTAAAATTGCTATGGTTCATACTAAACTTGTGATGCTCTACAAACTAAAACTGCCACATGGCAACTTTTGTTCAAGCAATATTGCAATTATAGTGTAAACATCATGGCAACTTTTGGGCAAAAAAAAATCGTCGAAACATATCAACACGGGGTCTAGTTTTGAATATCTCGTCGAGACGGATTTAATAGTGAAAACCGGTTTTTAATTGGATTTTTTATTAGGGGATAAAACATTTTAAGCCGAAAACCCACAAAATTTCTGCTGATGTCATGTGTTCACGCGTGGCAAATTTGAGTGGTAATGGAGGCTTGTCGGCGATGTGCAAGATGCCACACATGTGGGCGTTAGTTTTTTCCTTTACAAATATAACAAAATTCTGAAATTTTGAAAAAAAAATATTGTTACCATTATATATATATATATATATATATATATATATATATATATATATATATATAATGGTAAATATTTTGCATAAATTTCTAGAAAAATTTGTGGTTTGCAATTTGTGTATAACATCAATATTTTGGTATTTATTAACAATTTTGAAAAAAAATCATGTTTATAAAATTTTCTTACACAATTTCAAATTACAAAATTGTTGACAAATTTCAAGAAATTATTCAGATATAAAAAAATGTTCATGTTGATTGATATTGACAGAAATTACAAATAAGAAAAGCTTTGCCCTACCGGCATACCTGAAACCCCACCTTTGAACATTATGTGCTTCTTGTCATTCATGAAATGACACCAAATTCTGCCAGCATGTGGGCAAAAGGTGAAGGTATTCGGACACCGAAGGCACTTTGCGTCACGTCCGGCTAGTGTTATTGGGTTTTTCAAAAGGAAAAACCCTAGAAAATGTATAAAATGTCAGAACTCGATGAAATTTTTATCATGGATGCTTGTCATGGTGATACTAGTGTGTGCAAAAATTTGGAACAATTATATTTATGTGAGTTTTTTCTTCTGAAAAAGAACAAAAATGATAAAAGGAACACAACAAGAATGAAAAAGAAAAAAAATCGAACAATAAACCCGTCACTGATTGATATATTTTCATTATTATTTTTCTATTTGATAGATGTTCAGAGATTTAAGAAGTATTCTATTTTTTATTTGAGCATGTCTTTTTTTAAACGAACAGTAAACAAAGATATTTTTTAATATAACAATAAACGACCAACTTTTCTATTTAATAGATGTTCATAAATTTAATTATATTGATGTCAGCATTTTTCTATTTAAACAAACAATTTTTTAACATATTATGTACAACTTTTTAAATGCAAATATCTGTACTTTATGAATAATATTTTGAAAGCGAACATTTTCGGAACTTCCGAGGAAAATAGTATGTGTGAGCTTTTTTTGAGAAAAGGAAACGAAGAAATGAATAGAAAGAACCAAAAATAAATAATGATAAACGGACTTGTTCAACAATGGGCCGGCCCAGCCGCAAACTAAAGTAGAATAAAAGAAGGAAAATAAGTTAATAAGCATATGCAGTAGGGTGTCCTAGTTGGTTAGAGTGGTGGTCGTTAGATCAAGAAGTTTCGAGTTCAAATCTTGTCACATTTTCAATTTTTTCAAGTTTAATAAAAAAATAAGTATGATGCCTCATACGTGGCACATATGCGTACGAGTATATGGCTTGATGAAATAACCATACCACCCTTATACGGTTTGTGGAGAGAGGATCTACCGAAGCAACTATATAATACATGAAAAATATAACAAAAATATAACACGGCCACAACACGACCGTATGTTTTGTTGGCTACCCGCGCAATGCATTGTAGCGCTCCTGTGCACGGTCCGCATCGCCATCTCCTTTTTCACGACCTCCTGAGCGTAGAAAGGAAAAAGACCGAATTCGATCCATCTCCTCCCTTTTCTTTAAACCAAGAGCTACTTCTTTCTTATCTTTTTTATGTAATTTCAATACGATTTCGTTTGTGTTCATGTTTTCAATTTAGAACCCCGCGGAAGTGAATAGAAAAAATATACGTGAACGTTACCGCTCATACAGCTCCTAGCCAGCAAGCAGCTTTCCTCTAGAAGTCATGGAAGTGTGGATAAATCGACAGAAGGTTTTTATTTCTTAAAAAATCACCCTAACCGTCCTAAAGCGCACGCAAAGGCAACTACAATGCGAATCACCAAATGAACAATATCAAATATACACTGACGATCAGCCCACCGATCATTCAACGAGAGTCACCATTGAGTCGGTTCCCCTTCTTATTTGGTTGACTGTATATTCAAATGCCTTTTTTTCCCCGAAGAATCATAGGGTATTTTATTCTAGAGTGATAGAGTTACAATCTTCAGCGACTAACTTGCTAATGCATGGGGTGGATGACCCAACCAACATGCTCTGCTATCCCCACATCTACCAAAATTCGCTAAACAATGTGCAACCCTATTCCGTTCTCGAAGGATTTTAACAAGAATAACCACTCTATCATTCAGATACCTTTTGATCTCCGACACCAGATGTCCATACGCCGACCTGTCAAAGGAGACATCCCCGAGCATCTTGAGAGTCACCGCAGAATCGGACTGAAGTAGGATAGTTGCTTGAGAATGCTCTACCGCCAGCTTTAGCCCTTCCATCATGGCTTGTAGTTCTGCCTCGAGAGCTTCATTACAGTAGAACAGTTTGCGGTAGGATGCAAAGATAACAGCCCCGGACTTGGTAGGATGCAGTAGGATAGTGGCTTCAAATGCCTTTTCTTCTTACACCAATGGACTTTGTTGGAGAAATGCCCACTTAGAGCATCTACAGTCGGACTTGGTAAACACGGCCCCTCAAACGTCCGCGGACACACCTGGACGTGTCTGTGGGCACTGACCGGACGCCTTTCAAATGTTGCGACGCACATGTATATACCGCAAATTCCGATCCTCAAATCCATGCAATCCATGCAATCCATGCACGTCGATCATACGATACAAACTTTCTGAATGCCAAAGTTCGAAACAAAGCAAAGCTAATCATAGTTCAACAAACCGGACATGGCAAAATGAAATCAATGTCCGAGAGTGACGGATGGGCTCGGATCACTGGCACGGCGGCTGCTCCGAGCGGAATGCGTCCTGCTCGTCCTGCTCCGCATGCATCCACGCTGCCTGCTCCGCCTGCATCCGGGCCGCCTCCTCTGACTGCATCCGAGCCGCAACTGCCCTCGCCGCCTCGTACTTCCTACAGCCGTTGATCTCCATTTTCTTGTCCACAAGCCACTTCTTCAAATGCTCATCATAGAGGGTCTCGTCCACCAACACGATCCTCGCATTTTCCGCGTCCTGTGCGAGTTGCAACTCTCCTTCTCAAGCTCTATGTCGTCAAATGGCTTGGCCTTCTCGAGCTCACATTTGACCGCAGCTTGTTCCTTCTCCAACTCGATCTTCTCCCTCTCAACTTTGAGCTTTTTCTCCGCCCTCTTCCGCTCCCACTCCATTCTTTCCTTTTGCGCATCCAACATGAGTTTGTACATCTCCTCCTTCTTGTTCTCCCTCACCGAAAAAATGCCCGTCCATGTTGACGACATTTTGGTAGCCGCGGCATCACGGGCAGCACGTACCTTCTCCCAGTTGTTTCCCATGACTTGGCGGTTGCCCTTTGGCACGATGGCTTTTCCATTCTCCACGACAACGTCGTCCTCTTCTTCGTCCAACCCAATTGATTGGTTGGAGCTTGAGCCATCATTCCTCTTCTTGCCGGACTTGAGGTCGACCACAACTTGGCTCCACTTCGGCTTGCCATTTAATATGACCCAACAATGGCTAAAAGCAAACGACTTCTTCTCCAACTCGTGATACATAGTGGCCGCCACCGCCTTCTAGCAAACAACATATGTATGAGCATGAGAATGAAAACACAAGAAGCATCCCAAACATATGCAATGGACGACAAGATGAGGCAATCAAGCTTACGTGAGTTGCGACTCCCATTCCACTTTGAGGGCGTTTGGTCACTTGTGAGTAGTAGCCGACGTACTTGTTCACTTCCCCTTGAATGACCCTCAACGATGTTGGAGAGATGCCACATTGCGAGTGGTCACGATAGGATGCGGCTCCACATACTCCTTTTGCTCGTGATACTCCTTCCAAATCTTTGTCCCATAGATGTTCCCCTTTTGCTCGGTGCCGCATATTGGATCCATCATTGTTTTCAACCAAGCTTTCACCAACAAGATGTCCTCAAATCTTTAGAATGCCGGGCCTCTTGCCTTTGGCATCTTGGTCTTTTTCTTCTTCTTGCTTGGATTGGGATCAGATGTTGTCCCAACTTCAATGCGATGGTGGCCTCCAATTCATACTTCATTTCGTTCGGATCTTCATTATCATTGATCATGTTCGACACGAACACCTCCTACGTGATTATAGTTTACAAGCATTGGTCATGAGCGAAATGAACTAGTGGTCTATGCTAAAATTTGATCGGACAAGAGAAAAGAAAATGCACCGACTCTTGTTCAGTCATTCCGTCGAACATGTCGAGGGCAGCCCGGGCACTGCCGGAGCCCATGCTCATCCGTGCCCGAACGAGTTGCGGCAAGTCACATACGTCGACTGTCGGCATTTGCGTGGACGCAAAGCTCTCCGGAATGGCCCAGGCGGCAGTCAGATCATCGTTTGTCCCAACGGGGTCGGACAGAGTAACCGCGTGGGTGGTCAGAGGGAAGGGGTGTGGGGATCCGGGCACAGCGGAGGAGACAGCTGTTCCACCATGTCTGAACCTCCCCGCACCGCCGCCGCCTCCCTCTGTCGCTGCCGGCGCCGCCGCAACTTGCGGGTGATGTTCTCCGCCTTGCAAGTCGCTGCGGACAAAATCACGCTGCCGACGGACGAGGCGGCCTGCGTCTCCGTCGCGGCGGTGTGTGTCGGGCTGGACGACATCTCCGGCGGTGGATCGGTACGGAAGATGAGGATTGGGAGTAAGGGTGGAGGCCAACGAGGGTGTGGGCGCAGGAATGGTTGAATGGCGGCGGAAGGAGGATGAAGGATTTGATGGATTTGGTGAAAAAAACCGTGAATATAGAGGATGAAGCAATGCAGCAGGAGGAGGAGAAGGAGGAGGAGGAATGGTTGTAGATACTATTAGGACGTTGAAGCAATGCAGCAGGCAATGAAGCTTCCCTAAATTCACTGCTGGATGCTTCTTTTCTGTTTCTTTTGTGCATTGATCCCACATGCTCTGTTTTCTTTTCGTTTGGGTGAACTCATGTGACTCCGCCTAGTTGGTAGACTTTATGAATTTAAAGCCGGATACTTCTTACGTCTTCGTTTTAAAAATAAGTCAACCGAAGTTGTTAAAATTTAAGTGGACACCTAATTTTCATTTATTTATGAAATAATTTGTACATAGCAAAAGGACCCTAATAAAATATTAATATTTTTTTTTTGAGACAACCTCGCGAAGCTTTATTGATTCGTCACAATGTTTACAGGGACGGAAGGTAGATTCCCGGGGTGCCCCAACCACACATGTCGGCCACCCTCGAGAGATAAAGCATGCCTCGCTAAGTTGTGAGCCTCATAATTTGAGCTCCTAGGTTCATAATTAAACTTACAGAAATCAAATAACACAGAGTGGTCTAATATTTCATGTATGATAGCACTATAACTGGAGCAGTTATCCCTCTTCAGATCCTTTACCACCACCTGGCAGTCAGAGGCCACTTGGATCATTCGCTCATAAAGATCATCAGCTAGAGCCAAAGCTTCTCTAATGGCCAGACTTTCAAGAGTCGACGGATCAACAATGTGTGTGAAGCGCAAAGTTGAGGCTCCCAAAAATCTGCCAAGTTCATCCCTGCATATTGCACCCACAGCTCCGAAACCATCACCAGACACAGCAGCATCCACATTTATCTTTGCGTTGCCAGCACTTGGGGCCATCCATCTCTGAGATCTCTCCGCTATCGGTGCCCGGGCCACTGGTGATCTTTTGTTAACCACCTGCAGCTCTGCCAAGTACTTAATAATGAATGTGTGAACTGAATGAGGTGTTTGGAAGATATTCTCATGGATAGCTTTCCTCCGAACCCCCCATAGTGCCCATAATGTGACCACCAGATGATCAAAAAGCTCCCTCGGCAGTACTTCATGCATCGAAAAGAGCCACTCCCTCGGGTCATCCTCCACTCGATCTACCATGGAGGAAACAAGTTCTTCCGGTGCCAGTGCCCACACACTAGCTGCCATTGGACAGTATATGAGTGCATGGTTCCAAGTATCAACCGCCCCACAGAAAGGACAAGTTTCCTCCGTTGCCATATGTCTATGTTTCAAAACAGCCCCAGTTGGCATAGATTTTTGAGCGAGTCGCCAGACAAAAAATTTCAGTTTCGAGGGGACCTGCATCTGCCATATCATCGACCACTCCTTGGTTTCATTGGGCCCGTGCGGGTTGTCCCCCTGATCATCAAGGCTAGCCGCATGAGCCCGTTTGAGACGCAAGATCATCCTGTAGGCTGACCGCACACTAAAACCTCCTCGTTTCTCTTCATGCCACGCCCAGTAATCCTCAACTTGTCGTGTGCATAGCGGTATCCGCAAGATCGCTTCCGCGTCTACCTGAGTGAATACTGACCGGACCATATCCTCCTTCCAACAGGCATTGGTGTTATCAATGAGCTCCGCCACTCTCACCGGCGCATTAGGGACAAGTGATGCAAGCGGGCACTTAATGTTATCTCGTGGGATCCAATTGTCACTCCAGACGCTGGTCGTCACCCCGTTACCAATTCTCCGGATGATCCCTTGTGCCAAGACCTCCCGTCCATCGAGTATGGCCCGCCATATTTGCGAGGGACTCGAGCCAAGTTCAGCTTGCAGCAAAGAGCAATCTGGGAAGTAAACAGCCTTTAGAATTCTTGCACTCAGGGAAGTGCTCTCTGTAAGTGTTCGCCATGCTTGTCTTGCTAATAGAGCAAGATTGAAAACCTCAATATCGCGAAAGCCCAATCCTCCCAGATGCTTTGGCAATGTTATAGTATCCCAAGCTACCCAGCACGGTTTTCTCTTCCCTTGCTTCGAGCCCCACCAGAACTGACGTATGATGGATGTTATATTCTCACAAAGCCCGCGGGGGAGCCGAAAGCATGCCATTGAGAAAACAGGAATAGCCTGTGCTATAGACTTGATTAGGACCTCTTTACCGCCTGAAGATAATAACTTCGCCATCCAGCCTTTGATCTTTTCCCACACTCGGTCCCTTAGATACTTGAAAGTCCCGTTCTTTGAGTGGCCTACATCCGTTGGCATGCCCAGGTAGCGTTCGCTAAGTGATTCATTCTGAACATGCAGATTCTGCTTTATTATCTCCTTCAGTTGAGCATGGCACCCCTTACTGAAAAAAATTGATGATTTCTCATTATTGATCCGTTGCCCTGAAGCCATACAGTATACCTCCAGTAGGTTTGACACCGCGTTAGATCCCTCCACACTTGCTTTGAAAAGCAGCAGGCTATCATCTGCAAAAAGAAGGTGGTTTACAGTTGGAGCTGTTGGAGCCACCTTTATACCTGGCACTGATGATTCTGAACTTGATTTAAGGAGGCACGAAAGGCCCTCTGCTGCAATCAAGAATAAGTAGGGGGAAATTGGGTCTCCCTGCCGGATCCCTCTGGTTGGCTTAAAGGGTTCAAGCTTTTCACCATTGAAACAGACCGAGAAAGAGACTGATGATACCATGCCCATAACAACTTTTATCCATCGTGGATCAAACCCCAACTTGGTCATAATCCCTTGTAGATAGTCCCACTCCACTCGGTCGTAGGCCTTCATCATGTCCAACTTCAGAGCACAAAAGCTGTTGGATTTAGCCCTCGATCTTTTCATAAAGTGCAGACACTCATAAGCACAAATAATGTTATCTGTGATCAGCCTCCCAGGGACAAAAGCAGACTGCTCCTCAGATATAATTTCAGGTAAGATCTGCTTCAGCCTATTTGCAATAACCTTCTATGCAATCTTGTACAAGACGTTACATAGGCTAATAGGACGATATTGAGCAAGGACAGTTGGATTTGTTACCATTGGGATTAGGACAAGAACGGTATCATTGATAGTGGCTGCACTTTCTTCACCTTTCACAATTTTAAGAACTATCTCAGTAACTTCCTCACCACAAACATCCCAATGGCGCTGATAAAAGTGGGCTGGAAACCCATCTGGACCCGGAGCTTTGGTTGGAAACATTTGAAAGAGAGCAACTTTGACCTCCTCCCTAGTGTATGGCGCACAGAGCTGCGCGTTCATTGCATTTGTTACTTTCCTGGGGACCTTTTCTAGCACTGCTTCTATATTTTGCACTCCCTCTGTTTGATATAGGTTTTCATAAAAGCTTTTGGCCAGCTCCTTCAACTCGTCTGGATCCGAAATCTCCACTCCCAAAGAATTTTGCAGCGCCTTTATCATATTCTTCTTTCGTCTGATACTAGCTCTCAAGTGAAAGAATTTCGTGTTCTTGTCCCCCTCCGCAAGCCAAGCGATCCTGGATCTCTGTCACCACATGATTTCCTCCCTATGATACATCTCTATCAGACGCTCATTGATCTTCAGCTCTATCTGTGACGGTCCTTGTCTAACAGGGTCACTTTGGAGTTCAGCCAACATCGACTTGAGTTTCTTTATCTCCTTCCGAACACTTCCGAAAGTGTCTCGACTCCACCTTCCAACATCTTCAGCTAGCTCCGTCAGCTTCCGACGCAGGTCCGCTACTGATGAGCTTGGCGATCCGTGCCCCCAGCTAGTCTGTAAAAAACCCTTGAACTCCTCATGTGTATCCCACATTATTTCATACCTGAACGTGCGCTGGTGCGGCTCTTCTTTTTCCCCGTCTAGTAAAAGTAAAAGGGGTGAGTGATCGGATGTCACCCCTGTAAGATGTGTGACGGAGGCCTGGGGGTATCTCGCATACCACGCAGCCGAGGCCAGCGCACGATCGAGCCTGCATCTTGTAAAGCTCCCCCCTGCCACTTTCTTCTCAAAAGTCCACATATTCCCCTTGTAACCCAAATCCAGCAACATGCACACGTCAAGAACCTCTCGAAAAGCTTGTATTTGGGCATTACTTCTCTGTCCAATGCCTTGGTGTTCTTCTGGACGTAGTACCTCATTGAAATCGCCAATACACAGCCAAGGGAGGTCGCTCAAAGAACTGATATTCTTCAAAGTTGTCCATGTTTGGTGCCTCAATGGAACCTGCGCCTCCCCATACACACATGTCATCCTCCATTTGGGTGTACCTTGTTCCTCAACAGAAACATCAAGATGATAACCAGAGTAACCAAGAATTTCGACCTTTATTAAGCTATTCCAAAACAAGCCAATACCTCCACTTCTACCATCACTACTAACAGCATACGAACTATCAAAACCAAGCGTACCAGCCAGAGCTTCTACCCTAGTACTATCCATCTGAGTCTCAACAATACATAATAGGGTAGGGGTAAATTGCCTCGCAAAATTACGAAGCTCATGAATTGTCGCGGCTTTACCCGAACCACGACAATTCCAGCAGAAGATACTCATTGGGCTCGGCGGCGCTCCTCATAGGAGCCCGCCAAAAAAGTAACGATCTTGCCCTGACCGCTCATATTATTGTCACCATCCTCATCTGTTGCTGCACTCACTTTCGATCTCTTTGTTTGCTGTTTGCTGCTAGGGCTCGGGGGAACTTGCGGTAGCGCTGTAAGCTGGAGTGTGCCCCCCCGCCCACCAAGATTCGATGCACCAGAAGCTTGTTTTCCATCGCCCGGGCCTCGTTTTCTGTTGCTATCTGCGTCTATCATACTCAGATCTGCCCCTTGATCCGAATCCTCCTGCTCAGCACCGCCTCCCTCCTCGCCATAGCTGGTGTACGTGCTCCGTCCTCCGCGACCACCTCTTCGGCCTCCTCGACGGCCTCGGCCCCCACCAGGACCCTGCCCAGTGCGCATTACCCATGATGATCTAAGGTCCTTGAAGACTAGAGCTGACGGGGGATGAAGCCCATCACCATGCTCCTTGTAGAGATGGCCGAGCATACCACATACCGCACACCAGTCCGGTAGCTTCTCGTACTTTACTCTATAAATTTGGCGCTTCCCGTCCGTATCATTGAGACAGCATTCTTCAGATCCCTGTTGACATTAATCCGTATCCAAACTCGATGAAAGTTTCCGGCAAAGTCCTGCGATTGGGGTTCAGCAAACAGCACCTCTCCAATTTTTGCTGCTCGAGATGGCACAAGATGGGCATATAGAGGTGGAACATCATGAATTTGCACCCAGATCTCAATAGTATCAAGCTGAATTGTGGTTGGTTTCGCTAGCCCATCATATGGTTTCAAGATCACCGCATCTCCTCTGAAGTGCCATGGCCCTTCCATTGTAACTCGTTCCCAATCTCCAAGGCATGAAAACTGTACTGTATACAAGTTTTCTTCAAGGGGTTTAAACTGAACCTCTTGAGCAAGATCCCATGCCGCACGCATGTTCCTGAAGAACCAAAACTGGCTATACGTCTTGGCTGTATGAACCCTTGCCAAAGCCATCCAGCGGGCTGCTGCCGCCGGTGCCTCCTTCTCATCGAAAACCACGTCATCGAGGTCCTCCTCCCGGAGGCCAAGCTCCTCCATCAGTGATGACAGATCATCCGAGTCTGCTTGACCTGCCGATCCCGAGGCTCCGTCTGACGCCATGAACGTTCAAAAACCTAACCCGATCTGAAGAAACCGGGCCCTGCTGCAGATCCCCAATGGAACTTCTTCCCCTCCCCAAAACCCACCGATCGGCGACCTAGGGCCGCCCTTGATCGGTTTTGGTGCCAGGGCGGCGTCGAGAGAACGGGGGAAGCAAGGTCTCAACGGCGGCGACTACGGTCGCCCCGAGAGGAAAAAACCCTAACTAGAGGGAACCCTAAATAATAAAATATTAATAATACTCCAACTCTACTCCTTCTCTTCATATGTGAGGTCGAAGGTCCCCGCGTGGGACTGACCTACCTCGTCGTCATTGGCAACCAATGCGACAGAGGCGGAGCTGAAGAAGGATGCCTCTTTGGCAACATCATTTCTAAGGCGCCGCCGTCCTCCACCTCAAGTCCCTCGAATAGCTGGTTGCGAGTCGTCTCATTGACGCGGAGCAACCAAGTCCCTCGAATAGCCGGCTGCGAGTCGTCTCATTGACGCAGAGCTACCAATGTTGTGGATGATGATAGGCATTGTCGTCGCTTCCTAGGACTTGTCTTCTTACCTAAGAGCATATACCCTTTTTGTCTTCTACCAAGAGGGCATCTCAGCGTTTGTTAAGTTAATTGGAAATGGAGGATTCTTTCTTGTTTGAAATCTCCGGCGCATCACGATTACGTATTGAAGTACGTCATCTCACAGTCCCCGCAAAAACAACGTGCTCATTCTCTCCTTTATATTCCGATATCTCGTCTGCAGATCCAGCTTCAAGTAGCAGCAGTGTCATCTGAACACTGATCCCTCTCCAATGGATTATTTGGCCATAGTCGTGGCACTCGTTGTTGTCACCGCCTCGTCCATTGCCATCCGCCTCCTCGCCAGAGCCAAGAGAACACAGCCGGCCAACCTGCCCCCGGGCTCCCTCGGCCTGCCGGTGATCGGCCAGAGCCTCGGCCTCCTCCGGGCCATGCGCGGCGATGGCGGCAGCCGGTGGATACAGGACCGGGTCGACAGGTACGGGCCCGTGTCCAAGCTGTCGCTGTTCGGCACGCCCACGGTGCTCCTGGCCGGACCGGCGGCCAACAAGTTCATGTTCTTCAGCGGCGCGCTCTCCACCCGGCAGCCCCGGTCCGTGCAGCGGATACTCGGGGAGAAGAGCATCCTCGACCTCCACGGCGCCGACCACCGGCGCGTCCGCGGCGCCCTGCTCGAGTTCCTCAGGCCGGACATGCTCAAGGCGTACGTGGGCAGGATTGACGGCGAGGTGCGGCGCCACCTCGAGGAGAACTGGGCCGGCCGCGCCACCGTGACGGTGCTGCCGCTGATGAAGCGGCTGACGTTCGACATCATCTCCGCGCTGCTCTTCGGTCTCGAGAGGGGCGCCGTGCGGGACGCCCTGGCCGGCGACTTCGCGCGCATGATCGAGGGCATGTGGGCCGTCCCGGCGAACTTACCGTTCACGGCGTTCAGCCGGAGCCTCAAGGCTAGCGGCAGGGCCCGCCGGGTGCTCCAGGGGATCACGCGGGACAAGAAGAAGGCCAGCCAGGTGGAGGTGGAGCACGGCAACGGCAAGGCGTCGCGGAACAGCGACCTCATCACCTGCCTGCTCAGCCTGAGGGACGGCCATGGCGAGCGGCTGCTGACCGACGAGGAGATCGTCGACAACGCCATGGTCACCCTCATCGCCGGCCACGACACGTCGTCCATCCTTATGACGTTCATGGTCCGCCACCTCGCCAACGACGATGCCACCCTCGCCGCCATGGTCCAAGGCAAGTGACTGACCGGTGAATCAAACTGCCACCCTCGGTTCATGGTATGGTACTGATGCGTGTTTCGTCTCGTGACACAGAGCATGAGGAGATCGCCAAGAACAAAGGTGACGGCGAGGCTCTCACCTGGGAAGATCTGACGAAGATGAAGCTCACATGGCGGGTCGCGCAGGAGACACTCCGCGTCGTCCCTCCGATCTTCGGCAACTTCAGGAGAGCACTCGAGGACACGGAGTTCGACGGCTACCTCATCCCAAAAGGATGGCAGGTCGATCCGCATCAATCATTCATAGGCAGCTAGCTACACCAGCTTGCCGACAAACCTGACGCAAGCTCTTGACGTACGTTTTCAGGTGTTCTAGACGGCAAACGTGACGCACATGGACGCGAGCATCTTCCACGAGCCGGCCAAGTTCGACCCGTCCCGGTTTGAGACCGAGAACCAAAGGGCGTCGGCGGCGCCGCCGTGCTCCTTTGTCGCCTTCGGGGGCGGCCCGAGGATATGCCCCGGGATAGAGTTTTCCAGGATCGAGACGCTGGTGACGATGCACCACCTTGTGAGGCACTTCAGATGGAAGCTCTGCTGCAAGGAGAACACCTTTGTGAGGGACCCCATGCCGTCGCCGCTGCTTGGCCTGCCCGTCGAAATTGAGCACAGAGTCTCCCGTTGATCCTGACTAATCCTCACAACAATCTCCATATCATGATCGGTCGGGCAGCACTGCAGGCTCGCAGTAGACTAGAGAGATAAATGAAAATGTAGCTGGAGAGAGGAGAAGAGGCATATATACTGTACTACTGTACACACATACTCCCTCCGTTCGGAATTACTTGTCTCGGAAATGGATGTATCTAGAACTAAAATACGTCTAGATACATCCATTTCTGCGACAAGTAATTCCGAACGGAGGGAGTATATACCAGGCAATTGCAGAGTTCTGTATCATGGCTTTTCCTGTCTCAGGATAAGTAATCAACTATTTTCATCACAAGAATAAAATGGGCAACAAGCCAACAACAAAGTATGATTTGCTTCACAGCTATTTGGTGTTGGTAGAGGCTGCATGTACACAGAACACTCGAGATAGTACGGATCTAGCAGCCTCACTCGGCAGTCATTGGCAAGTAGACCTCGTTTTGTTTTGTACATATTGCATTGTTTTGAAGCAAAATGTAAACTACTAGACCATGCTAAATAAAGCTTGAACGAAAAAAAAGGACACATAAAGACATAACAGAGTAGGCTGCTCAAGTAGAAACCACAGAGATTCAAAATGAAATTTCTTTATAGCACTGATCTTGTGTTTAGGCTCAATGGCGCAAAATCAAGGGAAACACATAAGAAACATAAGGTGAAGGTCAGCATATCTATATTCACTAGATTCCAATGGTATCATGCTTTGGAAATCATGAGAGAGGTCCTGAATAAGATGGAAAATCATAATTAGTAGTCTCAGTTTAACACAGCTTCTGAAGCTAGTTGGACTAAAGTCATCTGAAATCGTTGGCCTGAGTTCAAACTCTGAAATGTTTCTCTCTAGCAACATAGGTTTAATTCATTTTTCACAGACTCCGCTGATTTCCCAAATTACATTTTCTTTTTGCTACAAATAGCCATCCTGCCACATACCTACTCTTGGGGGGCAACAGAATCCGGCGAGGCTCCGTTCTCATCAGGGACAGCCCCGGGTACCAACGCCAGCATACCTCTCCGGTACTCCTCGGTGTTGCTGTACTCATCAAGGAAGTTATCCATGCCTATGTGCATGGCCCTGCCCATTTCGTGCCACAAGAAAAGGGCCATCGAGATTGGAGGCCTGGCCTGCTTGAGCTCCTCCGGCAACTTATCCCCCACCTTCAAGCCAAGGCCAAGATGATGCTCGACATAGGCGGCGTCGCGGCGCTGGAAGACGATCCGGCTGACCAGGCGTGCGGCCAGGCACCTCCGCCGGAACAGAAGTTCGTCGTGGTAGTCGCGCAGCTCCATGTGTATCTCCATCAGCTCGTGCAGCTCCTCGATCCCTGACGCGTGCAGCTCCTTCAGCCGGTCGATCCTCCCACGCTCCTCGTCCGTCATCGGCACCCGGCGGCGCGTCTTCTTGCCTGCAACGACACCAAAATCAAAGACGGTAGGGACGGTGAAAGAAACTGCGGTTCGTCGGCTGCCGAGATTGGACCTGGATTCGCGAGGTCCGCGGGAGCGGTTGCCGGTGCGGAGCGGGCGAGCGGCTCTTCCTTCCCGGGGTCGGCCGGCGGGCGCGGTGCTCGGGTCGAGGTGGCCATGGATGGTCGCAATCGCAGGGGTAACGGCGGGGAGGGTTTTGCAGTTGCGGCGATGGAGGATCAGACGATGACGCGACGGAATGAGAACCCGGTATGCGTGTGCTGGACGGGCCGAGTTGAACCATACTGGACCTCGTTTCTCGTGGTGGGCTGCATGTGCGCAGCGGCAAGTAGTATTGTTTGGTCCACCTTTTGAGATTTATTATGAGATTTTTGTTGGAAATCATTAATTGAGGAGTACTGGTTGCAAAGATCATCCCAAACCCCATGTTGCGACAACCCGACAAGTGGCGCGCTGCATGTGCGCTACTTGTCGAAACATGAACATTTTTCCTTTTTTCGTAGATCCGTTTATTCAAAACGTTTTATCTCTTAAACAGTTCGTCCAAATCTCGAACCGTTTTCACCGTTGAATTCCTCGCGTCGAGATATTCAAAACTAGATCCCATGTTGATAGATTTTGACGAACTTTTTATTCACGAACTAGGCGCACTGGTTTTTTCCCTTTCCGAAAGAGGCACGCCCGTGCCTCTCGCGAAATCACAACCGTGCCTCTGGCGGAAGCATTACCGTGACTCTCGCGGAAGAGAAAAAAAAAGAGAAAACGTGTTTTTTTTTTCGTTTTCGAGGAGGTGCCGTGCCTCTCGTGGAAGCAAAACTATGACTCTCGCGAAAGAAAAAAAAAATAAAAAACGTGTATTTTTCCCGTTTCCGAGAGGCACGGCCGTGCCTCTCGCGAAAGCACAACCGTGCCTCTCGCGAAAGCAAAACCGTGACTCTCGCGAAAGAAAAATAAATCAGAAAATGTGTGTTTTTTCGTTTCCAAGAGGCACGACCGTGACTCTCGCGAAAGCACAACCGTGCCTCTCGCGGAAGCAAAACCATGACTATCGCGAAAGGAAAAAAAACAGAAAACGCGTTTTTTCCCGTTTCCGAGAGGCACGGCCCTGGCTCTCGCGAAAAATGTGTTTTTCCGCACATTTGTTTTTCGATTTTTCGATTTTTTTATCGAAAAGCTAAGGAAGACCGGTGGAAAACCAAATCGTCGAAAAAACCCGGGAAAAAACCCGTTTAAAAAGCCAAAAACGCGTGCGAAAAAAAAACAAAATCCGAAGGGAGCGACCAGAGCGCGACACGTAGCGAATGACCGAGAGCGCACCAAGTGACGTTGATCGCTGCGAGGCTCCCGAAGGAGCGCTCGTTAACTAGTTGCTCCCATTTTTGTTCGATTATCCGACTTTGATTTTTCCATTTTTTAGGGTAAAAGCCTTTATTGAATCAAACACCACAGAAAGTGGGATACAAGTTTGGTTATGTGGCTGGTCAAGCCACACATGACGCCCCTGATCTAGAGATAACACAAATTTAGCTAACTTGTGTGCTTCAAAACTAACCTGATGACCATCATAAGCAAAACTACAAAGAAACTATGATGATTTGGTCCTGATTTCGCTGATGACCGACGCATATGAACCTTTATGTCCTTTGGTAATATCCCTAATTACCTGTTTGCAATTTGAGGCCACCATGAAGCGTTGGACATTGAGATCTTCCGCTAAAGCGATAGCCTGGCGGCATGCAATAGCCTTGAGTGTGGCTGGCTCCCACATTCCCATAATCACCAGGGCTGAGCTTCCCAAGAAAAAACCATTGCTATCCCTGCATATGGCTACAGCCGACCCACCTCTATATGTCCTTACTGTTGCATCGAGATGGATCTTAGCATAAGTCGCTGGAGGAGCCTTTGGTCTCTGGACCGGTATGTTTGTGCTTACCCTGTTGGAACAGACAAGTTTAGGGGCCCTAACTGCATCGAAGTCAGCTATGAAGCGCGTAATGAACGCATGTATAGCATGTGGGGTCTGAAATATAGCCTCATGGATGGCCTTTCTTCTCATGTCCATATCGCCCAGAGAGTCACTGCTAGGAGGATGAATTTGTCATGGGATAGCGTGTCTAGAAGGCTAAAAAGCCAGCTCTTCGCCCGTACTTCTGTTGTGGCCGCCAAATCAACCCCTAGCTCCTCATCTACAAGAGCCCATGTACATCTAGATACTGTACACTCCAGCAGAGAATGCCGCCATGAATCTGGGGCACCACAGAAGCTACAGGTGCTCGAGGTTGACATGTTCCGATGCGCTCTGACATCCTCTGTTGGTAACGATTGCTTCGAAAACCTCCAAAGGAACATGCGTACCTTAACAGAGACCTCCGTCTTCCACAAAGCTTTCCATGCACCCTCGTTTGCACTCGTATTTGAAGATCCCTCCGATCTTTCAAGCCATGCCTCTCTTCGGTTCCTCGTCATAGTCAGCATGTTATAAGCCGAGCGCACTATGAATTGGTCGTTCCTATCATGAGCCCAACTCCAGAATTCTTGTATATTCATAGTGTAGATTGGTATACCCGTGATGACCCTTACATCGATAGGCATGAAGGTGGCATCTAACAATTGCTTGTTCCATGTAGCATTCGTTGTATCAATGAGATCTGAAACCATTTGTTGAGGATATAACTACTGGGTATAAACCGCCCAGGAGGGGCCGGGTTATCACTACACCACGACATCACATTCCCTACTGATGTTGGTCGGGAAAGGTCAGCATACATCAACACACAATTGGTCGGCAATGTTTCTATCGAACCGTTGGCCGGTAATGCTTGTAGAGGCAACTGACTGTTGGTCGGGAATAATCAGACATTTCATGTCTAATCGTCGGACGGCAATATGCTTACACCCAGCCAACCATCGGTCGGGAAACAATACCGATCGACTATTCGTTGGGCCAGAAAATAGCCCGCTCCAATAGTTTGGGCCAGCGAAATTTAGCTCGCGCGCGGGGCGAAAAAAGGCTTCGCGCCAACCAGCCTGAAAAATCCTCCAACCAGCTTTTTACCATTCCCCTACCAGCCACCAGTCCACCACATAGTAACCCTATCCCTACCCATGCGTTCTTTTCGGCGACGGCGACGGCGCCGCCATTCTCTTGTTCTCCACCCCGCGGCCGCTCCATCTCCTCACCTGGCTCACCTTATCCCCAAATCCTATTCTCGATCTATGCCAACACCACAAACACCTTCGGAAACACCTGTAGAGCATCTTTATAACCACCCAGTTACGTTTTGGCACACAAGGTGTTCCTCCGGTATTCGGGAGTTGCATAATCTCATAGTCATAGGAACATGTATAAGTCATGAAGAAAGCAATAGCAATAAAACTAAACAATCATAGTGCTAAGCTAATGGATGGGTCTTGTCCATCACATCATTCTCCTAATGGTGTGATCTCATTCATCAAATGGTAACACATGTCTATGGTTTAGGAAACCCAACCATCTTTGATTAACGAGCTAGTCAAGTAGAGGCATACTAGGGACACTCTGTTTTGTCTATGTATTCACACATGTATCAAGTTGCCGGTTAATACAATTCTAGCATGAATAAAAGAAATTTATCATGATATATAAGGAAATATAAATAACAACTTTATTATTGCCTCTAGGGCATATTTCCTTCAAAATACTCCAAAACGTCACGACGCCGTGTTCGAACATGTTGTTAGAATCGTGTCCTAACTGAAATACCGGGCCTTGAGGATCCTGGCGCACAGAGAAGAGGGGGCTTGCAAAATCCGCCAGGCCTGCTTCACTAGTACTGCTTGATTGAAAGCTTCAGGATCTCAAAAACCAAGCCCACTCTCTCCTTTTGCTGCACACATTTTTTGCCAAGAGATCCAGTGTACTTTCCTCTCCCCATTTGCCGCGCCCCACCAGAATTTTGAAGAAACTGAAGTCAGGTTCCTGCACATTTTCTTTGTAAGGTGAAAGTAGGTACCGCTTGAAGACCCGATTTGACAAGCACCTCTCTAGCAGCCCTAGACATGCCATGTCCTTCCATCCACTGGCCTTTCCTTTAGAGCTCTCGGTTACATACCTGAAAGTGCCATCTTTTGATCTCCCAACTAGTGTTGGAAGACCCAAGTATCTCTCGCTTAGAGCTTCAGACTGGACACCCAGAGCGGTTTTTAGCTCTACCTTCTTTTCATCTTGACACCCCTTTCCAAAAAAGATAGATGATTTCTGCAAATTTACGCGCTGACCCGACGTCACCTCATATTACGTCAATATATCCTTGAGAGCCTCCATATTCCTGTAGATCCCTCGAGGAAAACAATACTATCATCGGCAAAAAGAAGGTGCGTAACATGGGGGCCAGTGCTCCCAAAGTTCACCCATCTAATTTTATTTTCACTTTGTGCCTTCTTCAGCAGAACGGAGAATCCCTCAACACAAAAAAGAAACAAGTAGGGAGACAGTGGATCACCCTATCGTAACCCCCTAGACGGAAATAAACACCTTGAACATGCACCATTTAGTTTAACACAGAAACTTGTTGTAGTCACACACACCTCATGATCATAGCGATCCAATCTGGTGCAAATCTGAACTGTCCCAACATCTGCTTCAAGAAATTCCACTCCACTATCGCAGGCTTTCAAGGAATTCCACGACACATAACACCTTCTTTCTCTTCCTTGTTCTGATTGCATGCACACACTCATAAGCTACCAAAACATTGTCAGTGATAAGACGCCCGGGCACACAAAGGCACCCTGCTCCTCCGAAATAAGGATGGCGAGGATACGCTTCAGTCTGTTCGCCAACACTTTCGTAGCAATCTTGTAGAGAACATTGCAGAGGCTTGTCGGTCTAAATTGGGTAAGCAACTCCGACGAATTGACCTTGGGGATCATGACAATAACGGTAGCATTAAACGTATCACGGGCTGCTATCCCACTCAAAAAATCTCTCACTGCCCTGCACACGTCTTCACGAACCAATGACCAATGTCGTTGATAAAACAGGGCTGGTAGGCCATCCGGTACCCGGGGCCTTCTCGGACCCATTTGAAATAGCGTCGTTTCTATCTCCTCATCAGATATCCGGGATAAAAGTGTTGCGTTCATACCAGCAGTGACCACACTAGCAATATTATGCAATAAAACGTTAGCATCCTTTGATCCCTCATATGTGAAGTTCTGGTGCTCGCATTATTCCTGGCTTTATTTCTGGATTTTCGGCGATGTGCTTACAGTGGGAGCAGACGTTCCCATCGACGACGAGGCGCCTACGTTGACTTCATAAATCTCAAAATGACATACCGGCTCACTCTCTTGAGGTACTCACAGAGGTAGGGTATGTATGTGTGCGTTCAAATAGGTAAGTGTATGCGCATATGTACGAGCGTTCGCGTCTGTTTTAAAAAATATCGGTCTGTTCAGGTCCTTCCACGACATCCAAGGTGTTTTCTTTTGGGTTAATTTGATAAATGCCACTCCAATTATCATGATTCCGAGAAATGTCACTGCAATTTCTAAACTTTAAAAAATGTCATTTCCAGTGGCATTTTTCGAAGTCTGCAGTGGCGTTTTTCAAAGTTTGCAAAAATTGCAGTGACATTTTTTAAAGTTTGGAAATTGCAGTGGTATTTTTATGAATCTCCATAATTGGAGTGGCATTTATCTAATTAACCCTTTTCTTTTTTGCCTTCTAAAATGTTTTTAGTGCATTTTTTTTGAGTGGATCTATCCATGAAAAAAAGATGGGACGCCTTTGAACAATTTCGGCCGGGATGGACCTCTAGTCATGCAGATTAGTGGGGCCCATTAAGAGGAGGCCCACAGTCCAGCCCAACTGGGCCGTCCAGCCAACGCACGCATATACACATTCGCAGTGCACTATCTCCTCGCCGCCGTAACTTCGAGAGTTACCCTCCTCGTCTCCTCCTCGCCGCCACCCCTCCGACCATCCATGGCCACCTGCACCCAAGCACAGCTGACGCCGCTCTCGCCCTCGGCGATGGTCACTGGCCCAAGTTCCTGGCGATGCTCCCCACTCCACCCCACGCCCCGCTGCCATCCCCAAAAGCTAGGGTTTGCGTTTGCCCCCAATCTCGCTAATTTCCGTGTACGGCTTCTCACAGGAACGGAGACGGGCCCGTGGCTGCCGGCGCCGGACATGGAGGCAGAGGAGAAGGAGAAGCCGCTGGCCTCCCTCTCGCTCGACGCCAAGCCAGGTCCAATCTCTGACCCATAACTCCCCCAAATCCCCGTGTTCAGTTCCTCGAATGCGCGCGCAATTGGTGTCGATTTCTGACCCGGCCTCCTGCTACGACGGTCGGTTTTGGACTTTGGTGCAGGGAAGAGGAGATACGCCAAGGTGCCGATGACAGAGGAGGAGGAGGAGCAGCTGTTGGATGTGAGGGCTCGGCACCGATCGGCGATGAAGGAGATGTCGGCGCGGGTTGAGAAGCGGAAGGAGTTGTTGAAGCGCCGCGACGAGATTCTGTTCCGGCGGCGGTGCCTGGCCGCGCGCTTGACCAACGGGATTGTGGTGCTCCGCGCCGACGCCGATCACGTCAGGCACCAGCGCCTTGTGGGCTGGAGGTATGGGAAGCCCATGCCAGAGGAGATCATCAGCGCCCGGAACCGCATCACCAGCGCCATTGTGCTGTTCGCTGACACCTGCAAGGCCCTGAATGCCGGCCTTGACGCCTTCGTGCTGGATTTCCAGCGGAAGAAGAGAGAGTGTCCGGGCCAGGATTTCCAGCAGCAGAAGAGAGAGTGTCCGGACCAAGGCCAAGTCTCTTGAACGACCAGCCAAACTAACCTGGAGTTTCTTAAGTTTACTGGTTCAATGTAATCTAATTTGTTGCCTGCAAATGTGACTATGGCCCTGTAAGCTGAACTAGTCTCTACTCCTATAAAAATCTGAGTTGGTGATGATGGTGTACCTGCCATCTTGCGTTTAGGATCGTCGGATCTGCATCTGACGCACAACATGAAGCAATCTGTGCAATTTTACAGAAAGACGCCCGCTTCATGTCACACATTTACATATAGGCCCTCCAAGTCCCATCTCCCCTGTTCAGCACAGGCGCCCCCAACTCATTCAAATATATCTGAAAAAGAAGGCACTGGAAGAACCACCGATCTCGCTCGATGTTACTGGAATCGATCGATGGCCGCTGCTGCCGCCGCCCACCCCAAGCCTCTCACGCCTGCTCTCATCAGCCCCAGCGCTCACCACCACCGGAAACCCCGCTCTCACCGCCATCTCCTACACTCCCTTTTGGCCGTCTCCTCCGCCGCCAACCTCTGCAAGCACGTACGCCGTCGGCGCCCTCCGTCCGTCGAGGCGCCGAGGCGTCCTCCTCTTGTGTCGCAGCACAACCAGCACAACCGCCCAACATCTCCACCACGCCGCCCTCTTCCGTGTCATCCCCTACATCCCATCCCCCATCTCCTGCAATTCCACTGCCCGCAAGTATGCCGTTGCCGTCGTCCATGCCCTGACGCCTCTCTTGCTTCCTCCCTTTCTTGTTGCAGCAACCCACCACCCACCACCACCACCTCATCCTCCTCATGCCATCTCTTCCGCCCGCTCCCCGTATCCTTCGACGTCGACCTCCAGAAGTACGCCGACGGCTTTGCCGCCACATACTACTACCCACCGGAGGATTTCTGCTGGTGGCGAGCTACTCGTTCCCGGCAGTCCGGTGCCAACTACCTGAAGCCACTATGTTTGTTCCCAAACCCCAACCACGTTCATCCCTCCATAAGTTTAGTGTTTCTCTGTCAAACCCAAAGAAGTTTGTCATTGTTTTGGAGCAGAGATGTGTGATTTGTGTAGCTATGTGATTGAAACTTCGAGAACTAATTGGTTGTGGATCTGCGAAGTACCTCGAGAACTGCAGATTTATCCTTGGGGAAATTACTGAGAGCCATCCCCTCGGGTTGTTACTAGATTTTTTATTCAATATTTGAAGGAAATATGCCCTAGAGGCAATAATAAAGTTGTTATTTATATTTCCTTATATCATGATAAATGTTTATTATTCATGCTAGAATTGTATTAACCGGAAACTTAATACATGTGTGGATACATAGACAAAACAGTATGTCCCTAGTATGCCTCTACTAGACTAGCTCATTGATCAAAGATGGTTATGTTTCCTAACCATAGACATGAGTTGTCATTTGATCAATGGGATCACATCATTAAGAGAATGATGTGATGGACAAGACCCATCCGTTAGCATAGCACTATGATCGTTTAGTTTTACTGCTATTGCTTTCTTCATGACTTATACATGTTCCTATGACTATGAGATTATGCAACTCCCGAATACCGTAGGAACACCTTGTGTGCTATCAAACGTCACAACGTAACTGGGTGATCATAAAGAAGCTCTACAGGTGTCTCCGAAAGTATTCGTGGTGTTGGCAAAGATCAAGATTAGGATTTGTCACTCCGAGTGTCGGAGAGGTATCTCTGGGCCCTCTCGGTAACACACATCATAATAAGCCTTGCAAGCAAAAGACTAATGAGTTAGTCACGAGATGATGTGTTACGGAACGAGTAAAGAGACTTTCCGGTAACGAGATTGAACTAGGTATAGAGATACCGATGATCGAATCTCAGGCAAGTAACATACCGTTGACAAAAGGAACAACGTATGTTGTTATGCGGTTTTTGACCGATAAAAGATCTTCGTAGAATATGTAGGATTCAATATGAACATCCAGGTTCCGCTATTGGTTATTGACCGGAGATGAGTCTCGGTCATGTCTACATAGTTCTCGAACCCGTAGGGTCCGCACGCTTAACGTTTGATGACGATCGATATTATGAGTTTATGAGTTTTGATGTACCGAAGGTAGTTCGGAGTCCCGGATGAGATCACGGACATGACGAGGAGTCTCGGAATGTCCGAGACATAAAGATTGATATATTGGACGACTATATTCGGGCACCGAAAGTGTTCCGGAAAAGTTTCGGATTTAACGGGATTGCCGGAGGGGGTTACCGGAACCCCCTACGAAGGGGGATGGTCCATAGTGGGCCTTAAGAGAAAGAGAGAGGCAGCCCATAGGGCTGGCCGGCGCCCCACCTAGGGTTCCTAGTTGGACTAGGATTGGGGGGCGCCACCTCTCCCTTTTTCCTTTCCCTCTCTTCCTTCTTTTGGTGATTCCTACTAGGAATAGGATTGCAATCATATTCCTAGTAGGATTGCAACCCTAGCCGCACCAAACAAGGGCCGGCCGGCCTCCCCCCTTGCTCCTTTATATACGGGGGCAGGGGGGCACCCAAAGACACACAAGTTGAATTGTTCCAGTCGTGTGCGGTGCCCCCCTCCACAGAAACACACCTCGGTCATACCATCGCAGTACTTAGGAGAAGCCCTGCGCCGGTAGATACATCATATCCGTCACCACGCCGTCGTGCTGACGAAACTCTCCCGTGAAGCTCAACTGGATCAAGAGCTCGTGGGACGTCATCAAGCTGAACGTGTGCTGAACACGGATGTGACGCCCGGGTAGTTAAGCAACAGTAACCCCCCGCTAATGATGCCACGTCAGCACGATTATTGTTACTAATCTTGCGATGATACAAATCCCGTTCAAATTTCAAATTTAAAATCACGTCGAACAGTTAAAGTTTCCAAATCAATAAAACTAAAATGTTCTGAAAGTAACAAATAATTCGTAAGTAATATTGGTGGTGAAACCACATTTTTATGAAATATTCTAATGCACTAAAGAAATTAAAACAGTAGCTAAAACCATTAATTAAATGCCTTTTATATTTTGTAAAATCCTAAACTATATTATTTTGGGATAAAACTTTTTGTGGTTGTGACATAATTTGTAACATCAATTTAGGTGCCACTTTGGTATTTTAATATTATTATAATAATTAGGAACTAAAAGAAAGGAGAAAAGAAAAATAAGAAAAGGTAAAAAGTAAACAAAACAAAAGGAACAGAAAAAAAAGGGGGGAAACCCCCTGCTGGGCCGTGGCCCAGCTGGCCACCAGGCCAGGCCCAACCGGCCACCCCCTGTCCATAACCCCCCGCTAGCCCGAACCCTAACCTAGCGCCCCTCCCCACTTCCCCACCACGATCCACTCCTCCCCCGATCCCCACTCGCCCCCGCTGGATCGGATCGGGGCGGCGCCCCCGATCCCCCCCTCCCGACGCCCGCCGCCGCCTCGTCGCCGGCCCTCCTCACCGCCGCCCATCACGCCGCCCTGCCTCACCTCCTCCTCGTCTCCTCTCCGCTGCGGACAGACCCGACCCGGCAGCCCGATGTGAGCACCGCCTCCCCCGTTGCCCCTGGCCATCGCCCCCGGTCGCCGCCTTCCCACTCGGTCGCCACAGCCGTCGCCGCGCGCAAGCGCGCTCGGGGCGCGCCCGCGTTCCCGCCCCGTGCACCGGCCCGGCCCTCGCTCGCCGCTCGGCCGCACAGGCCTCGCCCCACGCCTGCCGTCCATGGTCACCGCGCCCGCCTCCCCCTTCTCCTCCCCCGACCCAGCACGCCCCGCCGCTCGAGGACCTCGTCGACGCACGCTGCTCCGCCGACTGCTTCTACTTGCAGGCCCAGCGGCCCGCCCCTACGCCGCCCGCACGGCTACTGGCCGCCGGCGCGTCTGGCCTCCGTGCCCGCCCGTCCGCCCTGCTCTGCTACGTTGCGCCGCTGCCGCCGGCAGCTCGCCCCGGCCGGCGCCCGGGACCAGCCCAGCCAGCGCCCACACGCCCGCACGTTGACGGGGCTCCTCCCCGAGAACCACGCCCGTTAAACCGCACCGCCCGGTGCCCGCTTAGGCTCGGCCTATGGCAACCGGGCCCGCCCAGAGAACTTAAAAAAAAAGTAATTAATAAAAAAATACATATATAAAATAATAATAATTAAAATACATTTAATTAATTAATTAATTAGTGAATTAATTAAGTTAATTAATCATGTTTAATTAAACTAACTAGTAATTAGATTAGCTAAATCCTAATTAAACTAAATAGGGTATGACAGACGGGACCCCCGTTAGTTTGACCAGTCAACTGGCTGGTTGACTGCTGACATCACTATGACATCGTGCTGATGCAGTAAACACATTTTTTTAATTAAGTTAAATCTGTTAATTCCAAAAAAATGATTAAATCTTTATAAATGAATAGATAATAATCTGTAACTCGGATGAAAATACTTTATACATGAAAGTTGCTCAGAACGACGAGACGAACCCGAATACGCAGACCGTTCGTCCACCACAAGTTGGTATCAGAGCCGACTGCCTGTAGGAATCCCCCTTTCCAACTCCTTGGCCGAAGTTGAGTCTAGTCTTTGAAAAACAAATTTACTAACTTGTTGTGTGGCTTACGGGCCCACAACACCAATGGGTGGTATTAGGATCTTTTACTCCTCGTCTATACTCTGGGACTCTTATCTCTCTTCTATTCGGGATAAATGAATTTTGCTAAATCTAACATTAGGATCTTGTTATCACTTTCACCCGGAGAGTGCCTTATGATCGATGACCGTCTGCTGCACCAGAAGACCCTGAAGATACTCCCCGTTGTTAACCCGAGAACTTGTGCTCATCACCTTTGCAATTCATTGCCACCGATATATCCCTATGGATATCTGCATGCACTTGCCATTCTCATGATCATTCCTCGTCGCTCTTGTTATTACAAGATGCCTCGAAATATTCTCCGTTGTCCCGAGAATCCTTTGAGTTTACTGTCTCGCAGTTTTATTTCGCATGAAAACCCTTACGGTTATTTCCTCACATTTCTCGAGGATCTGTTCTTCTCAATTGTTCGCGTGTCTCACAATATTCTCCGAAATACTTTTCGATCTTTCGAAAATCCTCTGCAGCAGGTTACTCTAGTAATTCTTGCCTGCTTGCATTATGGTTAATTCCATATGGCTAGTAGTCTTCGTTAAACATCCCTTGCCTTATCCATTTTGAGCCTATTGATTCAATGTGTGTATGCACGTAACCATCAGGCTATCCTTTTTAAAATTATCTTTCCGGCTCAGACGTCATTCCGGACATGAGTTGGTTCTCGGCAATTCAAACTTTTAATTGATTGTCCAACTAAGTGTTTTCAACTTATCCATCCTTGATCAGAGCGTCTGCTTCTGATCCTTCATTTTGGAAACTATAATTTCTTTCTATTTAAGCTTCAGACTAATCAGGGATTCTTGAATCTGATGCCTCTGCATTCTTTCTTCCTCTGAGTGAGTAGCGATACTCACATCAGCTCTATTGTGGGTCGCCCGATCCATTGTTGGATTGTTATCCGACAGTGCCCTTCATATTCAATCACCTTTGTGAGTTCTTCCCTTGATACATAATGCCTTTGGTAAATTGTATCCCCTGCTTGGCCAACCATGCTCTGCTTTCGAGCTTGAGTATTTAATTTTGAAACTTGTGGTATATGTTACTAAGATGCCTAATGGGTTGAACCCATGCCTTCCCCTAATCCGTGAGAACCCAAAAGTTTTCACAAGTCATACTCTTCCGGTGTTCTACCAGATAAAATTCCAACACTACAGTTTTATCAAAGCGAGAGGTGAATGAAATGATATGCATTAAAGAAGTGGGAGTCGACCTTGAACTTGTGTTCATGCCCATGAAAATGATGTAGACCGTCTCGGAAGCTTCTTGCAAAATGATTATCCAGCTGTATGATTCTTTCGGTATTCTTCAATTGATTCCTTACAGTTATGGTTCCGACCATGCTGTCCTTATCTGATATATCTAATGGGAATTCATTCCAGGCCTCGTCAATTTTTGACAAGGTTAAAGCATCTACTGTCATAGGTCAATGACCTAGTTCAACTTCTATCGTGTTCTACCTTCGAGTTTTACCCCCTGATATCTCGAGGATATCATGCCTTTGCACTACACCTTTTGGACTTTTGATGAAGTAATACCTTTGCTTGTCGTAATCACTCTACGGGTTCTAGGTTGCCGTCAACCGAGGACACCGTTTAGTAAATCAAATCCGCTCTAAAAATTCAACACCCCTAGTAGATGTTACTGGGATTTTTTTTTTAAAACTCAATCTGGTTTTATTCCTAGGCTATCGGGTACATCCCTTGTCTAGCTATCTTTGACTGTGCTACCTCGTCCTTCTTTGGTGCACAAATTCTTCAGAGATCGAGCACAACTTGCGTCGAGCTTTCCGCATCTGGTTGCTTGTTCAGTAAGGCAACTTTGATTCCGAGCTTGCATCTTATATATTGATCCTATAGCTTGCCACTTCTTCATTCCCTTGCTTGTTGCAGTTGTTGTATGATTGCGTCCTCTTGAAACCTCCCGGGAAATGTGTCGGATCACTTTCAGCACTTTGACTTCTTCCGAGATGTCAACGGTGTTCATGATGAGAAATACCTTCCTTGCCCTCGATGATTTTTTCTATCATCGGCAACACCCTTGACTTCCTTTCATCGTGAACTTGTCCACATTATGAATACAACTTGCTCTCCAACTAGTGTTGTATTCTGCATTGAAGTATTACTGTCTTCTATGTCGAGAATGTTGTGGGGATTGCTCCACCTCTTAGAAATTCTCGGTATGAAGATACATTTCATCACCACCATTCTTACTTGGTCCCCGTGTTGTTTTTAATCGGGATACCAATATGCTAACGATGATGCTTGAGTTCTATACTTCTAGCAACCCTATTGCTTCGAAGTTAACGATCGGCAGTTCGTTCTTAGACTGTTGGTTATGGAATCGTCACTCTAACATTGATCTTGCTACCTAAGGTCATATTTCGGGCACACCTTTCACCTAATGATTAATGGTGTATGTTTTTCCTCGAGCATACAACATTATATCATTTGAATTGACAAAGGGTTATCTTCTTGTTCACATTATTGCGGGAATTCATTTATTTGGAACTCTCGATGAATTGTCGCTGAGCCCATCAGCCACCGCTTCATCCTCTCCTTGGTTTAATGATGAACTATTGTTTTGGGAACCCGCTCCCATAGTTCCTTCCCGAGATTCTTGCAATGTCATTTCGACGATTTGTGTTGCACCTTTTCTTCTCGAACATCGTGAGTCTGAGGTATCATGACACCAATCAGATCTGAATCTCGGTCAGATATGATGGTTGGGGCAACTTTCCAGGAGTTATAATGTTGGTCCGTTGATGACCCGGTATTATGATGTCATGCCTGGCACCCCTGGCTGGAGGACCTACCATTATAATTTCTTTTGCAAGTATAACCATTCTTCCAGGAGGAAATTATAAGACATTCTATAAGTTGTACCTGATGAATCCTTTATGTATCCAAGTCCGACCTTTGCTTCAAGACCATGCCAATGCTATCTCGAAGCATGTCTGTGGTACTCCGATTTTCAACTAGAGCATTTGAAGCCCAATGATAAATGTTTCTTGGTCAGTTATCCAAACACCGTTGTATGGGTACCATCATGATTAATCCTTGCCTCTTTAACTGAATGATTGGGTACTTGCTCTCCTACCCTGTATGCCATGTTCTTCTTGTCCATGGGAAGGATATACTCCTAATAATAGTGTGTAATCACTATTTTCCTTTCCATTTGTTTGTTTAACCCTTCTTTCATCCACAGATAATCTAAGCAGTAATAATTTTCTGCTTATGTAAACACCTTGGTGTACAACTCTGTCAGTAAGACCCTGTTACTATTGTTGATAGCATTCCGGGAACCACCGGTGGGCGAGAACTTTGCCTATTGGTCCGCCTCGTTCAACGAGCAAGAAAATGGTTCTCTTCGTTCCCCGTCCTTGGTACCAACATTGTTGCTGACATAGCTGACAAGCTATCCACTGACATGCCTCCCTGTCGCGGCTATGCAAGATGTCACCACCCTTCCTATTTTCAACCCACATGGTGGGCCCATAACCCACAGGTCCACTGGATCGAAACCTGACTCTTCTTTACAACCCGGATTCTAAAAGTATCCTTTGCGCCTGGCTTCGTCTGTGATTCACGAGCTAAATTCTATACCATTATTCATCCTGGAATTAAACACATTGTTATTCTCGTTGTTCAAGCCCCATTCCAGCTTCTGTCTAGGCATCGAATGTTTGCCTACCCAATTGAAACTTTGGTACCGACGTATATTGCACACAATGAATTCACTGAAATACAACTTGTGGGGTACCTCGTGTATTTCCCATTGAGTTCACCATCAGGTACCCAGCTTTGTGGAGATGCGTTCTTCCGGAGTTTTTCCCCCTAATCGCGTTCGTAGGGCGATGGAGATCCCGAAGGAAGGACGACGACTTGATCACGATGCCTTGAAGCAGAGAAATGAAGACATCAACGAAATGGGTCAACCTCTTCGAAAGGGCAACCAAGACCGAGAAGACTCGTTAGTTTTTCGCTACCAGAACTTCCCCCTTACTCCACCGCTTAAATCTCGGGACGAGATTTCTTGTAGTGGAGGAGAATTGTGACGCCCGGGTAGTTAAGCTACAGTAACCCTCCGCTAATGATGCCACGTCAGCACGATTATTGTTACTAATCTTGCGATGATACAAATCCCGTTAAAATTTCAAATTTAAAATCACGTCGAACAGTTAAAGTTTCCAAATCAATAAAACTAAAATGTTCTGAAAGTGACAAATAATTCGTAAGTAATATTGGTGGTGAAACCACATTTTTATGAAATATTCTAATGCACTAAAGAAATTAAAACAGTAGCTAAAACCATTAATTAAATGCCTTTTATATTTTGTAAAATCCTAAACTATATTATTTTGGGATAAAACTTTTTGTGGTTGTGACATAATTTGTAACATCAATTTAGGTGCCACTTTGGTATTTTAATATTATTATAATAATTAGGAACTAAAAGAAAGGAGAAAAGAAAAATAAGAAAAGGTAAAAAGTAAACAAAACAAAAGGAACAGAAAAAAAGGGGGGAAACCCCCTGCTGGGCCGTGGCCCAGCTGGCCACCAGGCCAGGCCCAACCGGCCACCCCCTGTCCATAACCCCCCGCTAGCCCGAACCCTAACCTAGCGCCCCTCCCCACTTCCCCACCACGATCCACTCCTCCCCCGATCCCCACTCGCCCCCGCTGGATCGGATCGGGGCGGCGCCCCCGATCCCCCCCTCCCGACGCCCGCCGCCGCCTCGTCGCCGGCCCTCCTCACCGCCGGCCATCACGCCGCCCCGCCTCACCTCCTCCTCGT
>LR738710.1:799466160-799570047 GCA_902687465.1 Secale cereale | reverse complement strand
ATTGTGATCTGTGTTAGATTTATTGCTCAAGGAAAATGGAGCAGCATTATCAAGCATTACTAAATGTCTTCTTAAGTGGAGAAGATCTTAAGCCCTACGCACAAGGAAGAAAGATAAGCTTTTCCACTTTGTTGTATCAAGTAATTTAACTTCCCTGTATATTAAGTATTGTCTATTGAACGGAATCTTAGTAATCCTTTTTTACAAAACAACATGTATACACTTGTGTAGTTGTATGAGATTGGTGGAGCAAGAACGGCATGCACTATTCTCTTCGTCGCATCCACTAGCACAAGATTTCTATTTGGAAATGCTAATTGAAAAAAAGGTATGCAGCATTAGTAACATCCTTCTAATATGTGGTCTGAGAGAGATGCCCGATAATGAGTGTTGTGTTGCTTGTAGGTAGATTTTTCATGACTTCAACATGTGCCTTCCATCTCATTGTGTGTTACCCTAAACCCCTATGAGTTCATATATCAGTTTTATTTCTCTGCAAGTAAAATTTGATATTGTGTAACGTCTGTATGATTAGAATCCCATGGAAAACTGTGTATTTTTTACCAAGACAATATATGAATTTAGACTCATACCTACGTGAACCTGCATAATTTGTAGAATATTTTCTTGAACAAGGTCTATGTCATGTTAATTTAATTAGTTTTGATAAAAATAGTATAGTTTGGTTGGGGCCACATCAGATGCTCCTCTTGAGAAGCTGAATGATAATTTTGAGGTGTCTCATGAAATCTAATCAAAACTTGCCTTCTGAAACGAAAAGGAATACATGAATTATTTGATTCTTAGATTTTGGTTAGAACCGTCATGCAAAGTTTAGCTCACAAGTTGGATTTTTCCCTAGACTAGCTTACTTCTTTGATTTTCTTAAGATTCAGCGATATAAAGTCGAATATTCAATATGGAGACAGAGCAGCTCTAGGATGAACATTGTGAAAAAAAGGAATAGAAAAAATCAGAACTTTTTGAAACATATTTGTGTCTTCTAGCAACATACATATTTTTCTCTCGAAGAAACGACATATTTAGTGGTGCCAATGGAAGTCTTTTAAGACTTAAGAGCACCAATTTTTTTCTTCCAGATCACAACATTTTTTGTTTCTTCATTAATATTTACACAATTATAATGCTTGGTATGCTTGAGTGTTTGGCAGGAGCACATGAGAAGGAAAGAGTGAGACCGATATCACCATACTGAATTGTTTTCTGAGTGACATGTGATTTCTTTTAATACGATAGTAAGTAGTAGTACGCACGGGTACACTAACCTAGGATTGGAACACAGAAGAAAGAGGACGGTTAGAGATGAAGGCATTGAACATCAAAGGAAAAAAATACTACACTAGAATCTATGTTGGAGTTCAGTTCTTGCATGTCATGTGTTAGATATTTACATTGTATGAATAAACTTAGGATGAGAGGCATTTATGATGCTTTCTATATTGCGGTGTCAATTATTCATGTACATGCAAGACTTTTTGAATTTTAATATACTCTCGTATGTATGCAAGGTATGTATAACATGTTTTTATTTGTGTTTCCTCTTTTCATGTGAGTTCTCTTGGATTCAGAGAAAAAGCTAGCCAGTGTCGTCCCGATTGCCAAATGTGTGGTTAGATTTTCTATTTGCAGTGAGGAATGAGAAAGTTGATTAAGGAAAACAAAAATTCTTCCTGCAAGGTCAAGATGGTGAAGAGAAGGTTTGGCTTGGACGAACGGTATATGTACTCTCTAAGGATAGAAGTTCTAATCTTGCTTCAAATGGCAGGAGATGTGGAACTCCATTAATTTTTTGCTCGAAATGGTGTATAGAAATGGGTTCTTTGCAAGAAAGAATTTCTGCTACTAAAATGGCAGTCGGAAACCTTGTTTAGTTGTCCTCGATGCCTACCTATCAACAATGTAACATCGTTTGATTAATGTCTAGGAACATTTGTTATTGTTCCATAGCAATGAATTGGATCTTGGAAATAATTTAAATAAACAACAATGTTTCACCTGATCTTTTGTGATCCCGTAGCGTAGCACGGGCATCTTACTAGTATGCTATTATGTGCAGCGATGCTGCCGCAGTGTTTGATATTTTGTCATATAGTACTATATATCTTGCATTCATCATGGATTAGTATCCCTTTTCGGCCCATTTTGTTAACCATTTAGAAATGAAGAAACAATATGTTTCTCTGAAACTAAATGACATGTTAATTAACCAAATAAATCAATGTTTACTTAGGACTAAATAAATGGTCCGCGCCAGCCTTAAAAGTCAGGTCCCCAAAACATACTACTACTAGTATGTTTTTTAATAATGAGAAAGAAAAAGAATATACTCCCTCCGTTCCCTTATATAAGGCCACTATGAAAAAATACATTTTGCATCTATACAAGGCCACTAACAATAATCGAGGAAAAAATTAATGTTGTTCCCTCGTACTACCAACTTATTTAATACTTGCATGCATGTAGTCATAATGACACTATGCTATTTCCTTCCCATTCCTTCCTTGCATGCATGCGGGCATATAAATGATCCCGATTAACGAAAAAAAAAGTTGGCTTGCAAAGATGTCATTAAATTTTACCTTGGTACCTGTAATTTGAGTTTGTGGCCTTGTATAAGGGAATGGAGGGAGTAGATATTTTTGGGTGAGATGCAAAAAGAATAGAGATGGATGGATGCCACTTCCCATCAAACGCCGCTCAGTAAACATAAGAGAGAGTGTGTTGGCTGAGGGCCCCACTTGACCCCTCCCAACTCCAACCACCCGAGAACCCAAAACCCTCCCTTGCGAAAGAAATAGCAGAGCAAACCAGAGCAGGACGCAAAAAGGGCATGGCCGCGGGGAGGGGAGGATGCAGACGCGGTTCCAGGCGCGAAAGCAAGCCGCCCGCCGCCGGCAGGAGGACGAAGACGATGAGAGGGAGCGGCAGCGACGCCGTCGCTGGGAAAAGGAGCAGCAGGCCGCGCGAGCCCCGACCCGCGGGTACGTAGATGTGCTCCTAGCTTATGCCGCCCACTGCGATCCATTCCCATCTACCCGATTTTGGCGCAGCGATGTCCACTCACGCTTTTTTTTTTCTTTCCCCTTTCTGGTTAAGGCGATGGCGCAAATACGGTGGATGCACGTGTATTCTTCCCCTTGCGTCTATTTCTCTCGTATAAATCCGCACATACGGCTGAATTTTTTTTTTCGGGAGACGCACATATGGCTGGTTCGATGCACTAATCACACCTTCCTCTCTTGCACTCCCACCTCGTATGAGATTGGTAGCAATCTAGCCCGTTTGAATTTCTCTCTTGCACGTTTTTTTCTCGATTTTTTTTTCCTCTCTTGCAATCGGATCTGGTGTGGATTAGTAGCGATCTGGCTTCCGATTGAGTTAAAAAACAGAGGCTCCATGAACATTTCTTTTTTTAAAGCCACACGTACTAATATAAACATGTTTTTTGCGAAATTAATATAAACATGTTAATTAAAAGTGATCAACTTTTACATATCCGTAGCGTTAATACTTTGGTAGGGCTCCTTTCCCCTTCCTCTTATACCAAATCTGCCAGATCCAGACGCCCACATGTCTCGCCGTCGTTGTCGTTGGTCTGCCTCTCCTCCGGCCGGTGGCCCCATGAACCTTGGGGGTGCGGCGGATCCCGGCCCCGCACCGCCGTTAGAGTTCACACTCCTTTTTAGGTTGGGTTTTCTGTTTGTTCCGACGGAGCGGCGATGTTCGGGAGTTGGAATAATGTCCTTTCCGCTCCCTTCCCGCTTTGGTGGTGCGTCCAATGCCGGTAGAGGGTGCGTGAGGTTATGTTCCATCGGATCTGGTTGGATCTTATGGTGTGTGTTGCTTCAATCACCGCTAGTGTGTCGAAATTCATGAAGTTATGATGGCGGGGTGGTTATTTCATCCTATCTGTTGAGGTTGTTCGTGCTCCCCTCCTATTCGTATGGTGGCAGTGGTGGGGTGTCATGTTATGTATGTGGAGATCCCTTGGTTGATATTCTTTCTCTCGGATCCAGATCCCGCCCTCTGGGACGGGTGACTCTTGCGGTTTTCAAAAACCGTGGTGATGACACCTTAGCAGGCTTGGCAAGAGTCGTAGAGTTTCTACCTTCCTTTCACATTTGTTCTAATTAATGGGGTAGCTGCGTGTGCAATTACACATGAGCGCGGACATGCAACTGGTGGTAATTTTGCAAGAAAGGGGAAAAAGAAAACCGACTCCCTTAGTCGTGCACATGTAATGCCCCTTGAAGTTGCACACGGGGTGTTGCACGTGGTAGATACCCATGAGGTGGGGAAGTGCAAAACTAAAAACGACCACTCGTTCCATCCACTTTGCGTTGCAGTTGCAAGGAGTTGTCGCGTGTGTCATTGTGCATGAAGGGGCAGCCATGCAACTAGTGGCAAGTTTTAAAAGAAAACTACAAAAAAGAAAGTTGTATCCCCTCAGTTGTGCACGTGTAATTCCCCTTGAAAGTTGCACATAGGATGCCGCACGTGTAGATACCATGATGTGCGGAAGTGCAAAACTAAAAATGGCACCACTAGTTCGACGCATGTTGGGTTGCAATTGCATGGAGTTGCCACGTGTGTCGTTGTGCATGAGCGGGCAGCCATGCAACTAGTGGCAATTTTTGAAAGAAAACTAGAAAAAAAATGCATCCCCTCAGTTGTGCGCGCATTATGCCCATTCCAGTTGCGCGCATGAGTAGGTCGCATGCGAGGAGCAAAAGTGCAACTGGTCACAAAGTACGCAACCCCTGCAAAACTACCATCTAGAATCTAAAAAACCTCATGTTTTGTTGCATTCTATAGAAGACTAAACTCATGTTGCGCAAACTTGAGGAAAGAGGCTAGCTCGATGCACGCCCTTCGATCACTTGACTAGCACTCTACTACTATCAAAACTTGACCATTTTTCTATAAGTATCCTTGGCACTTGTATTTATTTGCTCTTTGCAACTTTTGCTTAGAAGCTTCTTTTTCCTTTTCTTTCGCATGTTGCCCAGAAGTAGCTAAAAAAACTTGCATTTTTCCTATAAGTTTCCTTGCCACTTGTATTTATTTATTTTGCTCTTTGCGCCTTTTTCTTATAAGCTTTTTTTTGTTGTACCTTTTCCTTTGCACATTGCAAAAGTAGATGAACACAATAATAAATTAATAAAAAAATAAACTCCCTACCGTTATTTTGTAAAATGTTGTACCCTCCCGGTTGCACACTTCAGTCATACACAAGTGTGTGATGTGTACAGTTGCACATGAGGGGCGGATGTGCCAATGGTTACAAAAAGTCCATAAAAATGCAAAAAGAAAAAAACATCGATTGAGTAGCGGAAAAAAGAAGAAGAAAGTACTCCCTCCGATCCATATTATTTGGAAATTCAAACGGATGTATCTATGTCTAGATAAATACATCCGTTTGAGTAACAAGTAATATGGATCGGAGGGAGTACATGTTCCTTTTACATCGAGCAACAAACACAAGCACTGGTCATTGATTGAGTGGGTGATTTGTTCAAATTTTTGCAGTGGTAGGTACGTTATCGTGAATGATCCACTCGCCAACAACGTGGTTTCACAGGTTGGAGATGACCTGAACTATCTGCAGCCTTTGGAAGGTAAAATATGCATATTTCTTTTGTGCTGAACAACAAACACGAGCACGAGCGTTGAAATCGCTTTGCTGATTTTGTCTGGTGCATGCAGTATCATATGAGTTCCCAGATCAAGACGAGGCAATGCGAGTTGATCCATGGATGAGGACTCGTCGTCTCCTTCAAGGCCAGTGGAGACATCCTAGGACTGGGGGCAGGCTTCCGCGTGCCAATTATGACTCCTTCCCCCCACCTCCCGCGATCAACCAAACGCCGGCCAGCCGATCGGCCGTGGTTGTGCAGGCCGAGCTTGCTGCCAAGATGCAGAATGACCCGGCTGCTCCAGATCAGGAGGTTCTTGATGCCCAGGTCCAGCCTAATGACAATGTGCTAGATGGGCATATGGAGGCGGTTGGCCGTGAGGAGCTTGGTGGGAATGCAGATGAGCAGCCTGTGGATGATGCCGATGCTGATATGCTGATGTGCCTCCAGCAGAGGGCTGATTTTGATACCAATGCCTTGCTCGATCTGCCGGATGACAGCGGCGAGGAATAGTTGGTTAGTTGTCCTTGTTCTTGAGCGCTGATGTTCCTTCTAATTTATCCTCATCAAGTTTGCGTCGCATACTCTATATGTACCGTCGAACTAACTAATTGTTATTCAGAGATAAATCTTTGAAACACAAACACCGCACATGAGAGGATATGAACATCCGACCAGTTTACAATCCTACGAATCTTTGCTGATGAGTACATTAATTTCCTAATGTTGGACTCGATCCACTGGGAGTTTGTAATGCCGGATTTGCAATAATATGTGGATGATCTGATGCATCCACATATGATTATGCAATGTAAGAGGAGATGATACAGTTATATGATTATGCAATGTACAATGATATGGGAAATACAGACGATAAAAGAGTTCGTCAGACCAATCCTTAGGCCAGAAGATCCCTTATCCAAGATCGACATCGGACTAGTTGCCCACCAACTGATACTAGTAAATTCTGTTATCTTCTTGAAATCCTTGGCAGATGGTAGAAAACAGAATTTAGCCAAAGACAGAAAGTGTATGTTTATTGTCGACAGTATCTACCAGTGCCTGACCAGTTAGATTTGATCAAAGGCCATGTCATCATCAAACTTTGGTAGCTTTGAACCAAACGGCCCGGCAGTAGTCCTTGACCACATGGTTTGATACCACAAATGTAGCACTGATAAAAATGACGTGATTACAGTTCAGGAAGACACGAACCATGAAAGCATGCATAACAGTTCTAGACCCACATGTTTGCACAGATCAGAGATGTTAACAACTAAATGATGTGATTATAATGCAGGAAGACACAAAGTAATGAAAGCATGCATCACAGTTCCAGACCCACATTTCACATAAATCAGAGATGATCATAACGCCAACTGTACTAATACATAGCAATCACACAGCTCTGGGCCATGCTTACAATAGGCTCAAAGCCTCAAAAGTCAGAACCATATATAATAACCAACTCGATGACCAGGGAAGGGTAGGGGTGAAGGAAGCAAAGGGATGTTGTGCTCCAGGTGATACATCTTAGCATGTAACACCCCCTCCATTTTCCAGCTGGCTAGCAGGCCTATAGGTAGTCAACAAAACTTAATGAATATTATGCATGAACATATTGTAGCTGCATATAAATATATAAAAATAATCCAATAGTTTGTTCAAAAAAGCTACTTTGTTTTCTCAGAAAAAGAGAGTAGTGTTATCTATGATATACCTCCTACATCTATTTAGAAAGGACTTTAAATCGGTAGCTACCTCTGTTTTATCTTGCCCTTCATTCCTGGTTGATCTAACTATATTTCATAATGCTGTTCACTTTTTCGTATCACAGTAAAAAACGAACCCATGAACACATCTTTCATCCCAAAGCAATTCATTTCTATTTTGAGTAGTTAAGTTTGTACTGAACAGGCCCTGAAACAGATAAAATAAGACAGCGTGGCAGCTAGGGCAGATGAGACTGAAAGCATTGTCGACAGCACAAGCCAGGGCAAACCAAAAAATTTATTCTAGGGTTAGGTTTGGGATAAATAGTCACAGAACAAATATATGCTGAACTTGACATTAACTCAAGCATACTATTTAATATGAGGTAAACAATCAATTCTCTGCCATAGATAAAACTGGAGGTGCTCTTTGTAGTGTACAGCAAAACATGCACATCAATTAGCTGCTATAGATAAAACTGGAGGTGCTCTTAGCAGTGTATATAGCAATGTAATAGTACACGCAGAACAAATATATGCTGAACTTGGCATTAACTGAAGCATACTATGTAATACTCCCTCCGTTCCTAAATATAAGTCTATTTTAGAGATTTCAATAATCGACCACACACGAAGCAAAATGAGTGAATCTACACTCTAAAATATGTCTATATACATCCGTAAGTCCATAGTGGAATCTCTAAAAAGACTTATATTTAGAAACGGAGGGAGTATGAGCTAAACATGCACATTAATTCACTGCTATAGATAAAACCGGAGGTGCTCTGAGTAGTGTATAGCAATTCAATAGCTCTGAGTAGTGAAACATTGAGAGGTTCTCTGTTGATTTATTTGCAAGTGATATCAATGAAAACCCTTTGCAGATCTAGGGGATAACAAAGAACAAACTGTAGATTGATTTGAATTCAGGTAGGAATTTTTTCCAGACTGAACAGTTATTTTTATGCTCCTGAATAATTTAACACTGGTCAGCTACTACCACATCTAAAACATTAATTGACTACAATTAGATGGCGCAGAAGATTTCCGACGATATAAAATCTCGATTATGTTTACATCATTACTTATTGCATCTCTTGTGTTGACAGCTGAAAGACATACGTACATGCACATTATTGCTTCATCCATGTACACTACATGCTACTCTGAAATGGTCAAAGACTAATTAGTTTGCAATCACATGGAATCAGAAGGTAAAACACAAACAAGATCACTATTGATGACGATGCGAGCAGAACTCACCTGTGAATTCTGATGAGAAGCCGAAGAGGAGGCCAACGCCCGGGCTAAGGGGCGGGGGAGCTCCAAGGGGATGGTGTTGCTGAAGATGTTGATGGCGCCGTGGTAGGCCGGGACGGGGCCGACGCGGGTTTCGTAGTCGGCGATGGCGGAGGCGGCGAGGTCGCGGATTTGGCGGAGGGACCGCTTCTCCACCTCGGAGAGTGGGCCCGCGCCGTAGTCCTGGCGCGCCTTGCGCATGTCGTCGAGGTCGAGGCAGTACCCGTCGAGCTGCATCTCGGTTTCCATCTCCGCCGCCATGCCCCCCACCTCTTTCTCAAGCACCTCGATGTCGCGGTCCGCGTCCTCTGCAAAGCGTTCTATCATCCGCACCTTGTACAGCCCTTCCTGGATCTTCCCAGCCACCGTCTCCGGCCAGCTGATGGTCTTCTCATCCTGCAGCCTCTGCGCGTATGACATGGACGGAAATTCGTGAAACCCCATCTAATTTTGACGACCACAGCCCAGTAAACCAGCAATCGAAGATCCGCAGGGGGAGAGGGGGGAAGGGGGAAGGGGTACCATGGTAATATTGCCGGCCCTGGACGTCGGTGCTGCCATCTTGGGATCGGGGGTGTGAGTTCGTCGGAGTTTTCTGAGCCTCCGCGTCCGCAAGTAATCGGAGATGAAAGAAGAGGTCCCCACAGCATCTCCAAACAAAAATGCAAATTCGAAGATGTAAGAGCATCTCCAGCCGCGTACCCAACAGGTTCTCCTCAGACGTTTTTGCCCCGCCGGCGCCAAAAAAAACGGTCCAGTCACGCCTTAGAAGCCCGTTTTTCGCCGGCTCGGGCCAAAACTGGTGTCGGCAGACCCAGGCCGAACCCGGCGCCCTGGGGGGCGCTTGGGGAGCCGGCACAAGCGAAAAAGGCGCGTGGGTCCGCCCTGTCGGCGACCGAGAGCCTTTTCCCGCCGTTTCGAGACGCTTTTCCCTCGCACCCCTGCCGCTCGCTCGCCTTCCTCCCGCCAAACCCCCCTCCCACTCGTCTTCCAATCGCCGCCATGCCGCCGAAGAAGTACGCCATGCCGCCGAAGAAGTACGCCATGCCGCGCGCGGCGGCAACCACGTCCGGCACCGTGGCCCAGCCGAAGCAGAGGAAGCCGAGGGCGCCGCCATTGAAGCCGCCGGGCATGTCGAACGCCGAGTAGAGGGTGGAAGTTCAGCGGCGCGACGCAGTCATCGCCGACCGGCGGAACAGGGCCATCGCCAAGAAGGCCCGCGACAACACGGCGCGCGCGGCGGCGTCCTCCTCATCGGTCGACCACGCGGATATGATGAATCCACCCGTCGTCAGCCACGCCCAGTACGCGCCCTGGGGACAGCAAGGCGTCGGATCTCCATGGGGATCGTCGTCGCCCGGCTACGCCGACGGTGACGCGCACGGTGGGTTCAACCCAAACGTGACCTTCCCCCATGGCCACCCCGCGACGCGCACACCCTCGCCCGCCTTCGTCGGCGTGCAATACCCTCCATACAACTACTCGCCGCCCGCCTACGCATCCACACCGACGCCCCATCTCTGCCGTGGACCGCTGCCCTTCTCGCACCTCGGCGACACCGACGACACAGGAGCCGACATGGACGACATCATCGCGTCAGGATTGACCGCGGCCGTCGCGTCTCCCGGGTTCGCCACCCAGGGCGAGGTAGTGGATCTCAGCGGCGGCATGGAGGCCGAGCTCGGCTACGTCCATGGCGAGGACGCGCAGGAAGCGCAGGAACCCGAGGAGGAGGAGGAGGAGGAGGAGGAGGAGGAGGAGGAGGAGGAGCCGGCGGCGAAGGGGCACCAGAAGAAGTGGGCGGCTAGGCCAGGCGAACCGCGCATCAAGTGGACGTCCAAGGAGGAAGAATGCCTCGCCGAAGCATGGAAAGTCGTCTGCCTTGACCCGACCACCGGCACGAACCAGAGCTTCGAGACGTACTGGGACCGCATCAAGGCCGAGTTCGACAAGCGGAAGCTCGTCGACCCCTACTTCAAAGGCGTCTACATGCAGCGCGGCTCCAAGGCGAAGGCGAACCTTGGGGACGTATCCAGGGGGCATGCAACAAATGGCATGGGATCATCGAGGAAGTCGCGGCTCGCCCGGAGAGCGGCGTCAGCGTTGAGGATCAGGTACGCACGCCGTTCACCCGCATCTCTTCGTCGTCTACGCCCGCCGACCGCCAACTGTTTGTTCCTCCGCGCAGTTGCTGCGCATGTTCACCATGTACCGGCGCGACAACCTCGACGCCGACTTCAAGTACCTCCACGTCTACAAGCGCATTGACAAGTGCGAGAAGTGGGCGGAGGTCCGACGCACCCTCGACAAGGCCAAGGAGACATACAAGCCGGACGCGACGACTCCGGGCGCGTCCGAGGGGCGGCCGGACGGCCACAAATTGGCAAAGAAGGGGAAAAACGCCGACGCGGCAACCGCGTGCATGCAGGAGTCCATCGAGCATTGCCTCGCCGACGTCCAGGCCCGGGCCGTCCAGCGTGAAGAGAAAACCGCCGAGCGGTGGTCATCGTTGATGACGAACAGCGCCATCAAGCTCGACCTGCTCCGGACCAACGGCGACCTGCTCCGGACGAACGTCGCCGCGAAGAAGAGGAACACCGACATGGCTTTTCTGATGGGCGGGGCGGACATGCTCCAGAGCAACGACGAGCAGCTCAGGGCGTGGTACCTGGCGGAGCGCGGACTCATCCTGAACCAGCTGCAGACGAAAATGCCGACGACGCCGACGACGCCAGCTCCCGCGCCCACGGCCACACGGACGCCAAGCTCGAACGACGCCTTCACATCGCCGCCCATCAGTACTGAAGCCGCGACGGCGGCACAGCCCAGCACCGAAGCAACTCCGACACCGCCGAGCCCGCGCACGCCGACTCCGCCAACGCCTGGAACCGACCCCGCCGAGTGATTCGTTGCGCACGCGAACTTGCGGTGCGCGACGCTATGTTTTTGTAAACGCCAGACTACGTCCGATCGCCGGATTTGTGGCGTCTTTTGTGAGCGGGAACGACCTAGTTTAAATTTCCCGCATCCTGGGGCCGGCGCTTGGGGGCATGACTGGGAGCTAGGTCGTCCCCAGGGGACGTACTAGTGCCGGCATGCCCCCACGCCGCTCTATATATGCGCCCTGGGGGGCCGAACGGCTGGAGATGCCCTAAAATAGTAAAAGTGCATTTTGTATCTTTTAAAAAAGAAAACTTTAACATATGATGTCTATTTGCGATGTAAAAGTGCAACTCCAACATATGATGCAAACGAAAATGTAAACTAGTTCAACAACGGCATGGCAGCTGCAGACCGAGCGGCGACGACCAAGCTTCGAGAGGAGCGCCGGCCGCCAAGCGATGAGGAGCGGTGCGGCGCCTGAGCCTCTGCCTTCAAATGTCGTGGCGGGACCTCTAATGCTCGGCGGCAAGGGCTGAATTGGGCGGTGGATAACGGCGACAGGAGATCAAATTGGGCGGCGGATTAACAGCGGCGGGGGATCAAATTGGCCGTCGAGGCGGCGCAAGAAGCTCGAATCGAGCGGCGGAAAATCGGCAGCAGCGCGGGCGGGTGTGCGGCGTGAATGCGGAAGCGGGGTGGCAGAGGATCTTGAATCAGGAGGCGGTAGGACGGCAAAAAAACGACTGACACAACGGATTTTCTAGCGTAGGGCGGCGGAAAATGGTGGCGGCGTGGCAGCAGATGTGTGGCTCGAATCCGATGGCGGTGGTGCGGCCGGAGAAGCTCGAACTGGCGACGGTGAGGCGGCGAAAAAATGGGTGATGTGAAGGAAATGTGCCCTAGAGGCAATAAAAAAGTTGTTATTTATATTTCCTTATATATCATGATAAATGTCTTTTATTCATGCTAGAATTGTATTAACCAGAGACTTGATACATGTGTGAATACATAGACAAAACAGAATGTCCCTAGTATGCCTCTACTAGACTAGCTCGTTAATCAAAGATGGTTATGTTTCCTAACCATAGACATGTGTTGTCATTTGATCAACGGGATCACACCATTAGAAGAATGTTGTGATGGACAAGACCCATCTGTTAGCTTAGCACTATGATCGTTTAGTTTTACTGCTATTGCTTTCTTCATTACTTATACATGTTCCTCTAACTATCAGATTATGCAACTCCCGAATACCGGAGGAACACCTTATGTGCTATCAAACGTCACAACGTAACTGGGTGATTATAAAGATGCTCTACAGGTGTTTCCGAAAGTGTTTGTGGTGTTGACATAGATCAAGATTAGGATTTGTCACTTCCATTGTCGGAGAGGTATCTCTAGGCCCTCTCGGTAATACTCATCATAATAAGCCTTGCAAGCAAAAGACTAATGAGTTAGTCACGAGATGATGTATTACGGAACGAGTAAAGATACTTGCTGGTAATGATATTGAACTAGGTATGATGATACCGACGATCGGATCTCGGACAAGTAACATACCGATGACAAAGGGAACAACGTATGTTGTTATGCGGTTTGACAAATAAAGATCTTCGTAGAATATGTAGGAGCCAATATGAGCATCTAGGTTCCACTATTGATTATTGTCCGGAGATGCGTCTCGGTTATGTCTACATAGTTCTCGAACCCGTAGGGTCCGCACGCTTAACGTTCGATGACGATCGGTATTATGAGTTTATGTGTTTTGATGTACCGAAGGTTGTTTGGAGTCCCGGATGAGATCACAGACATGACGAGGAGTCTCGGAATGCTTGAGACATAAATAATGATATATTGGAATGTTATTCGGACACCGGATGAGTTCCGGGGGTCACCGGATAAATATCGGAGTGTCGGGGGGTTATCGGAACCCCCGGGGGAACTAATGGGCCAACATGGGCCTTGTGAGAGAGAGAGAGAGAGGAGGGGCCTCTAGGGCTGTCCGCCCCCCCATGAGGAGTCCGAATTGGACTAGGAGGGGGCGGCGCCCCCTCTCTTTCCCTCTCCCTCTCTCTCCCTCTCCTTCCTTCCCCCTCTCTTCCCTTGCTGGAAACCTACTAGGAATAGGAAGTAGGAATCCTACTTGGGGCGCGCCCTATAGGGGCCGGCCGACCTCTCCCCTTGCTCCTTTATATACGTGGCAAGGGGGCACCCCATAGACACACAAGTTGACAATTGTTTTAGCCGTGGGCGGTGCCCCCCTCCACAGTTACACACAAGTTACACACCATAGACACACAAGTTGACAATTGTTTTAGCCGTGGGCGGTGCCCCCCTCCACAGTTACACACCTCGATCATATTGTCGCAGTGCTTAGGCAAAGCCCTACGTCGGTAACTTCAACAACACCGTCACCACGCCGTCGTGCTGACGAAACTCTGCCTCGGCCTCAACTCGATTAATAGTACGAGGCACGTCCCCGAGCTGAACGTGTGCAGATTGCGGAGATGCCGTGCGTTCGGTGCTTGATCGGTTGGATCACGAAGACGTTTGACTACATCAACCGCGTTACTATATGCTTGTGCTTTCGGTCTACGAGGGTACGTGGACACACTCTTCCTGCTCGTTGCTATGCTTCTCCTAAATAGATCTTGCATGATCGTAGGATTTTTTTTTTGAAATACTACGTTCCCCAACAGTGGCATCATGAGCCGGGTCTATGCGTAGATGATATGCACAAGTAGAACACAATGAATTGTGGGCGATAATAGCCATACTGCTTACCATCATGTCATACTTTGATTTGGCGGTATTGTTGGATGAAGCGGCCCAGACCGGCATTACATGACCACATTTATGAGACTGGTTCTACTGTCGTGCTTCGCACATAGGTGTCTAGTGGGTGCCTGTTTCGCCAACTTTAGTTGAATCAAGTGTGACTACGCCCAATCCTTGTTGAAGGTTAAAACAACACACTTGACGAAAAACCGTTGTGGTTTTGATGCGTAGGTAAGAACGATTCTTGCTAAGCCCGTAGCAGCCACATAAAACTTGCAACAACAAAGTAGAGGACGTCTAACTTGTTTTTGCTGGGCAAGTTGTGATGTGATCTGGTCAAGACGTGATGAGTTATACGTTATTTTATGAGATGATCATGTTTTGTAAATTACCGGCAACCAGCAGGAGCCTTATGGTTGTCACTTTATTGTATGAATTGCGAAAGCCATGTAATTGCTTTACTTTTCACTATGAGTTAGCGGTAGTAGTAGTAGCAATTGTTGGCGAGACGACAACGATGCTATGATGAAGATCATGGTGTCAAGCCGGTGACGATGGAGATCATGACGATGCTTTGGAGATGGAGATCAAAAGCACAAGATGATGATGGCCATATCATGTCACATATTTTAATTGCATGTGATGTTTATCTTATTATGCTTCTTATTTTGCTTAGTACGGCGGTAGCATTATAAGATGATCCCTTACAAAATTTCAAGGTACAAGTCTTCTCCCTAAGTATGCACCGTTGCGACAGTTCGTTGTGCCAAGACACCACGTGATGATCGGGTGTGATAAGCTCTTCGTTCAAATACAACGAGTGTAAGACAGTTTTGCACATGCAGAATACTCGGGTTAAACTTGACGAGCCTAGCATGTACAGACATGGCCTCGGAACACTGGAGACTGAAAGGTCGAACGTGAATCATATAGTAGATATGATCAACATAAGATGTTCACCATTGAAAACTACTCCATCTCACATGATGATCGGACATGGTTTAGTTGATTTGGATCACGTGATCATTTAGATGACTAGAGGGATGTCTATCTAAGTGGGAGTTCTTTAGTAACATGATTAATGGAACTTAAATTTATCATGAACTTAGTCCTGATAGTTTTTGCATATCTATGTTGTTGTAGATCAATGGCGCGGGCTACCGTTCCCTTGAATTTTAATGCGTTCCTAGAGAAAGCTAAGTTGAAAGATGATGGTAGCAACTACACAGACTGGGTCCGTAACTTGAGGATTATCCTCATTGTTGCATGGAAGAATTATGTCCTTGAAGCACCACTAGGTGACAAGCCTACTGCAGGAGCAACTCTGGACGTTATGAACGTCTGGCAAGCTCGATCTGATGACTACTCGATAGTTCAGTGTGCCATGGTTTACGACTTAGAATCGGGACTTCAAAGATGTTTTGAACGTCATGGAGCATATGAGATGTTCCAAGAGTTGAAGTTAATATTTCAAGCAAATGCCCGAATTGAGAGATATGAAGTCTCCAATAAGTTCTATAGCTGCAAGATGGAGGAGAACAGTTCTATCGGTGAACACTTACTCATAATCTCTGGGTACTACAATCACATGACTCAACTGGGATGCAAAGTTGATGAAGATAATGTTATTGATAGAGTTCTTCAATCACTGCCACCAAGCTATAAAGGCTTCGTGATGAACTATAATATGCAAGGGATGCAGAAGACAATTCCCGAGCTCTTCGCTATGCTCAAAGCTGCGGAGGTAGAAATCAAAAAGGAGCATCAAGTGTTGATGGTTAACAAGACCACTAGTTTCAAGAAAAAGGGCAAGGGAAATAAGGGGAACTTCAAGAAGAATAGCAAGCTAGTTGCTACTCCCGCGAAGAAACCCAAGTCTGGAGCCAAGCCTGAAATTGAGTGCTTCTACTGCAAAGGGACTGGTCACTGGAAGCGGAACTGCCCCAAGTATTTGGCAGATAAGAAGGATGGCAAAGTGAACACATGTATATTTGATATACATGTTATTGATGTGTACCTTACTAATGCTCGTAGTAGCACCTGGGTATTTGATACTGGTTCGGTTGCTAATATTTGTAACTCGAAATAGGGGCTACGGATTAAACAAAGATTAGCTAAGGACGAGATGACGATGCGCGTGGGAAATGGTTCCAAAGTCGATGTGATCGCCGTCGGCATGCTACCTCTACATCTACCATCGGGATTAGTTTTAGACCTAAATAATTGTTATTTGGTGCCAGCATTGAGCATGAACATTATATCTGGATCTTGTTTGTTGCGAGATGGTTATTCATTTAAATCAGAGAATAATGGTTGTTCTATTTATATGAGTAATATCTTTTATGGTCATGCACCCTTGATGAGTGGTCTATTTTTGTTGAATCTCGATCGTAGTGATACACATTTTCATAATATTGAAGCCAAAAGATGCAAAGTTGATAAATGATAGTGCAACTTATTTGTGGCACTGCCGTTTAGGTCATATTGGTGTAAAGCGCATGAAGAAACTCCATGCTGATGGACTTTTGGAATCACTTGATTATGAATCACTTGGTGCTTGCGAACCATGCCTCATGGGCAAGATGACTAAAACTCCGTTCTCCGGAACAATGGAGCGAGCAACTGACTTATTGGAAATCATACATACTGATGTATGCGGTCCAATGAGTGTTGAGGCTTGCGGCGGGTATCATTATTTTTTGACCTTCACTGATGATTTGAGCAGATATGGGTATATCAACTTGATGAAACACAAGTCTGAAACATTTGAAAAGTTCAAAGAATTTTAGAGTGAACTAGAGAATCATTGTAACAAGAAAATAAAGTTTCTACGATCTGATCACAGAGGCGAATATTTGAGTTACGAGTTTGGTCTTCATTTGATACAATGTGGAATAGTTTCACAACTCACGCCACCTAGAACACCACAGCGTAATGGTGTGTCTGAACGTCGTAACCGTACTTTATTAGATATGGTGCGATCTATGATGTCTCTTACCGATTTACCACTATAATTTTGGGGTTATGCTTTAGAGACAACTGCATTCACATTAAATAGGGCACCATCTAAATTCGTTGAGACGACACCTTATGAACTATGGTTTGGCAAGAAACCCAAGTTTTCATTTCTTAAAGTTTGGGGCTACGATGCTTATGTGAAAAAAGCTTCAACCTGATAATCTTGAACCCAAGTCGGAGAAATGTGTCTTAATAGGATACCCAAAGGAAACTGTTGGGTACACCTTCTATCACAGATCCGAAGGCAAGATATTCGTTGCTAAGAATGGATCATTTCTAGAGAAGAAGTTTCTCTCGAAAGAAGTGAGTGGGAGGAAAGTAGAACTTGATGAGGTAATTATACCTTCTCCCGAATTGGAAAGTAGTTCATCACAGAAACTAGTTCCAGTGATTCCTACACCAATCAGTGAGCAAGCTAATGATGATGATCATGAAACTTCAGATCAAGTTACTACTGAACCTCGTATGTCAACCAGAGTACGTTCCGCACCAGAGTGGCACGGTAACCCTGTTCTGGAAGTCATGTTACCAGACCATGATGAACGTACGAACTATGAGGAAGCGATGATGAGCCCAGATTCCGCAAAATGGCTTGAGGCCATGAAATCTGAGATGGGATCCATGTATGAGAACAAAGTGTTGACTTTGGTTGACTTGCCCGATGATTGGCAAGCCATTGAAAATAAATGGATCTTTAAGAGGAAGACTGACATCGATGGTAATGTTACTATCTACAAAGCTCGACTTGTTGCGAAAGGTTTTCGACAAATTCAAGGAGTTGACTACGATGAGACTTTCTCACCCGTAGCGATGCTTAAGTCTGTCCGAATCATGTTAGCAATTGCCGCATTTTATGATTATGAAATCTGGCAAATGGATGTCAAAACTGTACATCACATGCAATTTTCCCCGTTAAATCGTTTGTGATAGTGTTGCCATTGCACATGATGTTAACAATTTTATAGTTTGCGTTATTGAATGCATCACACATAGTGTGTATAAGAAATTGTGTGGCAAAGGCTGTCAATCACACACACTTTTTATATGGTAAACGTTTGCGCAAGGTGGCCTAACGCAAACGGTTTTCAAGAGAATGTTCTGTGTGATTGTTCATTGATCCAACACGGTTTATTCCTAGAAACTGTGTGTGTTTCCTGAGGTCATCGCCCAACCCAATTAGTAGGCTAATTGGCCATTAGCAGGCTAATTTTCCTATTATTAATAATTCATTTATTAATCTAATTGACATTCATATTAAGCACATAATATATTTCATTTCCATATTAAGGAAGTAGGAGTTCATAATTGAAGTACATCAGAGTTCAACATGATATAGCTTCAGCACTCAGCTACCCCATTGCACAACTGCACCTGCACCAAGTTTCACATGCAACATTTAGAACCTTTCGAAATTAGCATCATAGACGGTAGATAGACAGATGCATCTCATCTGGAAAACTGATGAAGCGGAAGGCGGATATTGAGCCTTCATTCATGTTGAAGGTCTTTGCAACTTTAGGCCAGTGCCTGTGGATGATTGACCATCCATCATTTGTCCTCTTTAGGAACACTTCAATATTGAACCGTGGGTGTTGTATGAAAACCTTCCTCGCCTCCTGACCATAAATGTGGTTTGAGAGGTAATCATCAGTGAGCTGCTTTGGAAAGGCTTGAAAAGGAGGATGTGCATAAATATCTTCTCTGTATTGGAAATGGGACAAAGGAATAAAAAAGGCAATGTATAATAGTTAGTACCATCTTGTAGTGAATTGATGTCTTCTTCATTGTGCAGGCAAATATCTTCTTGTTTTTTGTCGTTAATTTCTTTATCCTAACAATCTTTCTGAGTTTCTTGACTTGATTGATATTCATGGACAACTCATTTCCCCATATACAAAAAGGCTCGAATAGTGGGTCAAAACCTCTGACAGCAGGAACTACATGTGCAAGACCAAATTGTTAAAAACCTAAATATAAGAATGGTTCCTGCAATTGCACAATAATGTGCTATTAGACAACTGACCATGCACGTGCTAACCTCGATTGTAAACCTCGGTGCTTCCCACTGTTTCCCTGCAACACATATAAGGTAGTTAGTCATCAGTTTAAGTAAGGGTTCGCATGCTATCAGTAAAATATGTTGATGAAAAATAAGCACATACTACTGCAGGCTACATAGCAACATACATTGTACTGAATGACTAAATATGCAATCCCAGGCTACATAGCAAGAAGGAAGAGTGTTACCTTAATGTTCTGATGATGTCTAGATATACATGTAATAAAATCTTATATAATGGGATGGAGGGAGTGTTGTACTACATCATTTTTCAATTGTTGTTTAGCTTCTAATATTAACTTGGTGCTTTTAGGTACATATGTCATTGCCAAAGTTCCACACTTCGACCCTTTTCTGGGGCAATGAGATATTCATGAACCAGCATCAAGTGATGAAACTGATAAAGATTGTCATTAAAATGGGTCCAAAGACGTCAATCGAACTATTTGTTTACACTTTATGCAAGACAACAGTGAACTGCAGGATGGTAAGTAAGAACCATGTAGCCTTCTTTTTACTGCCCGTGATGAGTTGTGTTGGATGACAATGTCTGAATCTTTTCCCTTTGAAGTGGATCCTGAAGCAGTTTACTCAAGATTACCTCTCAAACTACATGATTGGCGGCCGCCCATCACAAAGGGTTGGACTAGAGTCCTACATGCCTTCTGCATTGAGGAGAGCAAAATAGGGCCATTCCGTTTCACCTTGTTCAGTAACCGGAATGTCTGTCGCCTCTTTCTTTACTATCTGTAATACTACAAGTATAGAACCCTGGCTCATCATTCTTTATTTGGTGCTTATGTAATTCTTAAACATATGTACATGTGATTTGAATAATGCATTGGTTGTTTGAACCTAATGGATATGAATAAAGCTAAAGCCTACTTTCAAGTTTAAATCAGGTACAATTTTAAATAGCAGCAATTAAATTAGGGCGAAATTAGGGTGTGCAGGTCATTACGGCGCACATAGTTAATAAAGCACAACATGTGTGATGTACATCATAACCCGACATGGTTCACGGAGAGGAAACGTGTGTAACAATGCACATTGTTGCCATTTGCAAAGCGTGTGTGATGTCAGAAACTATCGCATACGATGCGGGGAAACTAAATGTGTGTGATTGTCTACCTATCGTACACGGTTTATAATCATGAACTGTTTGTGATGTGTCAGGCATCATAAAACTCCCATGCCTGGAATCTGCATGGAAAACTGCCATTCCTGAAATCTGACTAGATTTAGGTAAAACCACAAAACTCCGACTGCGATGGCAATGCGAGCACAAACGAGTAGCAAGGATGGAGTGTTTGGGATATTCGAGATATCAGAAACAGTTATATAGGAACAACTGTATGCATCAAGGCTCCCTATCCTCAACGGTTTCTAGGTCGTGTGGGAAGGACCCCCCTATCGTCGTCACTCACTAGGCGGCGGTTCCAAATGTCATCGCGGAAAGGGGTTAAAAACCGTTTGTATAGCACCGACGCGTACTAGTGACATTGCAGATTCACTTGATTAATTCAAGCCACATGGAAAACCCATTTATCCAAACCAAGCATGATTAAGAACTAGGAAATATAGCACTTGTATATGTTTCTCATGTATTAAGTGCAACCAAATTTGATTTATTCCTGACATACACAACAATACAAAATTCTACCCACGACAATTGGACATCGAATTGCAGAATTGAACCAAGCAATTAACTAAACACCACAACACATGAACCAAACATTAACTGAGCACCACATTGCACAATATAACATACTCCTAATAGAAGATCAGACGGTTAATCAAACCAAGCATGCTTAACAACTTGGAAATATAGAAATTATATTTGTTTCTCATGTATTTAGTACATCCAAGTTAAATTTATTCCTCACATGGTGTACAATAACAGAATGCAACCACAACAATTGAACATCGCATTGCAGAATTGAACCAACCAGTTAACTAAACACCACAACAAATGAACCAAACATTAACTGAGCACCACATTACATAATATAACATACTCCTAATAGAAGATCAGATAGTTAACCAAACCAAGCATGCTTAACAACTTGGAAATATAGCAATTGTATTTGTTTCTCATGTATTTAGTACATCCAAATTTGATTTACTTCTCACATGGTATACAATAACAGAATGCACCCACAACTATTGAACATCGCATTACAGAATTGAACCAAACTGTTAACTAAACACTACAACAAATGAACCAAACGTTAACTGAGCACCACATTGCACAATGTATAACCAAACCAAGCATGCTTGCCAACTTGGAAATATAGCAAATGTATTAGTTTCTCATGTATTTTATAAAGATAAATTCAATTTATTTCTCACATGGAAGACAATACAAAATTGCAGCATGAAGAATTGAACATCACATTTGAAGAATTGAACGAAACAGTTAAGTAAAGACGACAACTAATTAACCAAATAGATAATAAGTGAGCACCACACTGCACGACATATAGAACATATACACTAGAGCAACATATTGCATGGTAAAATTAGATAGCAAAATTCACTAGAATTTGTTAAGGAAAGGCAGGAGTAGCACACACAATGGGTAAACCAAGCATGCTTAACCGGCGTAGCTAGCAAATGGCAAGGTGCTCCTCCAAGATCTGGGGGTTGGAACGAATGGCAGCCATCGTGACCTCACCCGCGTGTGTGATGTCTACACACGCTTCTACTCCTGTAGACTATGTTGGGCCTCCAAGCGCAGAGGTTTGTAGGACAGCAGCAATTTCCCTCAAGTGGATGACCTAAGGTTTATCGAACTCAGGGAAGTAGAGGTTGAAGATGGTCTCTCTCAAGCAACCCTGCAACTAAGATACAAGAAGTCTCATGTGTCCCCAACACACTACAACTAGGAGTTGTATAGGTGCACTAGTTCGGCGAAGAGATGGTAAAATATGGATGATAGGAGTGGCAAAGCAAAGTAATATAAATCTGTAATAAAAAGTGCAGCAAGCAAACAAGTGGTAAACGTGAGCACAAATGGTATTGCAATGGTGGAAACAAGGCCTAGGGATCATACTTTCACTAGTGTCAACTCCCAACAACATTAACATAATCGAATCACATGATATTTCCCATAAAACATGCAATGGAGACGCACCCGGAGGTCATTCCTTCATGGTCAAGAGAGGACGAGAATTATGTAGGGCTACAAAAGCACACCTCAAAGTTCATAGTTCTCAATCTAAGGATTTCCCAATGTCACCGCGGCCATCCAAAGAGAGTCCCACAATCATCACAACATATCTAAAGGATAGTCAAAGACAAGCACCAACAGACTCTCAATCTTCAATCAACACACAAGAGAGGAAATCACTCATGAAAATAATTTTCTAATCCATGTCCAATAGACCGCTGTCACCTTGGTCTCGGGGATTATACTAGATAAAGACAAGTGAGTACATCAATCCAATACATAGAGGAAGGGAAAATATCATGGGATCACCCTAGATTAACATAGCCTATGATCACAACGAAGATCACATCATGGGAGAGAGAGATAACCACATAGCTACACGTACGAGCCCTCAGCCCCGGAGAAGACTACTCACACATGGACATGGTGAGGAGGAGGTTGATGATGGTGTTGATGGAGAGGTGCAGCCTCGCGAGGAGGAAACGGCCGGCGGCAGACACGGAGGCGGCGGCGGCCCTCGGGGCGGCGGCGGCCCTAGGGGGCAGCGGCTCCTTGGCCCCCCCTTCTTCCTTGTGGATGGTGCTGCAATGGTGCTGATCCTCCCTCCGAGACGGCGGCTTGGGAGGAGGAAAATTCGTGGCCCTTTGTGACCTAGGTTTCCTCTCTTTATATAGACTCTCGGATTCCCGTCATCAGATTTTGGGCCTCAGTAAAACGGGCTTTACTCGGCCGTCCGGACTCCGATTTGGACGAATTTTATATCCAGAAGAATCGCCTCGAAATTCCCCACAACTTTCACAACTAGACTTTTTCCGTTTGACGTCGTCTTCGGGCCGGAACGTGACCATCTTTAAAAATCGTTCTCAGACAGATTTCAGGAAAGTCAGAGTCCTACTCCAATACGACTCCTTTTGCGTTTTTGTCAATTTCCAAGTAATTCCTACACAATAAAGTATAAAACAAGAACATTGTGCACTTTTGCAACCATTAGTAGGTTAGTCCAAATATGATCAAAAGTGTATGGAAGTGCATAAATATCATAGCAATATCACACAAAAAGGGCATGGAGCAAGCAGAAATTATAGATACGTTTTGGACGTATCAACATCCCCAAGCTTAATTCCTGCTCGTCCTCGAGTAGGTAAATGATAACAAGCATAATTTCTGTGGTGACATGATATTAACCATATAAGAATTTTTCACAGTCACATGACAAGTGCTTACTGAGACAATGAATCTGTAGTAATTAAGTTGCCTCATGAGAAAATCACAAAGAACTAAAAGTTTTACAATATGATACTGAAACACTCAATAGATTTGTAGTGAGCATGGTGTGCAAATATGACAAAGTGATATCTCGCTTGCCCCCTTTAGTGAAGCAAAACATAAATGCAGGGGCACCTCCAAGGTTTAAGTGACGACTAGATACAATGATTTCAGAATAAACGATATCATAATCATGCAAAAGACAATGGTACTTTGGGACAATGCACATTACACTTAGAATGACAATCATGCTCTCAATAGTTGGTGCTTTAAAGAAGGTGGAGACTCTCGAACCGTGGCTTTTGTTAGCAAGGTTGAAAACCCGTGGTCGGAAACAAAAACTAAACATGTACCAGAGCTCTTGGTTTTAAAAACAGAGGTAATAATTATTTTTTTAGAATATGCATATTTTGTCAACGAATGCTAGCAGATAACTCAATCACTTCTTGATTTGGACAAGTTTCGAGGAACGGCTCCCGAATGAGGACGATCACATCCTCTTAATCTCCTTTGTTTATCACTGCCAAAGTTTTCTGATTTCTCATGAACAAAGCGTGAAGGAGGGTTTGTTTGTTGTATAATTTTTAATGAGCCGGGCGCACTCTATGCCAGTTCCTTCTCGTATTATGGGTTTACACATTAGACATGCAATCCCGGGGTGAAGCTTGTCCAACTTTAAAAGATCATGAATTAACTACTACTTCCTCATGAGCTAAAACAGAGGCACAAAAGAGAAATGCTTTTTTTGAATAATTTCGAGATGGTATATGAAAGTCTTCGTTAGGAATGGCAGGTAAATACCATGTATAGGAAGGTATGGTGGACTCATATGGCATAACTGGTTTAAAGGATTTTAGATGCACAAGCAGTCAGTCCGCTTAGTACAGGCGAAGGTTAGCAAAAGACTGGGAGCGACCAACTAAGAGAGCAATGACGGTCATAATCATGCAGAGCGACAAAGCAACATTGAATCGGGCATGGAAGTTATATCGCTACTCAGAAATTAAAGTTCATCAAGGCTTGATAGACTTTCTTTACAGTCTTAAATATGCGTGAGCATATGCCAAGTCAATCAAAATAAATTCTTGGAGGAAGATATCACTAGACCATACCACATCATAGGCAAACAAATCATGTTGGTACTCCAATAACACATTAAGAATCCCCCAGCTATTTGAGACTAACCACAAGAAAACATGAACTACTAGGCACCATTATGCACATAGCGTTTTTATCATAGACATATCAACCAGTGCAACAGAAGTCAACTCTCTTAACAAGATAAGCATGATAACTAAAGAGAGTTCCAGCGACCAACTAAACAAAAGCTCTTTAAAAAGATAAAGCATGAAAACTAAGAGCTGAACATGATAGTAGCTATTGAAAGACAAAGAACACACACAACAAAGATAGACATGAAAATTCTATGTTGTGCTCTAGGTTGAAGTGGAGCGTGTTTCTCTCCCACACAAAGAAAGCTGAGTTCCAACTCGTTATGAAAAGCAAGCAAAGCTAAAGAAAACTAAAAAGGAAACTAAAAGCAAGACGCTCCAAGCATAGCACATAACACATGAAGTGATAAAAATATAGTGGAACGAAAGACGAACTGATAATGTTGATGGAGAACGGGATGCACGGGGGCATCCCCAAGCTTAGACGCTTGAGTCTTCTTGAATATTTCTTGGGGGTGCATGGGGCATCGAGCGTTTGACACTCCTGAATCTTTTTATCATCTTCCCTCGCACACTTGAAAACTCCCTTCATACATAACTCATCATAATCTGATTAGCGAGGTTAGTACCCATAATAAAATAATTTTTTCCTTGTTGGAAATAAGGATAATCTTGAAGGTCTACTGTTTCTCAAGATTGCCAAAAAGTTTTTGCAAAGAAAAAGCAAGCTCAAGATTTGCAAAACGAAGACAAGGCAAAACAGGACAGAATCTGTGAAAAACAGACCAGCAGGTAGTAAATAATTTTTTCGGGGCACTTACGCAACTCAAATCAAAAAACTCAGAACAGACGCCCGTAAGCCAATTGTATAGAGCACGCTGTCGAAAAAATTCAGACCAAAAAGATGATCTGGTGATTTTATACGATTTTTTCTGTCCAAGGACAGAATCTGTTTCCTGGACAGCACGTCACAACTTTTGAACTTTTTTGCAATCAGAGGCTAAACTTGGCACAAAGCTGAAAAATAAAGATACAATGATGTTGCTACAGTAGTAACAAACAACAAGACCACTAAAACCGAAAGCAAAGATAACAAGGGTTGTCTCCCTAGAGCTCTTTCTTTATAGCCATAAAGATAGGCTTAAGACTTTAATGATGCTCTCGTAGGAATAAGAGCTGAAGAACAAAAGGGAGCATCAAGAAGCAAATACCAAACACATTTAAGCCTAACATGCTTCCTATGCATAGGAATATTGCAATAGAATAATTCATTGAAGCACAAAGCAATAAGCATAGGAAGACAAGACAAGTGCAGCTTCAAAACCTTCAACATAAAGAGAGGGAACTTGATATTATTGAAATATCTATAAGCATATGTTCCCTTCTCATAATAATTTTCAGTGGGATCACGAATAAACTCAACAATATAAGCATCACATAAAGCATTGTTACCATGATCCACATGCAGAAAGGTACTCTTACTCTCCACATAAGCATAATCTTTCTCATTGGTAATAGTGGGAGTAGGACTATCATAAACAACTTGAACACTATAGATTAATTGTGTATTAGGAAGATGGTGTTCAACAAGGGAGTAATTCCCTCCATGATTATGACAAGTTTCATAAGGATAATTTCTCCTTATGTCATAGGTACCTTTATAATCACTATAGATTGGAGTTATAACATCATCATAGTAGAGAAGAGCATTATCATTGCTAGCAACTATATTTGTAAACATGTTGTCTTTATTCTTACTAGCAAAAGAATTATCAATTATCACATCACTAGTGGGTAAAGGATTTGCAATCCTATCATCCCCAAGCTTAGAGCTTTCCATATCATCACTTTCAGAGTTGGTACCAAAAAGATTTTCAAGATCATAAGTAGCATTATCATCATTTTCCCAATCACAATAAGTAACGTGCATATCATAATCAAAATCATCTTCAATAGTACCTACGGACGTATCATCAAGATGATAATTAAGGCAATAAACTTCACCTTCTTCTTTAAACTTACAACCGTTAGGATAAAAGTTGATGGGAGGAATATGCTCAGGCCAGGTTGATACCCATTCTTCTTCCTTCTTGCTCCTCTTCCTCCTCCTCTTCTTTTTCTTTTTCTTCACCTTAGGAGGGAGTGGTTGGAGATGAAGCTTCTCCACATATCCTGGTTTATCATTAGAAACAATAGGGGAAACTTGGGAGAAACTCTCCTTTTTATTAGCAGAAATATAAGAGACATTTTTATACTTTGGTAAACTTCCCTCCTTTCTAATCTTAATTATGTAATCATTTTCATGGCAATTAACAACACAATAGAGATGGCAATTTTGCAAAGTGTTTTTTATTCCTATGGCATTAACATCTAGCCAAGAAGTCTTTTCGGATAACTCTTCACACATCAAAAATAACATAAGCTCATCATAAAGATCAGAGGTGATCATGTTATCATACAACTGGTTAACAGTTATGTTTTGAAAGTGCATGCATTGAAAATTAAAGTGACCCTCTATACGGCAAAGTTCACAAGTAAAAGGATAAAGGTCACACAATTCTCTAGCAATTATATTTTAAATCTCTGACCCAAGTGATTGTTCTTTCATGCTTATGTTGCTTACAATACTTCTCTTCTTCAATCATAGGCCTTTCACAAGGTCTATCCACTCCACAAAAATTAACATGCTTATATAAAACTTCATTTCTAGGAATTGGATCATGCATGTTGCAATCATCATGAACAATTTCATTTTCTTTGCAAATCTCTTTAAAAGGTTCATGATGCTTGTTCCAATCCTCCTTAGGCATATTAAGGTGTGAAGCAAAATATTTGAGGAAATCAACAAGGAGTTGAGAATCAAGCCCAAATTTAGCACTAAACTTATTAAAACTTGTAGTTTCAACAAAGGACTTAATGCAATCATACTCATAAATTATACCTGACTCTTTACCTTTGTCGATCTCCCAATTTTCTGTGTTGCGTTGAATTCTTTCAAGGAGTTCCCATTTAGCATCAATCTTTTCATTTGTGAAAGAACCCATAGAGGAAGCATCGAGCAAATCTTTATCCTGTCGAGAGAGCCTCACATAGAAATTAGTAATAATCATATCTTTGGGGAGCCCATGGTTAGGACATTTTAGCATTAACGTTTTCAGTCTCCCCCAAGCTTGAGCTACACTCTCTCCGTCATGAGGATAGAAATTATAAACATAATTCCTATTCTCATGGACTTCATGAAGAGGATAAAACTTGGTATAAAAGAGAGACATAAGCTCTTGCCAATCAAGCAAGTGCGAGTTATCGAGAAGCTTATACCAATCTGAAGTTTTATCTATAAGTGATACGACGAACAATTTCTTTTAAAATTTTCCTACGATCACGCAAGATCTATCTACCAGATGCATAGCAACGAGAGGGAAGAGTGTGTCTACGTACCCTCGTAGACCGGAAGCGGAAGCGTCAAGTGACGCGGTTGATGTAGTCGAACTTCTTCGCGATTCAACCGATCAAGCACCGAACGTACGACACCTCCGCGTTCAGCACACGTTCAGCTTGATGACGTCCCACGAGCTCTTGATCCAGTTGAGATTCACGGGAGAGTTTCGTCAGCACGACGGCGTGGTGACGGATATGATGTATTCACCGGCGCAGGGCTTCGCCTAAGCACCGCGACGGTATGACCGAGGTGTGTTTCTGTGGAGGGGGGCACCGCACACGGCTGGAACAATTCAACTTGTGTCTCTTTGGGTGCCCCCCTGACCCCGTATATAAAGGAGCAAGAGAGGAGGGCCGGCCGGCCTCCTATGGTGCGGCTAGGGCACTCCTACTAGGAATAGGATTGCAATCCTATTCCTAGTAGGAGTCCACCAAGAAGGAAGAGAGGGAAAGGAAAAAGGAGGGAGAGGTGGCGCCCCCCAATCCTAGTCCAACTAGGATCCCCTGGTGGGGCGCCGGCCAGCCTCTATGGGCTGCCTCTCTCCTTTCCTTAAGGCCCACTATGGACCAACCCCCTTCGTAGGGGGTTCCGGTAACCCCCTCCGGCAATCCCGTTAAATCCGAAACTTTTCCGGAACACTTCTGGTGTCCGAATATAGTCGTCCAATATATCAATCTTTATGTCTCGGACATTCCGAGACTCCTCGTCATGTCCGTGATCTCATCCGGGACTCCGAACTACCTTCGGTACATCAAAAATCATAAACTCATAATACCGATCGTCATCAAACGTTAAGCGTGCGGACCCTACGGGTTCGAGAACTATGTAGACATGACCGAGACTCATCTCCGGTCAATAACCAATAGCGGAACCTGGATGTTCATATTGGCTCCTACATATTCTACGAAGATCTTTTATCGGTCAAAACCGCATAACAACATACGTTGTTCCTTTTGTCATCGGTATGTTACTTGCCCGAGATTCGATCGTCGGTATCTCCATACCTAGTTCAATCTCGTTACCGGCAAGTCTCTTTACTCGTTCCGTAACACATCATCTTGTGACTAACTCATTAGCCTTTTGCTTGCAAGGCTTATTGTGATGTGTGTTACCGAGAGGGCCCAGAGATACCTCTCCGACACTCGGAGTGACAAATCCTAATCTTGATCTATGCCAACACCACGAATACTTTCGGAGACACCTGTAGAGCATCTTTATGATCACCCAGTTACGTTGTGACGTTTGATAGCACACAAGGTGTTCCTACGGTATTCGGGAGTTGCATAATCTCATAGTCATAGGAACATGCACAAGTCATGAAGAAAGCAATAGCAGTAAAACTAAACGATCATAGTGCTATGCTAACGGATGGGTCTTGTCCATCACAACATTCTCCTAATGATGTGATCCCGTTGATCAAATGACAACTCATGTCTATGGTTAGGAAACATAACCATCTTTGATCAATGAGCTAGTCTAGTAGAGGCATACTAGGGACACTCTGTTTTGTCTATGTATTCACACATGTACTAAGTTTCCGGTTAATACAATTCTAGCATGAATAATAAACATTTATCATGATATAAGGAAATATAAATAACAACTTTATTATTGCCTCTAGGGCATATTTCCTTCAGTCTCCCACTTGCACTAGAGTCAATAATCTAGCTCACATCGCCATGTGATTTAATACCGATAGTTCACATCGTTATGTGAATAACACCCATAGTTCACATCGCCATGTGACCAACACCCAAAAGGTTTACTAGAGTCAATAATCTAGTTCACATCGCTATGTGATTAATACCCAAGAGTAATAAGGTGTGATCATGTTTTGCTTGTGAGAGAAGTTTAGTCAACGGGTCTGTCACATTCAGATCCGTATGTATTTTGCAAATTTCTATGTCTACAATGCTCTGCATAGAGCTACTCTAGCTAATTGCTCCCACTTTCAATACACATCCAGATTGATACTTAGAGTCATCTGGATTTAGTGTCAAAGCTTGCATCGGCGTAACCCTTTACGACGAACTCTTTATCACCTCCATAATCGAGAAATATTTCCTTAGTCATCCAATTACTAAGGATAATTTTGACCGCTGTACAGTGATCCACTCCCGGATTACTTTGGTACCTCCCTGCTAGACTTATAGCAAGGCACACATCAGGTCTGGTACACAGCATTGCATACATGATAGATCCTATGGCTGAGGCATAGGGAATGACTTTCATTTTCTCTCTATCTTCTGCAGTGGTCGGGCATTGAGTCTTACTCAACTTCATACCTTGTAAAACAGGCAAGAACCCTTTCTTTGACTGATCCATTTTGAACTTCTTCAAAATCTTATCAAGGTATGTGCTTTGTGAAAGTCCAATTAAGCGTCTTGATCTATCTCTATAGATCTTGATACCTAATATATAAGCAGCTTCACCGAGGTCTTTCATTGAAAAACTTTTATTCAAGTATCCTTTTATGCTATCCAGAAATTCTATATCATTTCCAATCAACAATATGTCATCTACATATAATATTAGAAATGCTACAGAGCTCCCACTCACTTTCTTGTAAATACGGGCTTCTCCAAAAGTCTGTATAAAACCATATGCTTTGATCACCTCATCAAAGCGTATATTCCAACTCCGAGATGCTTGCACCAGTCCATAGATGGATCGCTGGAGCTTGCATACTTTGTTAGCACCTTTTGGATCGACAAAACCTTCTGGTTGCATCATATACAACTCTTCTTTGAGATATCCATTTAGGAATGCAGTTTTGACATCCATTTGCCAGATTTCATAATCATAAAATGCGGCAATTGCTAACATGATTCGGACAGACTTAAGCATCGCTACAGGTGAGAAAGTCTCATCGTAGTCAACTCCTTGAACTTGTCGAAAACCTTTTGCAACAAGTCGAGCTTTGTAAACAGTAATATTACCGTCTGCGTCGGTCTTCCTCTTGAAGATCCATTTATTTTCGATGGCTTGCCGATCATCGGGCAAGTCAACCAAAGTCTACACTTTGTTCTCATACATGGATCCCATCTCAGATTTCATGGCTTCAAGCCATTTTGCGGAATCTGGGCTCATCATCGCTTCCTCATAGTTCGTAGGTTCATCATGCTCTAGTAACATGATTTACAGAACTGGGTTGTGTTGGGGAACGTAGTATTTAAAAATTTTCCTACGATCACGCAAGATCTATCTACCAGATGCATAGCAACGAGAGGGAAGAGTGTGTCTACGTACCCTCGTAGACCGGAAGCGGAAGCGTCAAGTGACGCGGTTGATGTAGTCGAACTTCTTCGCGATTCAACTGATCAAGCACCGAACGTACGGCACCTCCGCGTTCAGCACACGTTCAGCTTGATGACGTCCCACGAGCTCTTGATCCAGTTGAGCTTCACGGGAGTGTTTCGTCAGCACGACGGCGTGGTGACGGATATGATGTATTCACCGGCGTAGGGCTTCGCCTAAGCACCGCGACGGTATGACCGAGGTGTGTTTCTATGGAGGGGGGCACCGCACACGGCTGGAACAATTCAACTTGTGTCTTTGGGTGCCCCCCTGCCCCCGTATATAAAGGAGGGAGGGAGAGGCCGGCCCTAGAGGGGGCGCGCCAAGTGTGGGGAGTCCTACTAGGACTCCCAAGTCCTAGTAGGATTCCCCTTTCCTTTCCGGAGTAGGAGAGAAGGAAAGAGGGGGAGAGGGAGAAGGAAAAGGGGGCTGCACCCCTTGTCCAATTCGGACTAGAAGGGGGGCACGCGCCTCCTTCCTTTTGGCCTCTCTCTTCTATTCCCGTAACTCCCCGGTACTCCGAAAATACCCGAATCACTCGGAACCTTTCCGATGTCCGAATATAGTCGTCCAATATATCGATTTTTACGTCTCGACCATTTCGAGACTCCTCGTCATGTCCCCGGTCTCATCCGGGACTCCGAACTCCTTCGGTACATCAAAACTCATAAACTCATAATACCGATCGTCATCAAACGTTAAGCGTGCGGACCCTACGGGTTCGAGAACTATGTAGACATGACCGAGACTCATCTCCGTTCAATAACCAATAGCGGAACCTGGATGCTCATATTGGCTCCTACATATTCTATGAAGATCTTTATCGGTCAAACCGCATAACAACATACGTTGTTCCCTTTGTCATCGGTATGTTACTTGCCCGAGATTCGATCGTCGGTATCTCAATACCTAGTTCAATCTCGTTACCGGCAAGTCTCTTTACTCGTTCCGTAATACATCATCCTGCAACTAACTCATTAGCTGCAATGCTTGCAAGGCTTATAGTGATGTGCATTACCGAGTGGGCCCAGAGATACCTCTCCGACAATCGGAGTGACAAATCCTAATCTCGAAATACGCCAACCCAACAAGTACCTTCGGAGACACCTGTAGAGTACCTTTATAATCACCCAGTTACGTTGTGACGTTTGGTAGCACACAAAGTGTTCCTCCTGTATTCGGGAGTTGCATAATCTCATAGTCATAGGAACATGTATAAGTCATGAAGAAAGCAATAGCAGTAAAACTTAAACGATCATAGTGCTAAGCTAACGGATGGGTCTTGTCCATCAGATCATTCTCCTAATGATGTGATCCCGTTGATCAAATGACAACTCATGTCTATGGCTAGGAAACATAACCATCTTTGATCAATGAGCTAGTCTAGTAGAGGCATACTAGGGACACTCTGTTTTGTCTATGTATTCACACATGTACTAAGTTTCCGGTTAATACAATTCTAGCATGAATAATAAACATTTATCATGATATAAGGAAATATAAATAACAACTTTATTATTGCCTCTAGTGCATATTTCCTTCAGTCTCCCACTTGCACTAGAGTCAATAATCTAGCTCACATCGCCATGTGATTTAATACCGATAGTTCACATCGTTATGTGAATAACACCCATAGTTCACATCGCCATGTGACCAACACCCAAAGGGTTTACTAGAGTCAATAATCTAGTTCACATCGCTATGTGATTAATACCCAAGAGTAATAAGGTGTGATCATGTTTTTCTTGTGAGAGAAGTTTAGTCAACGGGTCTGTCACATTCAGATCCGTATGTATTTTGCAAATTTCTATGTCTACAATGCTCTGCATAGAGCTACTCTAGCTAATTGCTCCCACTTTCAATACGCATCCAGATTGATACTTAGAGTCATCTGGATTTAGTGTCAAAGCTTGCATCGGCGTAACCCTTTACGACGAACTCTTTATCACCTCCATAATCAAGAAACATTTCCTTAGTCATCCAGTTACAAAGGATAATTTTGACCGCTGTACAATGATCTACTCCTGGATCACTATTGTACCCCCTTGACAAACTCATGGCAAGGTACACAACATGTTTGGTACACAGCATGGCATACTTTATAGAACCTATGGTCGAGGCATAGGGAATGACTTTCATTCTCTCTATATTTTTCTGCCGTGGTCTGGCTTTGAGTCTTACTCAACTTCACACCTTACAAGTCAGGCAAGAACTCCTTCTTTGACTGATCCATTTTGAACTACTTCAAAATCTTATCAAGGTATACTCATCGAAAGTCTTATCAAGCGTCTTGATCTATCTCTATAGATCTTGATGCCCAATATGTAAGCAGCTTTACCAAGGTCTTTCTTTGAAAAACTCCTTTCAAACACTCCTTTATGCTTTCCAAAAAATTCTACATTATTTCCGATCGACAACATGTCATTCACATATACTTATCAGAAAGGTTGTAGTGCTCCCACTCACTTCTTGTAAATACAGGCTTCACCGCAAGTCTGTATAAATCTATATGCTTTGATCAACTTATCAAAGCGTATATTCCAACTCCGAGATGCTTGCACCAGTCCATAGATGGATCGCTGGAGCTTGCACATTTTGTTAGCACCTTTAGGATTGACAAAACCTTCTGGTTGCATCATATACAAGTCTTCTTTAATAAATCCATTAAAGAATGCAGTTTTGTTATCCATTTGCCAGATTTTATAAAATGCGGCAATTGCTAACATGATTCGGACAGACTTAAGCATCGCTACGGGTGAGAAAGTCTCATCGTAGTCAACTCCTTGAACTTGTTGAAACCCTTTCGCAACAAGTTGAGCTTTGTAAACGGTACCATTACCGTCAGCATCAGTCTTCCTCTTGAAAATCCATTTATTTTCGATGGCTTACCGATCATCGGGCAAGTCAACCAAAGTCCACACTTTGTTCTCATACATGGATCCCATCTCAGATTTCATGGCCTCAAGCCATTTTGCGGAATCTGGGCTCATCATCGCTTCCTCATAGTTCGTAGGTTCATCATGGTCCAATAACATGACTTCCAGAACCGGGTTGCCGTACCACTCTGATGCGGAACGAACTCTGGTTGATCTACGAAGTTCAGCAGAAATTTGATCTGAAGTTTCATGATCATCATCATTAGCTTCCTCACTAATTGGTGTAGGAATCACTTGAACTAGTTTATGTGATGTTCCACTTTCCAATTCGGGAGAAGGTACAATTACCTCATCAAGTTCTACTTTCCTCCCACTCACTTCTTTCGAGAGAAACTCCTTCTCTAGAAAGGATCCACTCTTAGCAACAAAGACCTTGCCTTCGGATCTGTGATAGAAGGTGTACCCAACAGTTTCTTTTGGGTATCCTATGAAGATTTACTTCTCCGATTTGGGTCGAGCTTATCATGTTGAAACTTTTTCACATAAGCATCGCAGCCCCAAACTTTAAGAAACGACAACTTTGGTTTCTTGCTAAACCATAGTTCATAAGGTGTCGTATCAACGGATTTAGATGGTGCCCTATTTAATGTGAATGTAGCTGTCTCTAATGCATAACCCCAAAAGCGATAGTGGTAGATCGGTAAGAGACATCATCGATCGCACCATATCTAATAAAGTACGGTTATGACGTTCGGACACACCATTACACTATGGTGTTCCAGGTGGCGTGAGTAGTGAAACTATTTCACATTGTTTTTACTAAAGGCCAAACTCGCTAACTCAAATATTTTACCTCTACGATCATATCGTAGAAACTCTTATTTTCTGTTACGATGATTCTCCACTTCACTCTGAAATTCTTTGAACCTTTCAAATGTTTCAGACTTGTGCTTCATTAAGTAGATATACCCATATCTTCTCAAATCATCAGTGAAGGTCAGAAAATAACGATACCCGCCGCGAGCTTCAACACTTATTGGTCCGCATACATCAGTATGTATGATTTCCAATAACTCTGTTGCTCGCTCCACAGTTCCGGAGAACGGAGTTTTAGTCATCTTGCCCATGAGGCATGGTTCGCAAGCACCAAGTGATTCATAATCAAGTGATTCCAAAAGTCCATCACTATGGAGTTTCTTCATGCGCTTTACACCAATATGACCTAAACGGCAGTGCCACAAATAAGTTGCACTATCATTATTAACCTTGCATCTTTTGGCTTCAATATTGTGAATATGTGTATCATACGATCGAGATCCAACAAACCATTTTCATTGGGTGTATGACCATAGAGGGTTTTATTCATGTAAATAGAACAACAATTATTCTCTAACTTACATGAATAACCGTATTGCAATAAACATGATCAAATCATATTCATGTTCAACACAAACACCAAATAACACTTATTTAGGTTCAACACTAATCCCGAAAGTATAGGGAGTGTGCGATGATGATCATATCAATCTTGGAACTACTTCCAATACACATCGTCACTTCATCCTTTAACTAGTTTCTGTTCATTATGCAACTCCCATTTCGAGTTACTACTCTTTAGCAACTAAACCAGTATCAAATACCGAGGGGTTGCTATGAACACTAGTAAAATACACATCAATAATCTGTATATCAAATATACCTTTGTTCACTTTGCCATCCTTCTTATCCGCCAAGTATCTAGGGCAGTTCCACTTCCAGTGACCATTTCCTTTCAGTAGAAGCACTTGTTTCAGGCTTGAGTTTAGCTTTGGGTTTCTTCACGGGAGTGACAACTTGCTTGTCATTCTTCTTGAAGTTCCCCTTCTATCCCTTTGCCCTTTACTTGAAACAAGTGGTCTTGTTAACCATCAACACTTGATGCTCTTTCTTGATTTCTACCTTCGCAGATTTCAGCATCGCGAAGAGCTCGGGAATTACTTTCGTCATCCCTTGCATATTATAGTTCATCACGAAGTTCTACTAACTTGGTGATAGTGACTAGAGAACTTTTGTCAATTACTATCTTATCTGGAAGATTAACTCCCACTTGATTCAAGTAATTGTAGTACCCAGACAATCTGAGCACATGCTCACTGGTTGAGCTATTCTCCTCCATCTTGTAGGCAAAGTACTGTCAGAGGTCTTATACCTCTCGACACGGGTATGAGTATGAAATACTAATTTCAACTCTTGGAACATCTTATATGCTCCGTGACGTTCAAAACATTTTTGAAGTCCCGGTTCTAAGCCGTAAAGCATGGTGCACTAAACTATCAAGTAGTCATCATACCGAGCTTCTGTCAAAACGTTCATAACGTCTACATCTGCTCCTGCAATAGGTCTGTCACCTAGCGGTGCATCAAGGACATAATTCTTCTGTGCAGCCTGAGATCACGGAACAATTCCGCATCATTGCTACTAACATCTTTCAACTTAGTTTTCTCTAGGAACATATAAAATAAACGGGGAGCAACATCGCGAGCTATTGATCTACAACATAGATATGCTAATACTACCAGGACTAACTTCATGATAAATTAAAGTTCAATTTAATCATATTACTTAAGAACTCCCACTTAGATAGACATCCCTCTAGTCATCTAAATGATCACATGATCCAAATCAACTAAACCATGTCCGATCATCACGTGAGATGGAGTAGTTTCAATGGTGAACATCTTATGTTGATCATATCTACTATATGATTCATGCTCGACCTTTCGGTCTCGAGTGTTCCGAGGCCATATCTGCATATGCTAGGCTCGTCAAGTTTAACCCGAGTATTCTGCGTGTGCAAAACTGGCTTACACCCGTTGTATTTGAACGTAGAGCTTATCACACCCGATCATCACGTGGTGTCTCGGCACGACGAACTTTCGCAACGGTGCATACTCAGGGAGAACACTTATACCTTGAAATTTAGTAAGGGATCATCTTATAATGCTACCGTCGTTCTAAGCAAAATAAGAAGCATAATAAGATAAACATCACATGCAATCAAAATATGTGACATGATATGGCCATCATCATGTTGTGCTTTTAATCTCCATCTCCAAAGCACCTTCATGATCACCTTCGTCACCGGCGCGACACCTTGATCTCCATCGTAGCATCGTTGTCGTCTTGCCAACTATTGCTTCTACGACTATCGCTACCGCTTAGTGATAAAGTAAAGCAATTACATGGCGATTGCATTTCATACAATAAAGCGACAACCATATGGCTCCTGCCAGTTGCCGATAACTTTACAAAACATGATCATCTCATACAAAACTGTATAACTCATCATGTCTTGACCATATCACATCACAACATGCCCTGCAAAAACAAGTTAGACGTCCTCTACTTTGTTGTTGCAAGTTTTACGTGGCTGCTACGGGCTTAGCAAGAACCGTTCTTACCTACGCATACAAAACCACAACGATGTTTCGTCAAGTATGTGCTGTTTTGACCTTCACAAGGACCGGGCGTAGCCACACTTGATTCAGCTAAAGTGAGAGAGACAGACACCCGCCAGTCACCTTTAAGCAACGAGTGCTCGTAACGGTGAAACCAGTCTCGCGTAAGCGTACGCGTAATGTCGGTCCGGGCCGCTTCATCTCACAATACCGCCGAAGCAAAGTATGACATGCTGGTAAGCAGTATGACTAGTATCGCCCACAACTCATTGTGTTCTACTCGTGCATATCATCTACGCATAGACCTGGCTCATGATGCCACTGTTGGGGAACGGAGTATTTAAAATTTTCCTACGATCACGCAAGATCTATCTACCAGATGCATAGCAACGAGAGGGAAGAGTGTGTCTACGTACCCTCGTAGACCGGAAGCGGAAGCGTCAAGTGACGCGGTTGATGTAGTCGAACTTCTTCGCGATTCAACCGATCAAGCACCGAACGTACGACACCTCCGCGTTCAGCACACGTTCAGCTTGATGACGTCCCACGAGCTCTTGATCCAGTTGAGCTTCACGGGAGAGTTTCGTCAGCACGACGGCGTGGTGACGGATATGATGTATTCACCGGCGCAGGGCTTCGCCTAAGCACCGCGACGGTATGACCGATGTGTGTTTCTGTGGAGGGGGGCACCGCACACGGCTGGAACAATTCAACTTGTGTCTCTTTGGGTGCCCCCCTGCCCCCGTATATAAAGGAGCAAGAGGGGAGGGCCGGCCGGCCTCCTATGGTGCGGCTAGGGCACTCCTACTAGGAATAGGATTGCAATCCTATTCCTAGTAGGAGTCCACCAAGAAGGTAGAGAGGGAAAGGAAAAAGGAGGGAGAGGTGGCGCCCCCCAATCCTAGTCCAACTAGGATCCCCTGGTGGGGCGCCGGCCAGCCTCTATGGGCTGCCTCTCTCCTTTCCTTAAGGCCCACTATGGACCAACCCCCTTCGTAGGGGGTTCCGGTAACCCCCTCCGGCAATCCCGTTAAATCCGAAACTTTTCCGGAACACTTCCGGTGTCCGAATATAGTCGTCCAATATATCAATCTTTATGTCTCGGACATTCCGAGACTCCTCGTCATGTCCGTGATCTCATCCGGGACTCCGAACTACCTTCGGTACATCAAAAATCATAAACTCATAATACCGATCGTCATCAAACGTTAAGCGTGCGGACCCTACGGGTTCGAGAACTATGTAGACATGACTGAGACTCATCTCCGGTCAATAACCAACAGCGGAACCTGGATGTTCATATTGGCTCCTACATATTCTACGAAGATCTTTTATCGGTCAAAACCGCATAACAACATACGTTGTTCCTTTTGTCATCGGTATGTTACTTGCCCGAGATTCGATCGTCGGTATCTCCATACCTAGTTCAATCTCGTTACCGGCAAGTCTCTTTACTCGTTCCGTAACACATCATCTTGTGACTAACTCATTAGTCTTTTTCTTGCAAGGCTTATTGTGATGTGTGTTACCGAGAGGGCCCAGAGATACCTCTCCGACACTCGGAGTGACAAATCCTAATCTTGATCTATGCCAACACCACGAATACTTTCGGAGACACCTGTAGAGCATCTTTATGATCACCCAGTTACGTTGTGACGTTTGATAGCACACAAGGTGTTCCTACGGTATTCGGGAGTTGCATAATCTCATAGTCATAGGAACATGCATAAGTCATGAAGAAAGCAATAGCAGTAAAACTAAACGATCATAGTGCTATGCTAACGGATGGGTCTTGTCCATCACAACATTCTCCTAATGATGTGATCCCGTTGATCAAATGACAACTCATGTCTATGGTTAGGAAACATAACCATCTTTGATCAATGAGCTAGTCTAGTAGAGGCATACTAGGGACACTCTATTTTGTCTATGTATTCACACATGTACTAAGTTTCCGGTTAATACAATTCTAGCATGAATAATAAACATTTATCATGATATAAGGAAATATAAATAACAACTTTATTATTGCCTCTAGGGCATATTTCCTTCAATTTCCTCATGACAAACTCCCTTGATACACCTGCAAGCTTAAATAATGAACATAATTGTGACAGATATAGCAAGTGTTCACCGGGATGTCTGTCTCCTGCATAACGATTAGCCAAAACATAATCGATAATACCAGCTGGTATTTTATAGGGCACAATTTCAGTAGGGGGAGGAGCAACCACCACAAGTGTGGGGCGACTTCCCACAAGCAACGAACTAAGATTGCGGTTTTCCATAAACATAACTAGTGAAATAAAAACAAGAAACAAAAAGATTTAATTGCAAGATCTAAAGATATACCTTCAAGCACTCACCTCCCCGGCAACGGCGCCAGAAATAGCTTGATGTCTTCTACTCCTGTAGACTATGTTGGGCCTCCAAGCGCAGAGGTTTGTAGGACAGCAGCAATTTCCCTCAAGTGGATGACCTAAGGTTTATCGAACTCAGGGAAGTAGAGGTTGAAGATGGTCTCTCTCAAGCAACCCTGCAACTAAGATACAAGAAGTCTCTTGTGTCCCCAACACACCTAATACAACTAGGAGTTGTATAGGTGCACTAGTTTGGCGAAGAGATGGTAAAATATGGATGATAGGAGTGGCAAAGCAAAGTAATATAAATCTGTAATAAAAAGTGCAGCAAGCAAACAAGTGGTAAACGTGAGCACAAATGGTATTGCAATGGTGGAAACAAGGCCTAGGGATCATACTTTCACTAGTGGCAACTTCCAACAACATTAACATAATCGAATCACATGATATTTCCCATAAAACATGCAATGGAGACGCACCGGGAGGTCATTCCTTCGTGGTCAAGAGAGGACGAGAATTATGTAGGGCTACAAAAGCACACCTCAAAGTTCATAGTTCTCAATCTAAGGATTTCCCAATGTCACCGCGGCCATCCAAAGAGAGTCCCACAATCATCACAACATATCTAAAGGATAGTCAAAGACAAGCACCAAGAGACTCTCAATCTTCAATCAACACACAAGAGAGGAAATCACTCATGAAAATATTTTTCTAATCCATGTCCAATAGACCGTTGTCACCTTGGTCTCGGGGATTATACTAGATAAAGACAAGTGAGTACATCAATCCAATACATAGAGGAAGGGAAAATATCATGGGATCATCCTAGATTAACATAGCCTATGATCACAACGAAGATCACATCATGGGAGAGAGATAACCACATAGCTACACGTACGAGCCCTCGGCCCCGGAGAAGACTACTCACACATGGACATGGTGAGGAGGAGGTTGATGATGGTGTTGATGGAGAGGTGCAGCCCCGCGAGGAGGAGACAGCCGGCGGCAGCCACGGAGGCGGCGGCGGCCCTTGGGGGCGCGGCGGCGGCCCTAGGGGGCAGCGGCTCCTTGGCCCCCCCTTCTTCCTTGTGGATGGTGCTGCAATGATGCTGGTCCACCCCTCCAAGACGGCGGCTTGGGAGGAGGAAAATTCGTGGCCCTTGGTGACCTAGGTTTCCTCTCTTTATATAGACTCTCGGATTCCCGTCATAAGATTTTGGGCCTCAGTAAAACGGGCTTTACTCGGCCGTCCGGACTCCGATTTGGACGAATTTTATATCCAGAAGCATCGCCTCGAAATTCCCCACAACTTTAGCAACTAGACTTTTTTTGTCTGACGTTGTCTTCGGGCCGTAACCTGACCATCTTTAAAAAACGTTCTCAGACAGATTTCAGGAAAGTCAGAGTCCTACTCCAATACGACTCCTTTTGCGTTTTTGTCAATTTCCAAGTAATTCCTACATAATAAAGTGTAAAACAAGAACATTGTGCACTTTTGCAACCATTAGTATGTTAGTCCAAATATGATCAAAAGTGTATGGAAGTGCATAAATATCATAGCAATATCACACAAAAAGGGCATGGAGCAAGCAGAAATTATAGATACGTTTTGGACGTATCAGTGTGCGACCACGATTTCCTTCTCCGCTGCCAAATGCTCCTTGATCTCCTGGCTATACTACATGCACCATGGCTTATGGCGGCGCTTATTTGGTGGAGGGGTTGGTGATTTGGGTGGAAGGTGTCGCGCCGGTGGTCGGGGCATGTGGGATGTGGAAGGAGGAGGAGGATATGGGTCGGGTGTGGATTACCTGCCTGGATAGACGAGGCCGAGCAGCGTGAAGGAGGGTCACCGGCGAGGAGGCCATGCTGCAGGCAAGGAGTGAAGGTTTCAACTTGGAAAGGAAGGCGGAAATAGGGGAAATGTGGATTTTGGTAAGGGGAAGGGGGCGGGGATGTAGATATTTCCGCGGAAGCCGAAATTTTTGAATCGGTCCAGCGAAAAATCTGGCGCGCAAAGTGTCATCAGACACGGTCACTTATTCATAACTGTGTACGATATGTGAACATCACAAACGATTCAGATAGCTTAACCCATGTGTGATGAGTTTGAACATAAAAAAATTTGGTTCGAATTTCCCTGGTTACAGTGGTCATCCACGGCATTGCATAATTTGGGTACACAAAGGAGACTACAGCACACCCACACTTCTTAATCGAGCAAGTTCATCAATTAAATAGAGCTAGCTGACCTAAACATTGTTCTAACAAATTAAAGACCGGCGCTCTTAATTAAACAAAACATAGAGTACTACTACGGCTGGTGCTCGTCGATTTCCGCCGCCTCCTCCATGGCATCCATCGCACCATACTCGGCAAGCATATCGCCATTCACGTCCGCCATCTCTTTGGAAAAGGCCACCACGAGCTGGGCGTGGGCGGCCGCGATCTAGGCTTGGACGGGCTCCGTCGTGGCAAGGTATGCAGCGGAGGAACGGACAGCTGCTCGAACGCTCTCGGTGATTGCCAACTCTTCGGCCGTGGGTTGTCGACCGTTGTCGGAGAAGCTTCGTTCGATTTGTGAGGTGACCGCCACGAGTTGGGCGTGGGCGGCCTCGACATGGTCGTGGGCAGCCTCCATCAAGGCTAAGGACACCGCTGCGCAACGGACAGCTGATGTGCAGCTCTCGCCAGTTGCTATCCCCGAGGCAGATGTTGCTGCCGCCACCTGAGAAGCAACAGTGGCCGTTTGGTCCCTTGGTCGCCCAGTCGCAGATTGCGGCTGCGCTCATGCACCTTGTTGGCATGCGCATGGCGGCTGCGGCCGCGCTCTCGCCGGAGTGGGCCGCCGAAGTTGCCCACACGACGCGGGTCCACATCACCATATTTCACCGGCGACGATTTAATAGTGAAATGATATTTGGGGAGCGAGCTAGTGTGCTTGACACGCTGGCTGTGGACTGTAGCCAACACACCTTCTTGCGTAAGCCATAGGTGTACTATACACCGACGGTGCTCCAGGATATTTTGTACTGCATCTCACACGGGTGGTGATAATAAACTGTGTGGGATCTACTTGATTTTTCATCTTGATTTGAATTACATAATGGGGTCACACCGGAAATGGACGGTGTTTGAATTGCTAGAACTTTTATCTACAATGAACATGCAACTATAAGTGTGTCATAAAAGAATTGGAATTATTCAGGGTTCGTTTGGACATTTTATACATTAATTTTGTTTTCTAGCCATTTCAGGTGCACAATTAAAAATTAAACTACATGCACATGCTCTGGTGCACCAACATGGGCTGTAAAATCATATATGTGTCCATGGGTTTATGCTTATGTCCCATGCAAGAAATGGGGATGAATTTCGAACACCACGGCACCGTGGCTCTCCGGCAAATGTTGACGTACTTGCTTTTGTAATTCTAGTAAATCCAAAACTCGTCTGAAATTCATGAAACTTGGCATGCTATCATGGAGCGGCATCAACATGCCATGGTAAAAAAAATTTCCCATTTGGGGAAGGTTTGGGTATAAGCTTCTCACAAACCAGAGCTTCTCACCAGAAGTGTGATGGTTTCGGTAGGGAAAGTTTCACCTTTCTGGATGAAACGATATCTGTTGCCTCTTCTTGATTTCAATTTTTTTCCTAGTGTTAACATAGAACAACATGAGTGTTGTGTTAATTTTTGGAATTTTTCGGGGTTCGTTTGGACATTTTTATACATTAATTTAGTTTTCAATGCATTTATGTGCATAATTCAAATTTGAACTACATGCACATGCTCTAATGCATATAAATTGGATGAAAATCCACATCTGTTGTAATGCCCCGGATGTAATACTTTCCCTTTTGGGCAATATAATATATCTCTGGCTTCATCTATTCCATTCCGGGTTCTTTGTCTTTCGGGTTTTCGTCGTTTTGTTGTGTGCGTGTGTGGCATTCATTCATATCATGTAGTCATGTGCATCGCATTGCATTTGTGTTGTCGTTTGCATCCGGTTCCACGCGTTCCGTCCCATTGTCCGTTTCGCGTTCCGGAGCTCTCTCACGTGTCCGTGGCGTCCCGTAGGCCTACTTTGGTGTTTGGCCGTGTAACGTTACCGGTTTGGCGCGAGACTTGTCGTGTGTTGTTGTTTTGGTGTGTGTAACCCGCCTGTCAAATCTCGTCACGTTTCGAGTCTGTTTGCTACCCCAACAGTTATTCTCGTGGGCTCAAAGTGCCTCCACTTTGAGGCCCAAGACACCCCTCCAACAGCCCACCAAACCACTCCAAACCACTCCCTTCATCTAGGCCATCCAATTCTGATTGCGTGGCCGAAAACCACACTTCATTTGGACAACCGTAGCACTTTGTGCCTATATATTTGTCCACTCCCCCAATTTTTGCCCCAAAACAAGGAAACCCTAGCCCCCACCTTCTCCTTCCTCCAGCCACCACCACCTCGCCGGAGAGTTCGCCGGAATCCCGCCGGAGTTTCGCCGGAGTACCTCCACCTCGCCGGAATCCTCCTCTCACCTCACCTCCGGCCCCTCTTCTCACCTCAACGCCGCCCCACGCCTCGGATCCGGCCGGGCCGGCCACCACCGCCGCCTCCTCCGGCCGGCCGGCTGCCCGCGCCGCCCCTCCACCGCAGAAATCCATCGCCGGCTCGATCCCAGCCTCGAGCAGTCGAGCGCTCCGCCAGATCCAGCGAGTCAACGCCCACCCGCGCTTGGGCCGATCGCTGCCCCGAGCCGGTTCCCTCCAATGGCCCATCGCCTCGCTCGCCGGCCTCCCTCCTTCGCTGGGCCGAAGCCGCCGAAGGCCCAGCCGCCTTCCAGCGCCGCCAGCCGCCAGCCGCAAGCAGGCGCGCCTCCTCTGCCAGCGCCAGTGGGCCGCATCCGCCAGTTTGAGGCCCACTCGCGCCTCCTCCGCAGCCCGCCGAGCGAACCTCCCGCGCCCAGGCCTCGCCTCGCCGGTGCCGCATTCGCCAGCTCGGGCCGCATCGCCGAGGCCCATCCCGGCCGCTCCTCCGCCCAGATCCAGGCGGCCCGTCTTCGCCAGCCCCCGGGCCGCCAGATCTCCTCCTCCACGGGCCGGGCCATCGCCGATTTGATCCCTCCGCCGCAGCCCACTCCGCCGCGGGCCCGAGCCCATTTTTCTCAGATCAGAGAGGTTGTTTTCAAAATCCCTGAGTCCCTGTGTTATTGTTGTCTGATGCAATTTTCAAACTGCGATAACTTTTTGTGTGGAGGTCCGTTTTGCGCAAATGGCATGTCCAGACGTTCGTGGTGACTAGCACTACGTTTCATTCCATTATGCCATACATGTTTGAAATCATCTAGATGCTTATTTTTCTGTTGCAAGAGTGCATCCCGTTATAAACTGCTGTTAGTGATGTTTTATGCCATCTTTGCATAGTGATATCTTTTAGCTCGTTTATCCGAATGATGCAAATGACATGTCCACGTGTTCGTCTTGCCATGCTCTACATGTTGAATGCTTAGGTATGCATGATATAATTATTCTTGCCATGTTTATCTCCTTTGCAAAGTGCCATGCGGATGTTTAATTGTTTAACTTGTTATGAGATGCCATCTTGTTGAGCTCATTGCTATCGTTGTGTTTACCTCCATGATGCATGCTTGTATGTTTCGGAATCACCATCATGTGTACTTTGATGTGGTGCTTACCACTTGCCATGTTTAGTTTTGAGGTGACTTAAACTTGCTCTCAAAGATGCCATGATAAAACTGCTGTTTTAACACTTAGTGAAATTTCACTAACTCTGGAATCTGTATTTTCCAGATGCCATGTTTGCTTGTTGTTCTAGGACAACCCATGATAGTTTTGGGGTGACTCTTGATGGTTCCTTGCTGTACATATTGTTGGCTATCCATTAATGCTCTCACATGCTTATTTGAGTGGCTGTAGCATATTTAACTTTTGCTCCAAAGTTGCAATAAAATACTGCTGTCAGGATTTTGTTGTCAAGTTCAATATGTCCAAGCTTGTTGCTATTGACCCGTGGCTCCTTCGGGGGTGCACCAATGGACTTATTTGCTGTAGGATATGTCTAGTTTATGTTCATACTCTTTGCCATGATGTTTGAGTGCTGTAGCTTATTTATCTAGTGCTCCGAAGTTGCTATGTTGCTGTAATTTTCAGCTTTCGCATGTTTATTGTTTTGTGTGTAACATTTAGCCCGTAGCTCCGATTGCAGCAAGTCTTATATGAAACTTGATTGATATTTAGTGTAGATTCATAATATCCTATTGTTATCTTGTTTTGAAGCATTTTGCTTGGTCGCATATTGTCATGCTCATTTTGCTCCCATAGTGCATCAGTCATGCATCCAGCATATTTTGAGTGCGCATTGCATCTTGTTAATTTGGTGCCTAGTGTGTTTGTGTTGATTAGAGCCGGGAGCTGAGACCGAGTACGAGTACGAGCACGAGGTTACTACCGAGCTTGAGAACGAGGACCCCTCTTACGATCCGAACGACTACTCTTCAGGCAAGATGACCGAACCCCGATAACATTACTATCTTTGCCTATTGCTAGTAGTCTCGATCTATAGTTTTGCCTCGATGCCCATGTCTTTCATGTCAGCCTCCTACTTTTAACCATGATCATGTCTAACCACCCTACCTATGCAAACCATTGATTGACTATACGTAGGCTTCGCTCAGCCCCTCTTATAGCGTTGCTAGTTGCAGGTGAAGTTGAAGATGCTTGCTTCATGTTGAAGTTTGTGGGGTTATATCACACTATATAAATGCGTAAAATGAAATCATCTATATATTGGCAATGGGTGGAAGGCTAAGCCTTTTGCTTGGTGATTTGTTCCACTCATGCCGCTAGGAACCGTATAAACTGGTGTTATGTTCCTTGATTATGCGTTCCTCACACGGTTGGGGTTATGGGGCCCCCTCGATAAACCGCTAAGTGCTAAGTCTTTTCCAGCAAGTCCCAACATTGGTACTATTCGCCCAATAACTAATAATCCTGCATAGGGACTAGCTATCCCTTTTATTTTAATCAACAACCCCGGGCCAGTGCTCCACATGAGTGTTGGTCCGAAACGAGCAGACTGCGGGGCCGCCTTGGGGAAACCCGAGGTATCTGGTATCCACCTGTAGGATGACTCATCCGGTCGTGGCCTGCGACTAGATACGTGCGGCTACTGTCAGGGTGTCGGCACGCCGGGAGGATTTACTGGATTAGCCTTACCTTAGTTCGGAGTATCTTGAGCACGGGATTCCGAGAATACTCGGGTCTTCCCACCTTGGAGTTGCGACTCCGCGGATCGTGGGCTTGTCATGGGCCAAGTTGGAACACCCCTACAGGGTTATGAACTTTCGAAAGCTGTGCCCATGGTTATGTGGCAGATGGGAGCTTGTTAATATCCGGTTGTAGAAAACTTGACACCATGTTCCAATACACTACCAGCGTGTGTACCGTGACTGTCATTTTCCGAAAGGGGTTTCGGGAGATGAACACGGTGGGGTTATGTTTGACTTGAGTAGTTTAGGATCACTTAGTGATCATCTTTCAACCGAGGCGCCTTCTCTTCTCGCTCTCATTCACGTAAGCTAGGCTAGTGCTGCTGCAACCACTTATTCTTATTCTTTCTTCAGCCTTGTTCCACACCCAAGGCTTAAATAGTCGTGTTACCCGGGAACGGGATTGCTGAGTCCTCTGTGGCTCACAGTTACTCCACCACACCAGATGCAGGTCCGATGGTGAGCTATCCTGGTGATGGCACCGAGCTAGACTGGGAGTACGACAAGGAGCGTAGTCGATACTATGTTCGTTATCCTGATGATCAGTAGTGGTTACTTCTACTAGGATTTGATCCGACCTATGGATTTAAATTATGTTTGGTATCTTGTCTTTTGGGATTTTACCCTTAGAAGGGCTGTGATGTTTTATTGAATGATGATTTGGACATGTATTGTATTTGTGTGACGTGGCGATTGTAAGCCAACTATTTTATGTTTTCCATCCCCATCTTTTACATGAGTTGTGCAAAGATACCAAACTTGCGATCATTCCAGCATGGGGTTTTGTCTCTAAGTCGTGCCTCGACACGTAGGAGATATAGTCCCATCCTGGGCATTACAAGTTGGTATCAGAGCCTTCTCCGACCTAGGAGCCCCCACTGATTGATCGAATCGTTGACGGTCGAGTCTAGGCACACACTGAAAATATTTTGAGTCCTATATTATATCCGAAATTAGGATTTCTTTGCTTCTCATCCCCTTTCTCTCTAGTGAGGACTCCTGACGACTACTCTTGCCTCTTCTACTTTCAAAAATTGCACCAATTTTTTTTTAGGAATCTCGCGAGTATTGTGGGATTGTTTCGATGTTCTTGTGACGAGAATATTGTTCTCGATACCTCCTGACATTAGGGGTCAGTGTCCCGGGGAGTTGAGCTTCGGGGTATTGTTGTCACAAGCATATCGCGGCAGTACTAAATACTTAAGACGGCCAACATCGAAAATCTCTCCTATACGGTTAGTGGCAAGATAACCCCGACATCACCCAGTACTGGGAGGTAGTTCGGGAGTATTGCCATAGCTTGTTATAGTGGATGCTTTTCGAAGGTCCGAGGTAGACAGTTTCCGAGAAAGACTGGTTATGTGTTGAAGGATGGATACAGCTGGATGTAGGTTTAGAGTTGATTGTGCGGTGCTTCCCCTGTATCCCCAACACCTGATTGCATAACTGGAAACTTTCGGAAATTCATAGGTGTAAGGATGGCAATGGGTAGGGTATGGGACGGGTGGAGCAATACCATACCCATACCCATGTAGTCAATGGGTACGAAATTTTACCCATACCCATACCCATGGGTATGAAACTTTACCCGTACCCATACCCGACGGGTACCCATAACCATTGGGTACCCAATGGGTAGATCAAATAGTACACAAGTTATTCACTGTTTTACATTCATCTATAGCATATTTAAGAAAAATTTGATCTCACCTCAATAACAGATATATGAGTAAGGTTCAAATTGACAATTGGAGACAACTATATCATAGGTTCACAAGCTCACAACACCACTTTAACATAGGTACACCTGTGAATCACGGGTAAGGTTCGCATGTTAGTATAAACGGGTAGGGTATGGGTGTACCCATGGGTAAAACGCTATACCCGTGCCCTACCCATGACTTCATGGGTAGGGTATGGGTACTACCCGTGAGTATAAAATTGTGCCCATACCCTGCCCATGCGGGTACGGTATCCGCGGGTACCCGTACCCATGGGTAAAATTGCCATCCTTACATAGGTGGGTTTATCCAGTAGATCGTAGGCATTCTTCCAACGAATGCAGGTTAGTGAGTTCGGGGTTCTACATTGAGTGAAGTGGTATTATGACCGATATTCCGATCGGGAGTTGCATCTTAAAGGGTCCTTGGCTATGCTGATCCGGGGATTGCAAAACCCTTTCGTAACGCGTTCATAATCTTACAACACAAAGATGTCGAACGAAGCTCCTATCTTGTGTTTGTTTCCGTCTGTACCTTGTTTTTTTTTTCTTATTTACCTTTTGTCCCCTATGTGGCTTCTCGTGAAGATTGTTGTTATCATTAAACTGAGAATTTCATTCGTTCATCTTGTTCGAATGATTCTTGTGAAGACTTGTTGCAATTCATTCCGTTGTTTCAGCTTATACCTTCTTTCAATCAATTGCTGATTCGTGGTCATCTCTTTCAGGATGGCTCCGAAAAGGGTTCCCAACGCTAACCCAGAGGGTGAAGAGGTTCCAGATCGTCCTCCTTCCCCTCCTCCTCCGTCTGAGGCATGGAGAGCGATTATGCAGACTACAAATCAGAACACCCAGATGTTGATGCAGATGATGCAGCAGATGCAAGCTAATCAAGCTAATCAGGGTGTTCCAGGGAATCAAGGCAACTTCTTCAACCAGCAGCACCATGCTACTCTTAACCAGTTCTTGGCCAATAATCCAAAAGCTTTCAGTTACTGTGTCGACCCTCTTAATGCTGAAGATTGGATCACCGATATCAAGAAGCATTTTGAGTGCAGTAACGTAAGAGAAGAGGACTATGTGAAGTTTGCAGCCTTCCAACTCAAAGACCAAGCAGCTGACTGGTGGCAGCAGTACAAAGACTCCAGGCCAGGTCGTGTGATCTCTTGGGAGGATTTCTGCAAGGAATTTCGCTCTCACCACATTCCTACAAGTGTCATCGAGGGTATGCGTGAGCAATTCCGCAACCTGAAGCAGGGCTCTATGACTGTCTACCAGTATAATGTCAAGTTCCAAAACCTTGCCCGCTATGCTAAGCAAGACATTCCTGATGCAAAGAGCAAAATCTATCAGTTCCGCGGAGGTCTCAAGGATGAACTTCAACTTGCTCTCACCTTGTTCGAGCCCGATGCATTCAACAAATTCTATAACATGGCGCTCAAGCAAGAGGCAGCCCAGCTCAAGATGGAGGCTTCTAAAAAGAGGATTCGAGTTGCCGTTCACTCTTCCTCATCGTCTCAGATGGTCTCGAAACAACAGAAATTTTGGCTTCCTCCTCCTCCAGTGATTCGAGCTCCTTACAACAACTCCAACAACAACAAGAACTCTAGTGGACGTGGTTTCTCCCACCCACCCAACCCGAGCAACCAGTCGAAGAACCAGTTTCAGTATCAAGGTTCCAAGTCAAGTGGTTCTCATTTCCGTCCTCTCTCAGAAGTGGTGTGCAACAAGTGTGGCAAGAAGGGTCACTATGCCAAGAAGTGCCCCAACCCGAAGCGTCTTCCACCTCCTCCACCTGCCAGTTCGGCTATTGTCAGGCATGATTCGAAGGTTGCAAGAGTGAACCTGATGAGTGCAGCTCAAGCGGAGAACTCTTCTGATGTGATCATTGGTAACCTTTCAGTGAACTCTATACCTGCTAAAGTATTATTTGATTCTGGTGCATCTCTCAGTTTCATTTCAAGGCCATTCTTCACCAAGCATAATTTCACTTCGGCATTTCTTGATAAGAAGTTGCAAATTATTTCTCTGGGCAAGTGCATGACTTCAAATTTGAGGGCTCCGAATGTATCTATTCGCATGGGTGATTATCGCTTTCTGGCTAATCCGGTGGTTCTCGGCAATTCCGACATTGACCTCATCCTCGGGATGGACTGGCTTTCTCAGCATGATGCTCACATTGATTGTGCACAGAAGGAAGTTAAGATGACTCATCTTGATGAAGATGTGATTATCTTCGCCTCCAGGGATAACACTATTAGGCTTTTCTCTCTCAATGATAAGGGCGAGATTAATGCCATATCTCAAATTCCGGTGGTAAACGAATATCAAGATGTCTTTCCTGAAAAACTTCCAGGCATGCCTCCACACCGTCAGGTGGAATTCGTCATTGAACTCGAGCCGGGTACTGAGCCAGCATGCCGGCGTCCGTACAAGCTCTCTCCTGGAGAATTGAAGGAGTTGAAGAAACAGCTTGATGAACAAGAACGTTTGGGTCTGATCAGGCCGAGTATGTCTCCTTGGGGCTGTGGTGTCTTATTTGTCAAGAAGAAGGATGGCACGGGGCGCCTCTGCATTGATTACCGGCCATTGAACAAGAAGACGATAAAGAACAAGTATCCGCTCCCCAACATCAACGGACTGTTCGAGCAGCTCAAAGGAGCTAAAGTGTTCTCTAAGCTCGACCTCCGAATGGGCTATCACCAAATTCGCATTCGCGAGGAGGATATTCACAAGACTTCCTTCAGAACGAGCTACGGCTCATATGAGTATACGGTCATGTCCTTTGGTCTCGCCAATGCTCCTCCTACCTTCTCGAGAATGATGCACTACATCTTCAACCCCTACACCGGCGAGTTTGTGCTTGTGTATCTGGATGATATTCTGGTGTTTTCCAAGAATGAAGAAGATCACGAAAAGCACTTACGTCTGGTTCTTGATCGACTACGTGAGCATAAGTTCTATGCCAAGTTCTCCAAGTGTGAATTTTGGCTCGATAAGGTCTTGTACCTGGGCCATATCATCTCCGCTGACGGTATTGCGGTAAACCCCGAGAAAGTTGAAGCAATTGTCAACTGGGAAGCTCCTCAGAACGTCAAGCAACTTCGAAGTTTTCTGGGTCTTGCCAGCTATTGTAGAAGGTTCGTTGAGAACTTCTCCAAGATTGCCAAGCCTCTTTCCAACTTGCTTCAGAATAGTGTCAAATACTTTTGGTCTCCAGAGTGTGAAGTGGCATTCAAAACTCTCAAAGAAAAGCTCGTCTCTGCTCCAGTTCTTACTCCTCCAGATGAGTCTAAGCCCTATGAAGTATTCTGTGATGCTTCTCTTCAAGGACTTGGTGGTGTGCTTATGCAAGATAAGAGAATTGTGGCATACACTTCTCGTCAGCTCAAGCCAAGTGAGAAGAACTATCCCACACATGATCTTGAACTAGCAGCTGTGGTACATGCTTTGATTACGTGGAGACATCTGTTGTTGGGCAGAAAAGTCGACATCTTCACTGATCACAAGAGCTTGAAGTACATCTTCACACAGCCTAATCTGAACCTCCGCCAGACTCGTTGGGTTGAAATGATCCAAGAGTATGATCCCAGCATCGAATACACACCTGGCAAGGCGAATGTGATTGCAGATGCTTTGAGAAGAAAGGCATATTGGAACAGCCTTCTTATCAAGCCGTTCCAGCCTGAGCTTTGTGAAGCTTTCAGGAAGCTCAACCTCCAAATTGTTCCCCAAGGTTTTCTTGCAAATCTTCAAGTTGCTCCTACCTTGGAAGATCATGTCCGTGAGGCCCAACTCAGTGATGCCATGGTGCAGAAAGTGAAACATGGTGTTCCAAAAGGTATTCTGAAATACAAGTGGTATCGTGTTGATGAGAGAGATACCTTGTTCTTCGAGGACAGACTTGTTGTTCCCAAAGGTGATCTCAGGAAGCTCATAATGGAAGAAGCACATGATTCTCTCCTTTCCATTCATCCTGGCAGCTCCAAGATGTACCAAGACCTCAAGCAACCTTACTGGTGGACACGCATGAAAAGGGAAATTGCCCAATTCGTGAATGAATGTGATGTCTGTAGAAGAGTGAAAGTAGAACATCAACGGCCAGCCGGTCTTCTCCAACCTCTTCCTATTCCCGAGTGGAAATTCGACCACATTGAAATGGATTTCGTCACTGGCTTTCCTAAGTCCAAGAGAGGGAATGATTCTATCTTCGTGGTGATTGACAAGCTTACCAAAGTCGCTCACTTCCTTCCAGTCAAAGAATCCATCAATGTAGCCCAATTGGCAGAATTGTACACTTCTAGAATTGTGTCTTTACATGGCATTCCTCAAGTTATCTCCTCAGACCATGGAAGTTTGTTCGCATCCAAGTTCTGGGACTCCTTTCAGTCCGCCATGGGCACTAAGATCAGGTTCAACATTGCTTTTCACCCTCAGACTAGTGGTCAAGTCGAGATAGTGAATCAGATTCTAGAAGACATGCTCAGAGCCTGTGTCATATCTTTTGGCATGAAATGGGAAGATTGCCTTCCATTTGCCGAGTTCTCTAACAACAACAGCTTTCAAGCAAGTGCAGGCAAAGCTCCGTTCGAAATCCTCTATGGCAGAAAATGTCGTACCCCTCTCAACTGGTCTGAAACAGGCGAACATCAACTTCTTGGCAATGACTTGATCTTAGAGGCCGAAGAGATGTGCAAAGTCATACGTGAGAACCTCAAGGCCGCTCAGTCGCGTCAGAAGAGCTACTATGACGGCAAGCATCGTGACTTGGCTTTCAACATTGGTGATCATGTCTATCTCCGTGTTTCTCCGATGAAAGGAACCCAAAGATTCGGTATCAAAGGAAAGCTTGCTCCTAGATACGTCGGGCCTTTCAAGATCCTTGGCAAAAGAGGCGATCTAGCCTATCAACTTGAGCTCCCTTCCAACTTCGCCAATGTTCATGTTGTGTTCCATGTGTCTCAACTCCGCAAATGCTTCAAGGCACCTGAACGCATGATTCCGTTCGAAGAGATTGATCTTCAACAAGATTTGTCCTACCGAGAGCATCCCATTGCTATTCTCGAAGAAACCGAGCGCAAGACCCGCAACAAGTCCATCAAATTCTTGAAAGTCAAGTGGTCACATCATACCAACCGAGAAGCTACGTGGGAACGAGAAGATCATCTTCGTTCCGAGTACCCTTCCTTTTTCCAGTCCTAGATCTCGGGACGAGATCTTTTTGTAGTAGAGGAGAGTTTGTAATGCCCCGGATGTAATACTTTCCCTTTTGGGCAATATAATATATCTCTGGCTTCATCTATTCCATTCCAGGTTCTTTGTCTTTCGGGTTTTCGTCGTTTTGTTATGTGCGTGTGTGGCATTCATTCATATTATGTAGTCATGTGCATCGCATTGCATTTGTGTTGTCGTTTGCATCCGGTTCCACGCGTTCCGTCCCGTTGTCCGTTTCGCGTTCCGGAGCTCTCTCACGTGTCCGTGGCGTCCCGTAGGCCTACTTTGGTCTTTGGCCGTGTAACGTTACCGGTTTGGCGCGAGACTTGTCGTGTGTTGTTGTTTTGGTGTGTGTAACCCGCCTGTCAAATCTCGTCGCATTTCGAGTCCGTTTGCTACCCCAACAGTTATTCTCGTGGGCTCAAAGTGCCTCCACTTTGAGGCCCAAGACACCCCTCCAACAGCCCACCAAACCACTCCAAACCACTCCCTTCATCTAGGCCATCCAATTCTGATCGCGTGGCCGAAAACCACACTCCATTTGGACAACCCTACCTCTTTGTGCCTATATATTTGTCCACTCCCCCAATTTTTGCCCCAAAACAAGGAAACCCTAGCCCCCACCTTCTCCTTCCTCCAGCCACCACCACCTTGCCGGAGAGTTCGCCGGAATCCCGCCGGAGTTTTGCCGGAGTACCTCCACCTCGCCGGAATCCTCCTTCACCTCACCTCCGGCCCCTCCTCTCACCTCACCGCCGCCCCACGCCTCGGATCCGGCCGGGCCGGCCACCACCGCCGCCTCCTCCGGCCGGCCGGCTGCCCGCGCCGCCTCTCCACCGCAGAAATCCATCGCCGGCTCGATCCCAGCCTCGAGCAGTCGAGCGCTCCGCCAGATCCAGCGAGTCAACGCCCTCCCGCGCCTAGGCCGATCGCTGCCCTGAGCCGGTTCCCTTCAACGGCCCATCGCCTCGCCCGCTGGCCTGCCTCCTTCACTGGGCCGAAGCCGCCGAAGGCCCAGCCGCCTTCCCGCGCTGCCAGCCGCCAGCCGCAAGCAGGCGCGCCTCCTCCGCCAGCACTAGTGGGCCGCATCCGCCAGTTCGAGGCCCACTCGCGCCTCCTCCGCAGCCCGCCGAGCGAACCTCCCGCGCCCAGGCCTCGCCTCGCCGGTGCCGCGTTCGCCAGCTCGGGCCGCATCGCCGAGGCCCATCCCGGCCGCTCCTCCGCCCAGATCCAGGCGGCCCGTCTTCGCCAGCTCCCGGGCCGCCAGATCTCCTCCTCCACGGGCCGGGCCGTCGCCGATTTGATCCCTCCGCCGCAGCCCAATCCGCCGCGGGCCCGAGCCCGTTTTTCTCAGATCTGAGAGGTTGTTTTCAAAATCCCTAAGTCCCTGTGTTATTTTTGTCTGATGCAATTTTCAAACTGCGATAACTTTTTGTGTGGAGGTCCGTTTTGCGCAAATGGCATGTCCAGATGTTCGTGGTGACTAGCACTACGTTTCATTCCATTATGCCATACATGTTTGAAATCATCTAGATGCTTATTTTTCTGTTGCAAGAGTGCATCCCGTTATAAGCTGCTGTTAGTGATGTTTTTATGCCATCTTTGCATAGTGATATCTTTTAGCTCGTTTATCCGAATGATGCAAATGACATGTCCACGTGTTCGTCTTGCCATGCTCTACATGTTGAATGCTTAGGTATGCATGATAGAATTATTCTTGCCATGTTTATCTCCTTTGCAAAGTGCCATGTGGATGTTTAGTTGTTTAACTTGTTATGAGATGCCATCTTGTTGAGCTCATTGCTATCGTTGTGTTTACCTCTATGATGCATGCTTGTATGTTTCGGAATCACCATCATGTGTACTTTCATGTGGTGCTTACCACTTGCCATGTTTAGTTTTGAGGTGACTTAAACTTGCTCTCAAAGATGCCATGATAAAACTGCTGTTTTAACACTTAGTGAAATTTCACTAAGTCTGGAATCTGTATTTTCCAGATGCCATGTTTGCTTGTTGTTCTAGGACAACCCATGATATTTTGGGGTGACTCTTGATGGTGCTGTACATATTGTTGGCTATACATTCATGCTCTCACATGATTATTTGAGTGGCTGTAGCATATTTAACTTTTGCTCCAAAGTTGCAATAAAATACTGCTGTCAGGATTTTGTTGTCAAGTTCAATATGTCCAAGCTTGTTGCTATTGATCCGTGGCTCCTTTGGGGGTGCACCAATGGACTTATTTGCTGTAGGATATGTCTAGTTTATGTTATACTCTTTGCCATGATGTTTGAGTGCTGTAGCTTATTTATAGTGCTCCGAAGTTGCTATGTTGCTGTAATTTTCAGCTTTCGCATGTTTATTGTTTTGTGTGTAACTTTTAGCCCGTAGCTCCGATTGCAGCAAGTCTTATATGAAACTTGATTGATTTTTCGTGTAGATGCATAATATCCTATTGTTATCTTGTTTTGAAGCATTTTGCTTGGTCGCATATTGTCATGCTCATTTTGCTCCCATAGTGCATCAGTCATGCATCCAGCATATTTTGAGTGCGCATTGCATCTTGTTGATTTGGTGACTTGTGTGTTTGTGTTGATTAGAGACGGGAGCTGAGACCGAGTACGAGTACGAGCACGAGGTTACTACCGAGCTTGAGAACGAGGACCCCTCTTACGATCCGAACGACTACTCTTCAGGCAAGATGACCGAACCCCGATAACATTACTATCTTTGCCTATTGCTAGTAGTCTTGATCTATAGTTTTGCCTCGATGCACATGTCTTTCATGTCAGCCTCCTACTTGTAACCATGATCATGTCTAACCACCCTACCTATGCAAACCATTGATTGGCTATACGTAGGCTTTGCTCAGCCCCTCTTATAGCGTTGCTAGTTGCAGGTGAAGTTGAAGATGCTTGCTTCATGTTGAAGTTTGTGGGGTTATATCACACTATATAAATGCTTAAAATGAAATCATCTATATATTGGCAATGGGTGGAAGGCTAAGCCTTTTGCTTGGTGATTTGTTCCACTCATGCCGCTAGGAACCGTATAAACCGGTGTTATGTTCCTTGATTATGTGTTCCTCACACGGTTGGGGTTATGGGGCCCCCTCGATAAACCGCTAAGTGCTAAGTCTTTTCCAGCAAGTCCCAACATTGGTACTATTCGCCTAATAACTAATAAACCTGCATAGGGACTAGCTATCCCTTTTATTTTAATCAACAACCCCGGGCCAGTGCTCCACATGAGTGTTGGTCCGAAACGAGCAGACTGCGGGGCCGCCTTGGGGAAACCCGAGGTATCTGGTATCCACCTGTAGGATGACTCATCCGGTCGTGGCCTGAGACTGGATACGCGCGGCTACTGTCATGGTGTCGGCACGCCGGGAGGATTTGCTGGATTAGCCTTACCTTAGTTCGGAGTATCTTGAGCACGGGATTCCAAGAATACTCGGGTCTTCCCACCTTGGAGTTGCGACTCCGCGGATCGTGGGCTTGTCATGGGCCAAGTTGGAACACCCCTGCAGGGTTATGAACTTTCGAAAGCCGTGCCCGCGGTTATGTGGCAGATGGGAGCTTGTTAATATCCGGTTGTAGAAAACTTGACACCATGTTCCAATACACTACCAGCGTGTGTACCGTGACTGTCATTTTCCGAAAGGGGTTTCGGGAGATGAACACGGTGGGGTTATGTTTGACTTGAGTAGTTTAGGATCACTTAGTGATCATCTCTCGACCGAGGCGCCTTCTCTTCTCGCTCTCATTCACGTAAGCTAGGCTAGTGCTGCTGCAACCACTTATTCTTATTCTTTCTTCAGCCTTGTTCCACACCCAAGGCTTAAATAGTCGTGTTACCCGGGAACGGGATTGCTGAGTCCTCTGTGGCTCATAGTTACTCCACCACACCAGATGCAGGTCCGATGGTGAGCTATCCAGGTGATGGCACCGAGCTAGACTGGGAGTACGACGAGGAGCGTAGTCGATACTATGTTCGTTATCCTGATGATCAGTAGTGGTTACTTCTACTAGGATTCGATCCGACCTGTGGATTTAAATTATGTTTGGTATCTTGTCTTTTTGGATTTTACCCTTAGAAGGGCTGTGATGTTTTATTGAATGATGATTTGGACATGTATTGTATTTGTGTGACGTGGCAATTGTAAGCCAACTATTTTATGTTTTCCATCCCCATCTTTTACATGAGTTGTGCAAAGATACCAAACTTGCGATCATTCCAGCATGGGGTTATGTCTCTAAGTCGTGCCTCGACACGTAGGAGATATAGTCCCATCCTGGGCATTACATCTGTGTCCGTGGTTGCATGCTTAGGTCCCATGCAAGAAATGGGATTGAGTGTCAAACACCCTGCCACCGTCACTCGACCGCAAACATTGAGATACTTGCCTTTTAAATTCTAGTAAATCAAAAACTCGTCTAAAGTTCATGAAACTTGGCATGCTATCATGGAGCGGCATCAACATGCCGTGGTAAATTTTTTGTCCCATTTGGGGGGCAGGTTTGGGTATAAACTTCTCATAAACTGAAGCTTCTCACAACAAGTGTGATTGTTTCGGTAGGGGACGTTTCACTTTTCTGGACGAAATGATATTCCTTGCCTCTTCTTGATTTCAATTTTTTTCTAGTGTCAACATAGAACAACATGAGTGTTGTGTTAATTTTTGGAATTTTTTGGGGTTCTTTTGGACATTTTATACATTAATTGAGTTTTCAATGCATTTATGTGCATAATTCAAATTTGAACTACATGCACATGCTCTAATGCATATAAATTTGTTGAAAATTCAAATATGTGTCCTTGGTTGTGCATGCTTAGGTCCCATGCAAGAAATGGGAATGAATTTCAAACACCCTGCCACCGTCACTCGGTCGCAAACATTGAGATACCTGGTTTTTAAATTCTAGTAAATCGAAAACTCGTCTGAAACTAATGAAACTTGGCATGCTATCATGGAGCGGCATCAACATGTCGTGGTAAATTTTTTGTCCCGTTTGGAGCAGCTTTGCTTATAAGCTTCTCACAAAAGAGAGCTTCTGACAACAAGTGTGATGGTTTTGGTAGGGAACGTTTCACCTTTCTGAATGAAACGAAATTCGTTGCCTCTTCTTGATTTCAATTTTTTTCTAGTGTCAACATAGAACAACAGGAGTGTTATGTTAATTGTTTTAAAAATTAGGGGTTCGTTTGGACATTTTTACACATTAATTGAGTTTTCAATGCATTTATGGTCATACTTAAAATTTGAACTACAAGCACATGCTCCAGTGTATATAAATTGGTTGAAATATGTTCCTTGGGTGCACGCTTAGGTCCCATGCAAGAAATGAGAATTAATGTCAGACACCTTGCCACCGTCACTCGGCCGCAAACATTGAGATACCTGGTTTTTAAATTCTAGTAAATCGAAAACTCGTCTGAAATTCATGAAACTTGGCATGCTATCATGGAGTGGCATCAACATACCGTGGTAAAAAAATTCTCCCATTTGGGACAGGTTTGGGTATAAGCTTTTCACATACCAGAGCTTCTCACAACAAGTGTGATGGTTTCGGTAGGGAACGTTTCACTTTCTGAACGAAACGAAATATGTTGCCTCTTCTTGATTTCAATTTTTTTTCTAGTGTGAACATTGAACAACATGAGTGTTGTGTTAATTTTTGGAATTTTCCGGGGTTTGTTTTGACATTTTTATACATTAATTAAGTTTTCAATGCATTTATGTGCATAATTCAAATTTGTACTACATGCACATGCTCCGGTGCATATAAATTGGTTGAAAAATCAAATCTGTGTCTTTGGGTGTATGCTTAGGTCCCATGCAAGAAATGAGAATGAATTTGAAACACCAGGGCAAAACATTGAGATACTTTGTTTTGAAATCTCCACGGATGCGCGCGAGCTCGTGTTCATGCCAGCGCCAGTGCCGTGCCCGTGCCATGCCCGTGCGCGCCTCTCCACCCACCGTGGTGCCGGTCCCCGTGCGTTTGCCTGCACCCACCGCGCCCGTGCATGTGCATGCGCCCCCCTCAGCGACATGGGACGCCGCCGTCGACCGCTACCTCTCAGCGCCGCCAGTTGCCGTCCTCCCACGCCCCGTTAGTCAATCGCGCGACAACATAATGTTTGATTTACATGTGAAGAACATTCTGTGCTGCCTTGAAGACTTCAAGAATAGCGTCCTGGAGGACGACAATGACAATGACGGTGCGGCATGCTGCCTCCGCCGCTGCCGGGAATAGTTTTTTTTGGGGCTTTACTACTGTATCTCGATCATATGAATATAAATTCGCAGTGTGACTGAATGAAAGATATGGTTTGAATGAACTTGTGTTTTTCTCTCTTAATGTACATACTTATCAAATAATTTTCTTTTGAAAAAACGTCAATGGTTTTTAAATACAAAACACTCATCGCAAATGTTTTAGTTAGAACACCCGTATGGAAACCGACAGCTTCCCCAGGAAGCAAAGGGAAAATGTGCCGAGTAGGATTTGTGCAGCTCTTGATCGCAAACATTTTAGATACAACACCCGTATGCAAATCCAGACTTCGGCGCTAAGCCAAGAGAAAATGTGTCGAGCAGGATTTGTGCATCCCTTCAACGCAAATGGTTGTTTTGGATGACCTGTGTGCAACCACCACTACTACATGATGTTGCTAATGCGACACTACGATTAGAGACCCTTTGACAAAATTGTGTATGATGCATTAATCACAAACGGGGATGTAAAAAAACCATCAAAAAAGGTGCAAAACGTTTGCGATGAATGATACATCAAACAAGGTTCAGATTGTAGTTGCGTGTGCAATCCAGGGCACATGATTGACACGTTCGAACTGTTTGCGATGAGGAAGAACAACAGAAACGGGCAGCCAGATCAATGTGTGTGCGATATACGGCATACAGTTCGCTCCGATGAACTGTTTGCTATTAGGAAGTGCAACAAAAATGGTTAGCCAGTTCAAGGTGTGTGTGATGTAGGGCATACTGTGTTGGAAATATGCCCTAGAGGCAATAATAAAATGGTTATTATTATATTTCCTTGTTCATGACAATCGTTTATTATCCATGCTATAATTGTATTCATTGGAAACTCAAATGCATGTGTGGATACATAGACAAACAACATGTCCCTGGTGAGCTTCTACTAGACTAGCTTGTTGATCAAAGATGGCCATGGTTTCCAGGTCATAGACACGAGTTGTCATTTGATAACAGGATCACATCATTAGGAGAATGATGTGATGGACAAGACCCAAACTGTGAAGGTAGCATATGATCGTGTCAATTTATTGCTATTGTTTTCTGCATGTCAAGTATATGTTCCTATGACCATAAGGTCAAGCAACTCACTGACATCGGAAGAGTACCTTGTGTGTACCAAATGTCACAACGTAACTGGGTGATTATAAAGGTGCTCTACAGGTATCTCCGAAGGTATCTGTTGAGTTGGCATGGATCAAGACTGGGATTTGTTACTCTGTATGAAGGAGAGGTATCTTTAGGCCCTCTCGGTAATACAACATCACAAGAATCTTGCAAGCATTGTGACTAAGGAGTTAGTTACGGGATCTTGTATTATGGAACGAGTAAAGAGACTTGCCGGTAACGAGATTGAACTAGGTATGGAGATACCGAGGATCAAATCTAGGGCAAGTAACATACTGACGGACAAAGGGAACTGCATACGGGATTGTCTGAATCCATGACATCGTGGTTCATTTGATGAGATCATCATGGAACATGTGGGAACCAATATGGGTATCCAGATCCCGCTATTGGTTATTGGCCGGAGAGGTGTCTTTGTCATGTCTGCATGGTTCCTGAACCCGTAGGGTCTACACACTTAAGGTTTGGGTGACGCTAGAGTTGTAATGGGAATTGTATGTGGTTAACCGAAAGTTATTCGGAGTCCTGGATGAGATCCTGGACGTCACGAGGAGTTCCGGAATGGTCAGGAGATAAAGATTTATATATGGGAAGTCCTGTTTTGGTCGCCGGAAAAGTTTCGCGTATTATCGGTATTGTACTGGGAGTGCCGAAAGGAGACCAGGGGTCCATCGGGGGGTCCACCTGCCCCGGGGGCCACATGGGTTGTAGGGGTGTGCGCCTTGGCCTATATGGGCCAAGGGCACAAGCCCCAAGGGGCCTATGCGCCAAGAGATAAAGGGGAGGAAGAGTCCTAAAAGGGGAAGGCACGTGTTAGGTGCCTTGGGGAGGGTGGACTCCTCCCTGGCCGCACCCTTCCTTGGAGGAAGGGCCAAGGCTGCGCCCCCACCCTCCCCCTTTCCTCCTATGTATAGTGGGGGAGAGGGAGGGCCTGGACGCACTAATCCCTTTCCCCTGGAGCAGCCCTCTCTCCCTCCTTCACCTCCTCCTCCTCCTCCGTAGAGCTTGGCGAAGCCCTGCCGGAGACCCACAAGCTCCACCACCACGTCGTTGTGTTGCCAGAGTTCTCCCTCAACTTCTCCTTCCCCCTTGCTGGATCAAGAAGGAGGAGACATCCCTGGGTTGTACGTGTGTTGAACACGGAGGCGCCGTCCGTTCGGCGCTAGATCGGATCTTTCGCGATTTGAATCGCCGCGAGTACGACTCCATCAACTGCGTTCTAGTAACGCTTCCGCTTTGTGATCTATAAGGGTATGTGGATCCAACTCTCCTCTCGTAGATGTGCATCTCTTATATTGATCTTGGGTGTTCGTTGGAATTTTTTTGTTTCCCATGCAACGTTCCCCAACAGTGGCATCATGAGCTAGGTCTATGCGTAGATGACATCACGAGTAGAACACAAAGGAGTTTGTGGGCGTTGATATTCATATTGCTTCCTTCCCTTGTCTTATTTTTATTCAGCGGTATTGTGGGAAGAAGCGACTCGGACCAACCTTACATGTCCATGGACATGAGACCGGTTCCATTGACAGACATGTAACTTGTTGCATAAAGATGGCTGGCGGGTGTATCTCTCTCCCACCTTAGTTGGATCGGATTCGACGAAGGCGGTCCTTGTAGAAGGTTGAATAGCAATTTTCATATCACCGTTGTGGCTTTGCGTAAGTAAGAATCGTTCTTGCTAGATACCCATAGTAGCCATGTAAAACATGCAACAACAAATTAGAGGACGTCTAACTTGTTTTTGTAGGGTATGTTGTGATATGATATGGCCAAAGACATGATGAGATATATTTGATGTATGAGATGATCATGTTTTGTAATAGTTTATCACGACTTGCATGTCGATGAATACGGCAACCGCCTGGAGCCATAGGCTTATCTTTAATTATTGTATGACCTGCGTGTCAATCATTAAACGCTTTGTAATGCTTTACTTCATTGCTATGTGGTAGCAATAGTAGTAGAAGCATGGTTGGCGTGACAACCCCGATGGCAGCACGATGATGGAGATCATGGTTTCATGCCGGTGATGATGGAGATCATGTCGGTGCTTTGGAGATGGAGATCAAAAGCACAAGACGATGGCCATATCATGTCACTTATGATTTGCATGTGATGTTAATCCTTATATGCATCTTATTTTGCTTAGGACGACGATAGCATTATAAGGTGATCCTTCACTAAAATTTCAAGGTAAAATTGTGTTCTCCCCAAGTGTGCACCGTTGCGAAAGTTCATCGTTTCGAGACACCAGTTGATGATCGGGTGTGATAGACTCTACGGTCACATACAACGGGTACAAGCCAGTTTTGCACGTGCGGAACACTTGGGTTAAACTTGACGAGCCTAGCATGTACAGACATGGCCTCAGAACACAAGAGACCGAAAGGTCGAGCATGAGTCATATAGTAGATATGATCAACATGGAGATGTTCACCATTGAAACCACCTCATCTCACGTGATGATCGGACTTGGGTTGGTGAATTTGGATCATGCTACACTCGGATGACCAGAGGGATGTCAATTTGAGTGGGAGTTTCTCTTAAGTAATATGATTAATTGAACTTATTTATCATGAACAATAGTCTAAGTTGTCTTTGCAAATTTATGTCGTAGATCAATACTCGCGCAATAGCTCCCCTGAATTTTAATGCGTTCCTAGAGAAAGCTAAGCTAAAAGATGATGGAAGTAACTTTGTGGACTGGGCCGTAATCTGAGGATTATCCTCATGGCTGCCCAAAAGGTTTATGTCCGTGATGCACCGCTTGGTACGCCACCCGCTCCCGCGTCTATGGACGTTATGAATGCCTGACAGTCGCGTGTTGATGACTACTCAATAGTTCAGTGCGCCATGTTGTATGGCTTAGAACCGGGACTTCAAAGGCGTTTTGAACGTCATGGAGCATATGAGATGTTCCAGGAGTTGAAGTTTATTTTTGTGAAAAATGCCCGGATCGAGAGGTATGAGACCTCCGATAAGTTCTACACCTGCAAAATGGAGGAGAACACTACTGTCAGTGAGCACATACTCAGAATATCTGGGTACTACAATCGTCTCACTCAGTTGGGAATTGAGCTCCCACCTGAGGCAATCACTGATAGATTTTTTCAATCGCTACCACCTAGCTACAAGAGCTTTGTGTTGAACTATAACATGCAAGGGATGAATAGGTCAGTCTCCCACCTGTTCGCCATGCTGAAAGTCACTGAGTCAGACATCCAGAAGGAGCATCAAGTGTTGATGGTCGATAAAACCACTAGTTTCAAGAAGAGCAAGGGAAATAAGGGAAACTTCAAGAAAGGTGGCAAAGTAGTTGCTCCTCCCATTAAGAAACCCAAGGCTGGACCTAAGCCAGAAACTGAGTGCTTCTATTGCAAGGGAACTGGCCACTGGAAGCAGAATTACCCCAAGTATCTGGCTGACAAGAAGGGGGACAACAAAGGTATATATGATATACATGTTATTGATGTGTACCTAACCAACTCTCGTTGTAGTGCCTGGGTATTTGATACCGGTCCGGTTGCTCATATTTGCAACTCTAAACAGGAATTGTGGAATAGACGGAGGCTGGCGAAGGACGAAGTGATGATGCGCGTGGGAAATGGTTCCAAGGTTGATGTGATCGCCGTCAGCACGCTCGCTCTTTGATTACCATCGGGATTAGTTATAGACCTTAGTAATTGTTATTTAGTGCCTGCGTTGAGCATGAACATTATATCTGGATCTTGTTTAATGCGAGATGGTTACTCATTTAAATCAGAGAATAATGGTTGTTCTATTTATATGGGTAATATCTTTTATGGTCATGCACCCGTTGTGAGGGGTTTATTCTTATTGAATATTGATAGTGATGATACACATGTTCATAACATTGATGCCAAAAGATGTAGAGTTGATAATGATAGTACCACTTTCTTGTGGCACTACCGCCTAGATCATATTGGCGTAAAGCACATGAAGAAACTCCATGCCGATGGACTTTTGGAGTCTCTTGATTTTGAATCACTTGACACATGTGAACCATGCCTCATGGGCAAGATGACAAAAACCCCGTTTTCTGGAACAATGGAATGGGCAAGTGACTTGTTGGAAATCATACATACTGATGTGTACGGTCCGATGAGTGTTAACGCGCGCGGTGGATATCATTATTTCCTCACCTTCACCGATGATTTGAGTAGATATGGGTATATTTACCTAATTAAGCATAAGTCTGAAACATTTGAAAAGTTCAAGCAATTTCAGAGTGAAGTCGAGAATCATCGGAACAAGAAGATTAAATTCCTATGATCCGATCGAGGGGGAGAAGATCTGAGTTATGAGTTTGGCAATCACTTAATACAATGTGGAATTTTTTTCACAGTTGACGCCACCTGGAACACCGCAGCGTAATGGTGTGTCCGAATGTCGTAATCATACCTTATTGGATATGGTGCGTTCTATGATGTCTCTTGCCGATCTGCCACTATCGTTTTGGGGTTATGCGTTAGAGACAGCTGCATTCACTTTAATTAGGGCACCATCTAAGTCCGTAGACACGACACCGTATGAACTATGGTTTGGCAAGAAACCTAAGCTGTCATTTCTTAAATTTTGGGGCTGCGATGCTTATGTCAAAAGGCTTCAGCCAGAAAAGCTCAAACCCAAAGCGGACAAATGCGTCTTCATAGGATACCCAAAGGAGATGGTTGGCTATACCTTCGATCTCAGATCCGAGGGCTAAGTGTTTGTCGCTAAGAACGGGTCCTTTATCGAGAAAGAGTTTCTCTCGAAAGAATTGAGTGGGAGGAAGATAGAAATTGATGAGGTTGTTGAACCTTCACTTCAACCAGATAGTAGCACGGTGCAGAAAGAAGTTTCTGTGGCACCTACATCAGTTGAAGACGAAATTAATGATGGTGATCATGAACTTTCAGATCAAGTTAGTATCAAACCTCGTAGGTCGACAAGGATACGTTTTGCTCCTGAATGGTATGGTAACCATGTCTTAGAGGTCATGTTGTTGGACAACGATGAACCTACGAGCTATGGAGAAGCAATGGTGGGCCCGGATTCCGACAAATGGTTAGAGGCCATGAAATCTGAGATGGGATCCATGTATGAAAACAAAGTATGGACTTTGGAAGTATTACCTGAAGGGCAAAAGACCATTCAGAATAAATGGATCTTCAAGAAGAAGACAGACGCAGACGATAATGTCACCATCCATAAAGCTCGACTTGTGGCAAAGGAGTTTTCACAAGTTCAAGGAGTTGACTACGATGGACTTTCTCACCCGTAGCGATGCTTAAGTCCTTCAGAATCATATTGGCAATAGCTACATTTTTTGATTATGAAATCTGGTAGATGGATGTCAAAACAGCGTTCCTTAATGGATTCCTTAAGGAAGAGTTGTATATGATGCAACCGGAATGTTTTGTCGATCTAGAGAATGCGGACAAAGTGTGCAAACTCCAGCGATCCATTTATGGACCGGTGCAAGCATCTCGGAGTTGGAATCTTCGCTTTGATGAGGTGATCAAAGCGTTTGGGTTTGTACAAGTTTTCGGAGAAGCTTGTATTTACAAGAAACTGGGTGGGAGCTCTATAGCGTTTCTAATATTATATGTGGATGACATATTGCTGATTGGAAACAATGTAGAACTTTTGGGAAACGTGAAGGGATATTTGAACAAGAGTTTTTCAATGAAGGACCTAGGAGAAGCTGCTTTAATATTAGGCATCAAAATCTATAGAGATAGATCGAGATGCCTAATAGGACTTTCATAAAACACGTACCTTGACAAGATTTTGAATAAGTTCAAAATGGATCAGTCCAAGAAGGGGTTCTTGCCTATTTTGTAAAGTGTGAAGTTGAGTAAGGCTCAATGCCCAACGACTACAGAGGATAGAGAAAAGATGAGTGTCATCCCCTATGCTTTAGCCATAGGCTCTATCATATATGCAATATTGTGCACAAGAATAGATGTCAGCCTTGCCATAAGTATGGTGGGAAGGTTTCAAAGTAATCCTGGAATGGAGCACTGGACAGCGGTCAACAATATCCTTAAGTACCTGAAAAGGACTAAGAAAATGTTTCTCGTTTGTGGAGGTGATCAAGAGCTCGTCCTAAAGGGTTACATCGATGCAAGCTTTGACACTGATCCGGATGACTCTAAATCTCAAAACGGATACGTATATATTCTTAATGGGGGAGCGGTAAGCTGGTGGAGTTCCAAGCAAAGCATGGTAGCTGATTCTACATGCGAAGCGGAGTACATAGCTGCCTCGGAGGCAGCGAAGGAAGCTGTCTGGATGAAGCAGTTCATGACAGATCTTGGAGTTGTGCCCAGCGCACTGGACCCAATTACTCTGTTCCGTGACAACACTGGTGCCATTGCTCTAGCCAAGGAACCAAGGTTTCACAACAGGACCAGACACATAAAGCGACGCTTCAATTCCATCCGCAATTCGATCAAGGAGGAGGACATATTCATTTGCAAAGTACACACGGATATGAATGTTGTAGATCCGTTGACTAAATCTGTTCCACGGGCAAAACATGATCGAAACCAAAACTCTATGGGTGTTAGATTCATTACCAGGTAATGCTAGATTATTGACTCTAGTACAAGTGGGAGACTGTTGGAAATATGCCCGAGAGGCAATAATAAAATGGTTAATATTATATTTCCTTGTTCATGGTAATCGTTTATTATCCATGCTATAATTGTATTGATTGGAAACTCAAATGCATGTGTGGATACATAGACAAACAACATGTCCCCAGTGAGCCTCTACTAGACCAGCTTGTTGATCAAAGATGGCCATGGTTTCCAGGTCATAGACATGACTTGTCATTTGATAATAGGATCACATCATTAGGAGAATGATGTGATGGACAAGACCCAAACTTTGAACATAGCATATGATCGGGTCAGTTTATTGCTATTGTTTTCTTCATGTCAAGTATATGTTCCTATGACCATAAGGTCATGCAACTCACTAACACCGTAAGAGTACCTTGTGTGTACCAAACGTCACAACGTAACTGTGTGACTATAAAGGTGCTCTACAGGTATCTTCGAAGGTATCTGTTGAGTTGGCATGGATCAAGACTGGGATGTGTCACTCCGTATGACGAAGAGGTATCTCTAGGCCCTCTCGGTAATAAAACATCACAAGAAGCTTGCAAGCAATGTGACTAAGGAGTTAGTTGCGGGATCTTGTATTACGGAATGAGTAAAGAGACTTGTCGGTAACGAGATTGAACTAGGTATGGAGATACCGACGATCAAATCTAGGGCAAGTAACATACCGATGGACAAAGGGAACTGCATACGGGATTGTCTAAATCCTTGACATTGTGGTTCATCCGATGATATCATCGTGGAACATGTGGGAACCAATATGGGTATCCAGATCCCGCTACTGGTTATTGGCCGGAGAGGTGTCTTGGTCATGTATGCATGATTCCCGAACCCATAGGGTCTACACACTTAAGGTTCGGGTGACACTAGAGTTGTAATGGGAATTGTATGTGGTTAACCGAAAGTTGTTCAGAGTCCCGGATGAGATCCCGGACGTCACGAGGAGTTCCGGAATGGCCCAAAGGTAAAGATTTATATATGGGAAGTCCTGTTTTGGTCGCCGAAAAAGTTTCGCGTATTATCGGTATTGTACCGGGAGTGCCGAAAGCGGTCTAGGGGTCCACCTACCACGTGGGGCACATGGGTTGTAGGGGTGTGCGCCTTGGACTATATGGGCCAAGGGCGCCAGCCCCAAGGGGCCCATGCGCCAAGAGAGAAAGGGGAGGAAGAGTCCTAAAAGGGGAAGGCACCTCCTAGGTGCCTTGGGGAGGGTGGACTCCTCCCTGGCCGCACCCTTCCTTGGAGGAATGGCCAAGGCTGCGCCCCCACCCCTTCCCCTTGCCTCCTATATATAGTAGGAGAGAGGGAGGGCATGGACGCATGATGGCTTCTCGCCCCTCGTTGGTTACCCCAAGTGGAAGGTTTGAGATGCAGTGTAGCGGAAGTTTTCCCTTGGCAAAGATACCAAGGATCGATTTCCCCTGAGACTCCCAATTTCAACAAGAAGGTGTCAACTGCTAACGGCGCCAGATATTAGCAATCAACGTGGACCTGCACACAGATACAAATAACTTTGCTCCCAACGAGTACAGAGAGGTTGTCAATCCCTCCGGCCTTGTCGTTTACAAAGGATCAAACGCAAGTGATAATAGTGATAGGTATTGCTGCAATAGTAAGTAAAAAGCGGAAAGTAAATAGCGGATGTGATCAGTGATGGTAATATGGACCGGAGTCCCATGATGTTCACAAGTGATGTCTCTCTCCCAAAAGACGATAAAACAGCTATGTGAGGTAAACGAATTACAGCTGGGCAATTGACAGGACCATGTGCGCAAACTAATGCTGACTAAGTTGCAAGAAAGGTAAAGGTTCAAAGCATGGGCGGTACGCCAAGGCAAGTAGACCGAAATCCATCTGCATCTACTACTAATCATCCACCTTGAGATATCTATCCAGAACATCCCGCTGGTATTAAGTTGCGAGTCCCACCCATAGTGTAAACTCAAAGCAACAGACAACTGCATTAAAAGAACTTTGCGTAAAGTAAACAATCCTTGCACCCGCAGGCACAAGCACCGTTGTTTTCCCCCTTGTGGCAACAGCACATCCCCTAGACTCATGTATCTGTCACTCAAGCTAGTCATCGAGGGGCATGAACCCACAATCAAGCATAACGTTCCCTCTTGGAGTCACTACCTACTACTTGGCCAAAGCAATAAATAACAACGGAGAACATGCAAGAATTACTTACGAACATAAATATAAAAGAGGTGAATCAAATATATTACTCAAACACAATCTGAACATAATCTCACAATCCATCGGATCCCAGCAAACTCATCATAGCAACAACATAAGGATTACATATGTGCCTTGATCATGTAGGGCAGCTCACGAGGACTAATTAGTGAAGCACAAGAATGGGAGGAGAACATCACATAGCTACTGGTCATGGACCCATGGTCCAAGGGAGACTACTCACAACTCATCCGAGAGGCGTCCATGGTGGTGGAGAGGCTCCCGGTGGTGGTCCTCCCCTCTGGCAGGGTGTCGGGAAGAGTTCTCCTGGTGCTCCCGATCTTGGAAGCGCGGCGGCGGCAGAACAGAGATGAGATCGCGAAAAAGGGTTCCCGTCTCGAGGGTTTCGGGACACGATATAAATATATGCCAAAGGGGGGCATCAGACGAGGCCTGGGGGGCCCAGGCGCCCCCCTGGCGCGGCCAGGAGGGGGGCCGCGCCACCAGGGCGCCTGGAGCCCTGGTGGCCCCCCTCAGGCTGTACTTCGGGTGCCGGGAAGCTTCTGGAACGCTGATTTTTTATATAATTTTTCCGGGATTTTTCTGGCAGTTCTCGTAATGGGAAAACGTAAAATACAAAAACAGCAGAAAACAGAAACTGGCACTGGGGTGCACTGAGTTAATAGGTTAGTCCAAATATGATCAAAAGTGTATGGAAGTGTATAAATAACATAGCAATATCACCCAAAAGAGGCATGGAGCAAGCAGAAATTATAGATACGTTTTGGACGTATCAACATCCCCAAGCTTAATTCCTGCTCGTCCTCGAGTAGGTAAATGATAACAAGAATAATTTCTGTGGTGACATGCTATTAACCATATAGGACTTTTTCATAGTCACATGACAAAAGCTTACTGAGACAATGAATCTGTAGTAATTAAGTTGCCTCATGAGAAAATCACAAAGAACTGAAAGTTTTACAATATGATACTGAAATATCAAATAGATTTGTAAAGAGCATGGTGTGCAAATATGATAAAGTTATATCTCGCTTGCCCCCTTTAGTGAAGCAAAACATAAATGCAGGGGCACCTCCAAGGTTTAAGTGATGACTAGACACAATGATTTCAAAATAAACGATATCACAATCTTGCAAAAGACAATGCTACTTTGGGACAATGCACATTACACTCATAATGACAATCATGCTCTTAGTAGTTGGTGCTTTAAAAGAAGGTGGAGACTCTCGAACCGTGGCTTTTGTTGGCAAGGTTCAAAACCCGTAGTCGGAAACAAAGACAAAGCATGTACCAGAGCTCTTGGTTTTAAAAACAGAGGTAATAATTATATTTTTTTAGATCATGCATGTTTCGTCAACGAATGCTAGCAGACAACTCAATCACTTCTTGAGATGGACAAGTTTCGAGGAACGGCTCCCGAATGAGGACGATCACATCCTCTTAATCTCCTTTGTTTATCACTGCCAAAGTTTTCTGATTTCTCATGAACAAAGCGTGAAGGAGGGTTTGTTTGTTATATTAATTTTTGAGCCGGGCGCACTCAATGCCAGTTCCTTCTCGTATTATGTGTTTGCACATTATACATGCAATCCCGGGGTGAAGCTTGTCCAACTTAAAAAGATCATGAATTAACTACTACTTCCTCATGAACTTAAAACAGAGGCACAAAATAGGAATTTTTTCTTTTGAATAATTTCGAGATGGTACATGCAAGTCTCCGTTAGGAATGGCAGGTAAATACCATGTAGGAAGGTATGGTGGACTCATATGGCATAACTGGTATAAAAGAATTTGGATGCACAAGCAGTCAGTCCGCTTAGTACAGGTGGAGGTTAGCAAAAGACTGGGAGCGACCAACTAAAAGAGCAATGACGGTCATAATCATGCAGAGCGACAAAGCAACATTGAATCAGGCATGGAAGTTATATCGCTACTCAGAAACAAAAGATCATCAAGGCTTGACAGACTTTCTTTACAGTCTTAAATATGCGTGAGCATACGCCAAGTCAATCAAAGTAAATTCTCGAAGGAAGATATTACTAAACCATACCACATCATAGGCAAACAAATCATGTTGGTACTCCAATAACATATTGGGAACCCCCCAGCTATTTGAGACTAACCATAAGAAAACATGAACTACTAAGCACCATTATGCACGTAGCATCTTTATCATAGTCATATCAACCAATGCAACGGAAGCAAACTCTCTTAATAAGATAATCATGATAAATAAAGAGAGTTCAAGCAACCAACTAAACAAAAGCTCTTTTACAAAGATAAGCATGAAAGTTAAGAGCTAAGCATGATAGTAGCTGTTGAAAGACAAAGAACACACACAGCAAAGATAGACATGAAAATTCTATGTTATGTTCTAGGTAGAAGTGGAGCATGTTTCTCTCCCACATAAAGAAAGCTGAGTTCCGACTCGTTATGAAAAGCTAAAGAAAACTAAAAAGGAAAACTAAAAGCAAGACGCTCCAAGCTTAGCACATAACACATGAAGTGATAAAAATATAGTGGAACGAAAGACGAACTGATAATGTTGATGGAGAAGGGGATGCACGGGGGCATCCCCAAGCTTAGACGCTTGAGTCTCCTTGAATATTTCTTGGGGGTGCACGGGGGCATCCCCAAGCTTGAGTGTTTGACACTCCTGGATCTTTTTATCATCTTCCCTCGCACACTTGAAAACTCCCTTCATACATAACTCATCATAATCTGATTAGCGAGGTTAGTACCCTTAATAAAATAATTGTTCCTTACTGGAAATAAAGATATTCTTGAAGGTCTACTGTTTCTCAAGATTGCCAAAAGGTTTTTGCAAAGAAAAAGCAAGCTCTAGGTTTGCAAAATGAAGGAAAGGCAAAACAGGACAGAATCTGTGAAAAACAGAACAGCAGGTAGTAAATGATTTTTTCGGGGCACTTCTGCAACTCTAATCAAAAAACTTAGAACAGAAGCACGAAAGACAATTGTATAGAGCACGCTGTCGAAAAAATTCAGACCAAAAAGATGATCTGGTGATTTTATACGAATTTTTCTATCCAAGGACAGAATCTGTTTCCTGGACAGCACGTCACAACTTTTGAACTTTCTTGCAATCAGAGGCTACACTTGGCACAAAATTGAAAAGTAAAGATACAATGATGATGCTACTGTAGTAACAACATCAAGACGCAACAAAAGCAAAATAAAATTTATTCATGTGGGCTGCCTCCCAAAAGCACTTTCTTTTATGCCTTTAAGCTAGGCATAATGCAAAAAGATCAAGTTTTATCAAGAGTAAAAGAATAGCTAGCCCGTATAACGGACTCAAAAGGTAACTTAATCTTCTTTCGAGGGAAGTGTTCCATCCCTTTCTTGAGAGGAAACTGGAATTTTATATTCCCCTCTTTCATGTCAATGATAGCACCAACGGTGCGAAGGAAAGGACGTCCCAAAATAATTGGACACGAAGGTTCACATTCAATATCCATAATAGTAAAATCAACGGGAACATAATTGTCATTGACAATGATAAGAACATCGTCGATCCTCCCCAAAGGTTTCTTTATGGAAGAATCAACGACACGAACACCAAAAGAACAAGAATCAAAAGGTTTCAATTTAAGCATATCATATATTCTTTTGGGCATAACAGAGGTACTAGCACCAACATCACATAAAGCATAGCAAGAGAAGTTATTCAACTTAATTTTAATCATAGGATCCCAACCATCTTCTAGCTTTCTAGGTATGGAGGCTTCTACTCTAAGTTTCTCCTCCCTAGCTTTGATAAGAGCATTAGTGATATGCTTTGTGAAGGCAAGGTTAAGCGTGCTAGTGCGGGGATCTCTAGACATCTTGTGAAGGAAATCAATAACTTCGGTAAGAGTGCAATTATCAAAATCAAGGTCACTACTATCAAGTAAAGTGGTAGTGGTGTCCTTTAGGTTCACTTGTTTGGTAGTTTCTATAGTCATAGCATCACCATTAATAGGTCCAATGGGACCAGGAGTGCATTGGGTGCTAAGAGTTTGGATATCCTCAACAACTTGGATAGTAGCAACAGTGTGGTGGGTAGGAAGGTTCTTAATTCTATCCTCTTCCTCCCTTTCTCTAGCCCATCTCTCTTTAAGTTTAGCCATCATCCTAATGTTTTCATTAATTTGCACTTGAATAGCATTCATAGGAGTGACCTTCCTCTCCTCAAGAGGAGAAGTTCTAATTTTAAGCAATTCTACCTCATTGGCTAAATTGTCTACCTTCGAAGAGAGATTATCTAGTTTGTTTAGTTTTTCTTCTACACTCTTATTAAAGGCTTTTTGGGTAGTGCTGAAATCTTTAAGCATGACCTCTAGTTCAGTAGTGGAGTTCTTGGTGTTAGGATAAGCATTGTTGTTCCCATAAGAATTAGAGGGGAACGGTCTAGGATTGCTACCAAAATTACTCCTATAAGCATTGTTGTTAAAATTGTTTCTAGAGATAAAGTTCACGTCTACTTGTTCTTGAGCAATCAAAGAATTTAAAGGAACAACACGAGTATCAACAAAATTGTTTAAGTGTAAAGCAGCATCATCTCCGGCACCGGAGAATTGATCTTTCATAACTAGGTTCAGTAAAGCAGGTTTAATTTCATACGAAGGTGCTGAAGTGGCAGGTGTAGTGATAGGTGTGCAGATAAAGTCATTGTTGTTGTGACTAGTGAAGTCACACAACTTGGTGTTCTCGGTGGAACCCATAGCAGCAAGCAAGCAAGATAACTATTTTTGTGATTTTCGATAAAAGATACTAAAGCAAAAACTGAAAGGTAAACTAACAAGACTAAAAAGCAAAGGTAAAAGATAGCGTGCAACTCCCCTATCCTGAAGAGTGGAGTCCCCGGCAACGACGCCAGAAAACTTTGCTTGATGGCTTCTCGCCCCTCGTTGGTTACCCCAAGTGGAAGGTTTGAGATGCAGTGTAGCGGAAGTTTTCCCTTGGCAAAGATACCAAGGATCGATTTCCCCTGAGACTCCCAGTTTCAACAAGAAGGTGTCAACTGCTAATGGCACCAGATATTAGCAATCAACGTGGACCTGCACACAGATACAAATAACTTTGCTCCCAACGAGTACAGAGAGGTTGTCAATCCCTCCGGCCTTGTCGTTTACAAAGGATCAAACACAAGTGATAATAGTGATAGATATTGCTGCAATAGTAAGTAAAAAGCGGAAAGTAAATAGTGGATGTGATCATTGATGGTAATATGGACCGGGGTCCCATGATGTTCACTAGTGATGTCTCTCTCCCAAAAGACGATAAAACAGCTATGTGAGGTAAACAAATTACAGCTGGGCACTTGACAGAACCATGTGCGCAAACCAATGCTGACTAAGTTGCAAGAAAGGTAGAGGTTCAAAGCATGGGCGGTACGCCAAGGCAAGTAGACCGAAATCCATCTGCATCTACTACTAATCATCCACCTTGAGATATCTATCCAGAACATCTCGCTGGTATTAAGTTGCGAGTCCCACCCATAGTGTAAACTCAAAGCAACAGACAACTGCATTAAAAGAACTTTGCGTAAAGTAAACAATCCTTGCACCCGCGGGCACAAGCACCGTTGTTTTCCCCCTTGTGGCAACAACACATCCCCTAGACTCATGTTTCTGTCACTCAAGCTAGTCATCGAGGGGCATGAACCCACAATCAAGCATAACGTTCCCTCTTGGAGTCACTACCTACTACTTGGCCAAAGCAATAAATAACAACGGAGAACATGCAAGAATTACTTACGAACATAAATATAAAAGAGGTGAATCAAATATATTACTCAAACACAATCTGAACATAATCTCACAATCCATCGGATCCTAGCAAACTCATCATAGCAACAACATAAGGATTACATATGTGCCTCGATCATGTAGGGCAGCTCACGAGGACTAATTAGTGAAGCACAAGAACGGGAGGAGAACATCACATAGCTACTGGTCATGGACCCATGGTCCAAGGGAGACTACTCACAACTCATCCGGGAGGCGTCCATGGTGGTGGAGAGGCTCCCGGTGGTGATCCTCCCCTCCGGCAGGGTGCCGGGAAGAGTTCTCCTGGTGCTCCCGATCTTGGAAGCGCGGCGTCGGCGGAACAGAGATGAGATCGCGAAAAAGGGTTCTCGTCTCGAGGGTTTCGGGACACGATATAAATATATGCCAAAGGGGGACATCAGACGAGGCCTGGGGGGCCCAGGCGCCCCCCCGGCGCGGCCAGGAGGGGGGCCGCGCCACCAGGGCGCCTGGAGCCCTGGTGACCCCCCTCCGGCTGTACTTCGGGTGCCGGAAAGCTTCTGGAACGCTGATTTTTTATATAATTTTTCCGGCATTTTTCTGGCAGTTCTCGTAATGGGAAAACCTGAAATACAAAAACAGCCGAAAACAGAAACTGGCACTGGGGTGCACTGAGTTAATAGGTTAGTCCAAATATGATCAAAAGTGTATGGAAGTGTATAAATAACATAGCAATATCACCCAAAAGAGGCATGGAGCAAGCAGAAATTATAGATACATTTTGAACGTATCAACGCACCAATCCCTTGCCCCTGGAGCAGCCCTCTCTCCCTCCTTCACCTCCTCGTCCTCCGCAGAGCTTGGCGAAGCCCTGCCGGAGAAGCACAAGCTCCACCACCACGTCGTTGTGTTGCCGGAGTTCTCCCTCAACTTCTCCTTCCCCCTTGCTGGATCAAGAAGGAGGAGATGTCCCCGGGATGTACGTGTGTTGAACACGGAGGCGCCGTCCGTTCGGCGCTAGATTGGATCTTCCGTGATTTGAATCGCCGCGAGTACGACTCCCTCAATCGCGTTCTAGTAACGCTTCCGCTTTGCGATCTACAAGGGTATGTCGATCCAACTCTCCTCTCGTAGATGTGCATCTCTTAGATTGATCTTGGGTGTTCGTAGGAAATCTTTTGTTTCCCATGCAACGTTCCCCAACATACGATTCACTCGGACGAACTGTTTTCGATTAGCGAACACAACAGAAATGGTTCAACTTAACAAGATGTGTGTGCTATGTGGCAAACAACCGAATCAACGGCAAGCAACCACGTGGTCAACCTTCTGCCATCAATAAATTTTGACGTTATTTCTCGTCACATTACAGATTACAACGCAATAAATAATTGCAAATCTATTCACACCTATCAAACTAATATGTGTTCACATTTAGCACCGGGCTATAAAAACGACCCACTCGAAAATTACTTCACAGTCCCTCTCCTCATCACCGACAAAACTGGTCTTTCCTGTCAAGTCATTCCGCCATGACCGGTAGGAGGAGTTTAGGGTGGACATATAACCAGGTAGCAAAGACCAAGGCCGCGGAAGCACTAGAGAGGTCCCGCCGCGAAGCCGTAGATGCAGCAGAGATGTCCCGGCGCGCCACTGAGCCCTCGAACGAGCTCTCATGGGCACGCGAGGGCTCTCACAAGCTTTTTTGCAGCGTCGGCCATCGCGACGAGCCGGCGTTCCTGAAGTCCTTCGCCAGCGACGCGACATTCTCGCTGGCTTCACTACGCAGCAGGAGCTGGTCGACGGCTTGATGACGCTGCTCAAGATCAGCGATGCCTTGGTTGACAAGGCGACCGGCCTCGTCGAGCAACTCATGGGTGACAATGTGAAGCTCCTCCAGGCGCTCGCCGAGAAGGAGGAGGAGGCCGCCGGTTGGAAGATTCTGCATGAGCAGAGCAGTGCCTCGGGGATGACACTGACAGCGGTCGTCGAGGAACTGATGGTGACTTGAGGAAGCTCCGGATCGAGCGCGAGCAGGAGGTGGAGGAATCCATGGCTACTTTCAAGCAAAGTCGTGAGGAATTAAAGAAGGAGCTGGAGGATGTCGTCGCCTGGCGATCCATCAACGAGTAGAGACAGTAGCGACCCAGATTATTGTTTGTAATTTCTTCTTCTCTTGCCCTCGTGTCCTCCGGGCTTTGCCGCATGTGGCATTTTATATTATCCATAATATGTAAGACAATTATTATCTGCGTCATTGTAAATTTGTCTACGTATTATCTGTTTCCATTTTATTTGTGGTTGTATTATCCTTTGCCCTATGTGGCAATTTAAATTAGGGCGGAGTACAAGTTGAAAACACGAACAAAGCAAATGTTGCCATGGCATCACAAGCAAACACCCTCCATCCAGGTGCTTTAATTAACCCATTAATGGAGAAGTTGTGAGCGAGGCGGGCGGCAGCTGGTGCATGGAGGTCAAACAGCTTGCTTCCCGGTGAGCATGTGCGGCATTGCTGCTCGCATGTGTCCTATCAAGCCTGCAACTGTGTGGTGGACAGGATGCACGTGTCTTGTCGAGCCTGCGCGGCTGACTTCTCGCACGCGTCCCGTTGAGCCTGCATGGCGGACTTCTCGCGCTCGTCCCGTCTAATCAAATAGTTGCACGCACGCCACCGAGTATGGTTAAATTTCGACACGGTTAATATAATACAACCATTTGCGATATTAACATGTCAACTTTTTGTTTCAAAAAGGACTTCGTTGGATACTAATGTGTGCGCCTCTTCTCAAACTGGACATTTTTTACCGCGGCATATATGTGCCATGTCATGAAACCATGCTAAGTTTCATGTTTTTTCGGTGAGTTTTTGATTTACTGGGATTTAAAAACCGAGATTCTCAATGTTTCAGGACGACGACAAGTTTGTAATTAATTCTCATTCCTTAAATGAGACCTAAACATGCACCCAATGACACATGTACGATTTCCCACCCATTTTGCTTCACTGGAGCATGTGCTTGTAGTTCAAATTTGAATTATGGACTATATTAAATGCGTAGAAAACTTAGTAATTAGTAATATATATACAATGGCCAAATGAACCCTGAATAGTTTCAAATTTCAGCCCGACACTCTTGTTATTCTATGTTTCCAGTAGAAAACAAAGTTCAAGGCGAGAAGTGTAACACCCCAAATTTTTGAGTTGGTTTTTCTTGCAAACTTTTGGCCTTTTTGAAAGGGGGATTGTTTGATCCTATCTTTTGCCCTTCTAAAACCACTTTTTGCCAAAGTTTGTGTGTCTTCTCAAGCTTGGTTTTTGACCTTGAAGTTCTCCTCTTGTGTTTGGCTCAAGCACAAGTTGAGATTCAAAAGGAGTTGTTTGAGTTCACCACTTCTTGTTTTAAAATTCTCAAGTTTAACCTCGACTTATCTCCCCTCCAACCTTCATCTTGCCATGATCCCAACAGGAACAATCCTCTCCAAGATTCTCTTCACACCATGGGACAAGCATTTCATCAATTCCAGCAAGTTGTGAGCTTATTGGGATTTTTCTCCTATTTATTTCATTCCAAAAACAATTCTGTCTTTTATAGTGGACCTTGGTGATTTACAAAGGAACCACAATTTTCATCTACCTATTTGGCTCCAAACCAACTCTCCTAGATAGTCCTTAGTACCCACAACCTAGATCCATCTTGTTTCACTGGTCCATAGTTCAAAATTTTCAAATTTCACCTACTGCAAGTTTGGACCAGATTTGCAAAATTTGGTGAAATTCATATTTATCTTCATCCAAAAATTCTGTGAAAAATCATGCAGCCTCTAGATACAACAAGAGGCCAGTCCACCAAAAATCAGCTCCACGGACGTTGCACAAATATCAGAATAAAATCATCAAACACCTAGCCTACACTGTTCTGTCAAATTCAGAACTGTCAACTGAAACTGTCGACAGTTCAACACTTCGTCAGTTTCGTCAGATCATTCAGCGCAGCGACAAAATTCGTTTGTGCTTCCTTGGCTCGACGCTGCACTGCAGCTTCTCCTTATCCATGCGCCGCACGATCGCTTGGCCGTTTCTGGGCGTCGGTGGCGCCCTGGCCCGACCGCGCCGGTGGCTGCCACGGCCACAGCGCCGCCCGTGGCGGCTGATAGAAGCAACGCCGCAGCTCCACGCCGTTTCGCGCCGCCTAGACCATCCCAGTGCTCCGCGTGTCCCTCCCCATAGCCAACACACGCCTGGCATACCGTCGACGTGGCCTGGCACGCGCAGAGCGCCGTTCCTGCCACCGACAAGCCGCGCGGCCGTTCTGTCGAGGGCAGGCTGTAACTCCACCTCTACTGCTAGGTTAAGCGCGGGAATGGAGCTCCTACAAATCATAGATGATGCTCAAGCCCCTAGCCCCGCCGTTCGACCACTGCAGCGCCGTAATTGGCTCGCCGAACTTATCCGTTCGCGGCAGCCACCTCGAGCCGCCTATAAAAGGCACCCCCGAGCTCGTGCTCGAGCACACACGCCTCCACTATTTCCCTAGACCGCGCCCAACCTCTGGAAGAGCCCCGAGAGGCTTTTCTTCCCCGCCTCCGGCCAGCTACCTCCGCCTCGGGCTCCAGCTCCGTTCACACCGGTGAGGGCTCCTCCGACGCCGTGAACTTGAACGTAGTACCCTGGCATCCACCTAGTCCTAACCCCCGACCCAATTTCGCTCCAGAAACCTTCTCCGACGGGGTCCACGAACACCCGAGCCGCCGTCCGCCGGAGATAAGCTCGCCGTCGACGTGGGACTCGCCGGCACCCGACTTCACCACCGTTCGACGCGGAAGACCACCGTGAAGCCATAGGTACCACTCCCCTCCCCTATCTCGCCGTGGATCGACGCCGGCGATCACCGCAGCACCGGCGCCGGCGCGGCTCTGTTTCTTTTTAAACCTGACAGGTGGGGTCCCTCTGTCAGTCTCTCACCTCTCTCCCTCGAACCGTTTTCTGTTGGCGTATTTTAGCAAAGTGTGTTTTCCCTCTGCGGGTGACGTACTGCGTACCGGTTCGCTTTGTCCTTTTTTGTTCCAGCCCCTGGATCTTTTCTGTTTCATTACAGATGGGTCCCTAGACAGAAACCTTAATATCTTTTAAACTAAAAGTGATTTTGAGTTGATTCTTTTTCTGTCCACTTTGATTTTCTGTCTAGTTTTTTGTCATATTTATGTGGAAATATTTTATGCGACTTTATTTGCACGCGCGGTATTTATGTAAGTATATATTTTTGTTTGAATACATAGATACCGGAGGCCGTGACGGAGACGCGAATCACGCCGAGTTAGGCTCTGACTTTTTAGAACCAGGCAAGCATGTTTGAACTCTTGATATGATGAGTGTGTTGCATGTTTGCTCGAGTAGCTCGTTCATAAGCATGATCATATGGGCATATGTGTATGGCATATTTCAATCAAGTAAGCTTCGGGTGAGTCCCGAAGGAGAATGTTGAACCACCTCGATCATATGGTGATACAATGGGGTGGAATGCTGGTATTGTTGGAGCATACCAGTAGTTGGTCAACTCAGTATCAACGGAGATCATGTCATGATTCCGTTCGTCTCCTGTTCAGTACTATCATAGGCCGTCCGTTGGGATTACGGTCTAGTCGGATGTAAACCACTTTCCGAGTACACACCAAGTAGAGGGGCCGGGATGAGGGTTCCATGGCCCTGGATTAAAGCCCGTCATCCGGTCAGGGGCATGGGTGTTTCCGGTTGGGACCGAGAGGGGGGCACCCCTTAGAGCGCTGATGGCTTCTCGCCCCTCGTTGGTTACCCCAAGTGGAAGGTTGAGATGTAGCGTAGCGGCAAATTTCCCTTGGCAAAGGTACCAAGGATCGAATCCCGTGAGACTCCGAGGGTCGACAAGTAGGTGTCAACGGCGCCAGAAACTTAGCGGTTGACGGGACCTGCACACAGATACATATAACTTTGCACCCAACGAGTACAGAGAGGTTGTCAATCCCTCCGGCCTTGTTGTTTACAAAGGATCAAACATAAGAGATAATAATGATAGCTAAGACTGCAACTAGGAAATAAAAACAGGAAGTAAATAGAAGGTGTGATCAGCGGTGGTAATATGGACCGAGGTCCCATGATGTTCACTAGTGATGTCTCTCTCCCAAAAGACGATAAAACAGCAAAGCGAGGTAAACAAATTACAGCTGGGCAATTGACAGGATTATGTGCGCAAACCAATGCTAACTATGCTGCAAAGAAAGGTAGAGGCTCAAAAGCATGGGCGGTACGCCAAGGCAAGTAGACCGAAATCCATTTGCATCTACTACTAATCATCCACCTTGAGATATCTATCCAGAACATCTCGCTGGTATTAAGTTGCGAATCCCACCCAAAGTGTAAACTCAAAGCAACAGACAACTGCATTAAATGAACTTTGCGTAAAGTAAACAATCCTTGCACACGCAAGTACAAGCACCGTTGTTTTCTCCCTTGTGGCAACAGCACATCCCCTAGACTCATGTTTCTGTCACTCAAGCTAGTCATCAGGGGGCATGAACCCACAATCAAGCATAACGCTCCCTCTTGGAGTTACTACCTACTACTTGGCCAAAGCAATAAACAGCAACGGAGAACATGCAAGAATTACTCAAGAACAAAGATATAAAAGAGGTGAATCAAATATATTACTCAAACACAATCTGAACATAGTCTCATAATCCATCAGATCCCAGCAAACTCAGCAAAGCAACAGCAGAAAGATTACATATGTGCCTCGATCATGTAGGGCAGCTCACGAGGTCTAAACCATGAAGAGCAAAAGAGGGGAGGAGAACATCACATAGCTACTGATCATGGACCCATGGTCCAAGGTGGACTACTCACGACTCATCCAGGAAGCGTCCATGGTGGTGGAGAAGCTCCCGGTGGTGGTTCTCCCCTCTGGCAGGGTGCCGGGAAGAGTTCTCGTGATGCTCCCGATCTTGGAAGCGCTGCGGTGGCGGAACAGAGGCGAGATCGCGAAAAAGGATTCTGTCCTCGAGGGTTTTGGGACGAGAGGGATATATAGGCGAAGGGGGCAGCCAGAGGCGGAGCAGGGGCCCCAGGCGCCCCCCTGGCGCGGCCAAGGGTGGGGCCGCGCCAGGTGGCCGCCTGGGCCTCCCCTGGCTCCCCTCTGGCCCATCTTTGGTTCTTCATGAAGCTTCATGTACGCTGATTTTTCCTAGAATTTTTGGAGCACTTTTAATATGGGGGAAACCTGAAATAGAAAAAGAGCAGAAAACAGGAACTGCACTGTGGTGCACTGAGTTAATAGGTTAGTCCAAATATGATCAAAAGTGTATGGAAGTGCATCAATATCATAGCAATATCACACAAAAGAAGCATGGAGCAAGCAGAAATTATAGATACGTTTTGGACGTATCAACATCCCCAAGCTTAATTCCTGCTCGTCCTCGAGTAGGTAAATGATAACAAGCATAATTTCTGTGGTGACATGCTACCAACCATATAAGAACTTTTTAAGTAAAGCAATCAAGGCATGTAATTCAATTCAAGTCATAACAAGCAAGAGTCTATATTAGCATTGTAACAAGCAACATAAGAACATAAAGGTGCAAGAGCTCTCGCTGTCCGTGACTCGAATGTATCCAAATGGTGTTTGCGTGCAAGAAAGGGGATAGGGATATACGAGAGAGTAAAACATAGTTTTTGTATTGTTGAGAACTTAATCTACTAAAGTTTCACACTTGGTCTTCTTTGGAATCTTATCTTGACTCATCCCCAGACCACTAGCCAGGTACAAGTCAAAATGATCCACTCCCTTTCGATATTTTGAGCACTCATGCAATGGATGAGCGTAAGCAAGAAAGTTGACACTTAGGATGGCAAAGAGAGAAAAATGATGAAGGGGGAAGACAAAAAAGGTGTGAAAGGCTCACATCAATGAGGACAATCATAGGCGAGAGAAAGCCAAATGATAGATATGATGTGAGGAGTAGGGATTGCCATGCAACGGATGCACATATGAGCTAAGGTAAGCTCTCCAATGGAACTAGTGGGGGTGCATCCAACTTGCTCGCTCAAGAAGACCTAGAGCTCTTTTGAGGAGGCTCATCATTGGAATATACAAGCCAAGTTCTATAGTGTGAAGGTCCCCACATAGCTATATGCATGAATGATAATCTCTATGGAGTACAAGGTATAAGATGAAGTACGAGTGTGGATCTCTCAAAAGGAATAGTAGTGTGCCCCCTTCTCTCTTTTTATTTCTTTTTCTCTTTTTTCTATTTTTTTTATTTTTTTGTGGCCTCAATGGCTCTTTCGATTTAACTCTCATTTGTCCTCTTTGGGATCTTTCGATTTTATCCTCTTTGGGATCTTTTGATTTTGTCCTCTTTGGGATCTTTTCCTCACTTTAGGGGCAACACTCTATGTATTACAAGAAGTATAGAAGATCTTTCACACTTTACAAAAGTACTCAACATAAAGAAAATGAAACTATCAAGATGTATGCAAATGTATGCCTCTGCCGGTGTAGCAGGATATGCAATGATACTAGCGCGTCATGTAGCAATGATTAGGGCAAGGCCCAACTAGCATGCGGCTCATCGATCAAGCAAAAAGCATGTATGACATGAAGATCAAGTCATGAGAAGATGGATGTTGCATGGCAATGTATCTCAGAAAGGCTATGGAAATGCCTTGATAGGTAGGTATGGTGGCTGTTTTGAGGAAGGATATAATGAGGCTTATGATGACAGAGCGTATCGTGCCAAGGATTTGGATGCACCGGCGAAGTATGCGCCAACTCTCGAGGTGAGAAAGGGCAATGCACGGTACCGAAGAGGCTAGAAAAATATGGCTAGGTGGAAGTGTCAACTTTCGAATACTCACATTAGTCCAAAGAACTCATGCACTTATTATCGGTAACTCTCAATCTAATTAGGAGGTTCACAAAGAGACAAGTACCCCGAGGAGGAGTTTATGGGGGTTTGGTTATCCTTGCGCATCCTCGACTCATGGTACGTGAGTGTACTCTAATATTCGATTCCTCCAAAGATTAGTGATCCATCTAGTAGCTAAAGTTCTCAACTATTTTGTAGGTTTTCAAAAATAAACATGGATTGCCCAAAATACGACATCTATCACTAATAGGCTAAAGCTCTTGACACCAAAAGTTCAGACATTACTCATGGCAATACCTCAAAACTATTGCAAGTTACTACTAAAATTAAATAGCAACCTCAATTACCTACTTTAAGTTAAGACACACAACTCAGTGCAACAGGCAAACTCTCTTAACAAGATAAACATGAAAACTCAAGAGAGTTCAGCAACCAACTAAACAAAAGCTCTTTAAAAAGAAAAGCATGAAAACTAAGAGCTAAACATGACAGCAGCTATGGAAAGACAAAGAACACACACAGCAAAGATAAGCATGAAAATCCTATGTTGTGTTCTAGTTTGAAGTGGAGCGTGTTTCTCTCCCACACAAAGAAAGCTGGGTTCTAACTTGTTATGAACAGCAAGCAAAGCTAAAGAAAACTAAAAAAAGGAAACTAAGAGCAAGATGCTCCAAGCATAGCACATAACGCATGAAGTGATAAAATTATAGTGGAACGAAAGACGAACTGATAATTGTTGATGGAGAAGGGGATGCATGGGGGCATCCCCAAGATTAGACGCTTGAGTCTTCTTGAATATTTCTTGGGGGTGCACGGGGGCATCCCCAAGCTTGACCGTTTGACCCTCCTGAATCTTCTTTTATCATCTTCCCTCGCACACTTGAAAACTCCCTTCATACATAACTCATCATAATCTGATTAGCGAGGTTAGTACCCACAATAAAATAATTTTTCCCTACTGGAAATAAAGATAATCTTGAAGAGCTACTGATTCTCAAGATTGCCAAAAGGTTTTTGCAAAGAAAAAGCAAGCTCAAGGTTTGCAAAACGAAGAAAAGGCAAAACAGGACAGAATCTATGAAAAACAGACCAGCAGGTAGTAAATAATTTTTTTGGGGCACTTCTGCAACTCAAATCAAAAAACTCAGAACACATGGTCGAAAGCCAATTGTATAGAGCACGCTGTCAACAAAATTCAGATCAAAAAGATGATCTGGTGATTTTATTCGAATTTTTCTGTCCAATGACAGAATCTGTTTTCTGGACAGCACGTCACAACTTTTGAACTTTCTTGCAATCGGAGGCTAAACTTGGCACAAAGCTGAAAAGAAAAGATACGATGATGATGCTACTGTAGTAACAAACATCAAGACACAACAAAAGCAAAATAAAACCTAATTCGTTGTGGGTTGCCTCCCAAAAGCGCTTTCTTTTATGCCTTTAAGCTAGGCATGATGCAAAAAGATCAAGTTGTATCAATTGAACCATCATCAAGATCATCAAAAAGCTCTTCAATAGTACAACTAGTCTTAAGAGGACTTTCAAATAAAGGCCTAATAAAGATACTTCTAGGGAGAAAACCAAAAGGTGGAAAGTCAATGGGAGATTCATTTATAAATTTATCAAAGAGAGGTATTTCTTCCAAAGTCTTCACAGTTTCAACCCCTTTGGCAATAGATGGATTACTTTTGGAACGAGGAGCCTTTGGAACGTAAACGAACTTAGGTTCCTTCTTTGCCGGAGTTTCTACCTTTTTGGCTTTGATTGAGGAGAAAGTAGTTCCTAAAGTGTCAAAGATTTCCTCAATCTTGTCTATCCTAGAAGAATCCAAGTCATGGGATTTGATGGTCTCCAAAGTTTTGAGAATTTTATGCATGGAGCTATCAAGCCTATTCAAATTCCCTTGGATATTACGGTCCAACTCATTTATCTTATTAATGCTTGGTGTCGGGGGAAACTGTCCGCCACGAGCACCTATGGGACCGGAGCCCCTTGTCTGTGCGGTACGAGGGCGGAGGGAGCACAAAGAGCAGATCGTAGCAAGCACGCGGGCAGTTTTACCCAGGTTCGGGCCGCGGTAGACGCGTAAAACCCTACTCCTGCTTGGTTGTATATTGAGTTTGAGCGCTCGGGAGCTTGAAGATGCAGCTACACCGAGCGTGAGAGTGATCTAGGTTCCGAACCCCCTCCACGTTGTGCATGGGCCTCCTTTTATAGTGCAAGGGGTCACCGACAGGTGTCAACGTAGGAGAAAGGGGTAAAAACGTAAAAGAGGTGGTAGTTGTAACAGTGCGGGAACAGTGGAGCTACAGTACAGCACAGTGGTCTATACCTACTCTAACAGTGGGGGACAAGGGCATTTAATGCCCGTCGCCGTCGACCCCAAAAGCTCCCGCCCTGGCGTCTCCGTCTGCCACGGCGATGGATCCATCACCGTGGAGCGCCACCGTGTACCCCAGGCTGCACAGCCATCCGCCACGCGTCCCTGGATAGGCCCCAGGGCGACGCGTGGGCCGATGAGCTGGAGCGCGGGCACACAGCGCAGCCTTCCCGGCAAGCACCTTGCCGGGGCCTTGATCTTGCCGGGCCCGGGAGCTTGCCGCTCCCCGGGCCCTTGCCGGGGCGCATATAGCACCGAGGCGTGTCTTCTAACCTCCCTGGCAAGCTCCTCTTGCCAGGGTCTTGTGTTAGTGGGGCAGTCTTGAGCCTGGTACGGCCTTCCCGGCAGGCTCCTCTTGCCGGGGTCTCGGTTTTATGTCTTGTATACTTTGTTTTTGAATGGTTTAATAGGGAGCAGGAAGGTCTCCGGCGAGCACGCAGTAAACCCTGCCGCGGGAAGCTGCAACTGCCCGTGCACCAGTTGGGGTACTGAGGTACCCCTACCTTAGTACACCGACAGGAGCCCCCGGGCCTGGGCCACACACGGTGCCGAGCGCTGTTGGGCCAGGCCCAAAACAGTGCACGGGCACCCGCGGCCCGCGGCGCGCCGAATCCACTTCCGTATCCGCCGCACCCCACTGTAACGGCACGCGTCGATCGCGGCGCCGTGGGATGGGACGTGCCCACGATCTCTTAATGGAAAGGGCGAAACGCCCCCCACTCCCCCATAAAAGCAGAGGAAGCGGGCGCGGTTCCCCTCCTTGCGCTTTCATTGCATCGTCTTCCTCCTCCAAAGATTCTCTCTTGCGCTCTGCCTCCACATCTCCGCCGCCGCCGAGCTCTTCGTTCCCCTCCTTCCGCCGCGTCCGCCATGGCCCCAAAGACCGACAAGGCGAAGGCGGAGAAGTCCAAGAGGGAGAAGTCGGAGCAAGCGGCGAAGCTCATCGCGTACCGGAAGAAGCACCTCGTCTTTCCGCCGAAGCTCGGCGTGCGGGAGCTCTGGAACAAGTATTACTTGTTCTGGGCCAAGGAAACCGACGCGCATCCCCGCACGCGAGCATATCCGGCCGCCGCCAAGGACAGCTATCCCGGCGGGTACTACTTCTTCGCAGCCTTCTTTCATTGTGGTCTCTGTCCTCCTTTCTCAAACTTCTTCTGCGACATTATGAACACATACGGCCTCCATCTGCTTGACTTCACCCCCAACGCCATCCTCACCATGGCGGTTTTCGCACACATGTGCGAAAACTTCATAGGAGTACACCCAAATGTAGCGCTTTTAGGCACTTCTTCACTCCTAGAGCCGAGGCCGATGCCCCCCTCTCCGGAGGAATTTCTTGGGTTTTCCGTCTGAATAAAAAGGGGGCGTACTTGCCGGGGGAGCTCCGCGGCAAGTGGGAGGAATGGCGAGCGGAGTGGTGCTGGATCGTCGAAGACCAGCCGCAAGCCTTCACCGCGCCGCGCACAACGCCCATCGTGCGCGGCAGGGACTGGAGTGAGCTAGATTCGGACGACATCAAGCTCGACATCGCCCTCGTCCGGATTCTTCGTCTTCGGATGGCCAAGCTGTCAGTTGCTGAGGTGGGCGCAGATTTCCTCCGCCGGCGCATCGCCCCTCTCCAAGACCGGAAGAGGCCGGCCTGGGAGTACGGCGGCCCGGCAGACATAATGAGGCTGCGCCCCGGGCTCAACTTCAACTTCACCACGCTGGAGCTGAAGGGGATGGTCCGGGAACTCTTCAAGTACGACCCGGCACACCCCGAGTGGTTCAGGCCTCCCCGGGAAGTGGTGCCGCTCTGCAACAACATCGTCAGGGATCGCATCCTCGCCATGATGCCCATGTGTGACTCGCACGGCGTGGATCGCACGTGGATCGCTCCCAAGCCTATCGACGTCCTCAACTTCTACGACAACCTCGCAGAGGTGGCGAAGAACAAGAACGACCTCAAGGAGCACACGCGGGACACCACCGACCAGGAGATCGCCTATATAGCTTCTCGGGCTGAAGAGGTCGCCGCAGCCGCGGCGGCAGGAATTTTTGGATACACGCCTGAAGAGGCGGAAGTTGCGGACGCGTCCACCCAGGTGGAGGAGGCGGAGATCCGCAGATTGCTGCAGCTTCCTCCCGACGCGCTCGCCGGGGTCCCCTCGCTGAGGCACTCCGGGATCCACGGGATCGCGGCCGAGGCCGCGGCAATGGAGGGTACCGCCGGAGGGAGCAGAGGCGCCGCGAGGGGCGGAGGCGCCAAGGGAAAGGGGGCCGCAGCGCAGGACGCTGGGCCCAGAGAGCCGGCCGGGGAAGAGGAGGAGGAGGAGGCCGAGGACTCCGGCGGATCCACGGAGCTCTACGCCGACGACCTCTCCTCGTCGGAGAGCTCCCCGCCCCCGGCAAGTCCAAGGCAGTCCCCGGCGAAGCGTCTCCGCAAGGCGGCGACGGGGGAGAGGGCGCAGGCGCCCCGGCAACAGCCAGCTCGCCGGGCAGCTCCCCGGGGGAGCCAAGCCGCGCCAAGGCCGTCCGGCGCACCAGCCACAGCGGAGGCGGCCCGTGCGCGGACCACGACGGAGGCGCCTCGCAGGCCGGCGGCGAGCCGGCAGGGGTCTTCTCGGAGCGGAGCAGCGGCTCCGCCCGCTCCTCGGGCGCCGGCTACCACGGGGGCTGGGTCTTCGCAGCCCCCAGCCCCGGTGAACACCAAGCGCGCGAGGGAGTCTTCGTCTTCCGCTCCTCGCGCCGACGCGCCCACGGTGGAGTATGATTTCTCCGCCCTGAGCGAGGACGACGAGGAGGACCAGGAGTAAGGATCCAAGACCTTACATCTTCTTGATTTTTGTCTTGGTTTTTTGTTGATGCTGACTCTGTTCATTGCTCTGATTTCAGGACCCTGGCCCATCGCGCGGCGAAGAAGGCCAAGGCGCCCGAGGTCGAGGTCGCGGAAGACTCAGCAGCTGCGGCAACAGGGGGTGTGCCGGAGCCGAGCCTGCCGGACCCGAGCGCTGCTCCGAGGAGCAGCCCCAGCGCAGCCCGCAGCGCAGCCCCCAGCGTAAGTCTGGGTTTTACTTCTTTCGCTTGTCGGGGTACGCCTGAGGATTTGGTTTTGTCTTCATGTCTTGATGTTTCTCGTCTTGTTTTGTGCAGAGGTGGAGCCACAGCGGGAAGAGCGCCCGGAGACCGTCGTCGAGGAGCCGCAGGCCCCGCCGTCCCCGCCAAGGCAGAACTCTCCGGCAAGGGAGAGTGCTCCGCCAAGGGTGGGTACTCCGCCAAGGCAGAGTACCCCGCCAAGGGCGAGCAGCCCGGCGAGGGCGGCCACTCCGCCAAGGCCGAGCTCCCCGGCAAGGGAGCCCGCCGCTGAGGACGTCCGCCAAGGTATGTTCTGTGACTTGTCTTCTAGGCTTGCCTCTTTTTGGATATTTGCTTGAGTCTTGAACTTCTTTTTCTTCTTCTTCTTTTTAGATCTTCCTCCTCCTGAGCCCATGGAGACGGAGGTTATCAACCTCGAGGAGGAGGGCGCGCAGGGCGGCGGTGGCGACGCTCCTGTCGTCGAGGAGATGGCCGAGGCCGCCGAGCCGGCCGCGCAGGAGACTGCCCCGGCTGCGGACGCAGCGGCTGGGGAGGGGGACGGCGACCGCACCGCCGGCCCGGAGGCGGCGGGAGCATCGGATGCTGCACCGGCCACCGGCCCCTCCGCCAGCAAGGAGCAGGGGTACTATCTTGAGGCCCCCAACGGCGTCTTCATCCAGATGCCTTGGGGGTCTTCATCACGAGCTCCCGCGGAGGGCGAGGCGTTCGACGGAGAAGTCCTCGCCTCCGCAGGCCTGAAGATCGTCGAGGCGCCCGGCGGGAGTGAGGGGCCCGAGGAGGAGAGGTTGCTCCACCAGCTCCTGGCCCTTTACCGGGCCAGGCAGGCGAAGCTCGCCTCCCGGGAGGCCCTTGCCGCCAAGGCCGCCGCGGAAATGGAGAAGCGTGCGGCGGAGCTCAGCGCCGCCAACCAGGCGGCCCTCCGCGAGGTGGCGGAGGAGCGCGAGCGTCTTGCCGGCGAGTACCAGGAGTGGGTGCTCGAGAAGGCTGACGCTGAGGAACAGCAGCGGCTCGCCGGGGTGGAGCTGTCCCGGCGAGAGGGAGAGCTCGCGCAGCGGAAGGTCGAGCTCGACTCCCATGAGGAGGACCTTGCCGCTCGCGAGGCCGCCCTTGGCGGGGAATTGAAGGAGGCGAAAGCTGCCGCGGTTGCCGCGGAAGACGCCAAGAAGGAGCTCGCCGCCAAGGTTGAGCAGCTGGAGAAGGCGCTGAAGGTGAGCGCAGAGAAGGTTGCCGCGCTCATCTTGGAGCGCGAGAAGGACGCTCACACAAACTCCGAGCTCCAGGTGAGTCTCTCCAAGAGGGGCGACGAGTTGAAGGCCGCCAAGGACTCCATCGAGGACTTGGAACTGAAGGTCACCACTCTGAAGGATTCGCTCGACTCTGCCCGGGCTCAGGAGAACAAGCTGAAGGAGGAGCTCCGCAAGGAGCGGACCTTGGTGGACAGCGTCAACAAGGCATCCGAGCTCTTCCGCCAGACCATCGAGGTATGGACCGAAGACTTGGTTTCTTCTGCGTCCAACATTGACCAGGAGCTGCTGGCGCTGAAGGTCGAACACCTCATCTACTCGCCGGATCCGGATCTCCCGCACAGCGCCAAGCTCAGCCTCTTCTTCAGAGGGATCGCGCCGGCCCTTGCAGGTCTCCGGAACCGCATCCCCGCGCAGCTGGCCGAGGAGTCGCGCCTGCTCTACGCGGGAACTCTGGAGCGGGTGCTGACGAAGATCGTGTACCGCAACCCGGGGATCAATCTCACCAACGTTCTTCGCAGCTTGCCGGCTGATGCAGACACGGAGGCCCTGAAGGAGCAGGTCGCCCACATCATCGCCAAGGTGGCTAGGCTCGGCAGGAAGGAGGGCGACCGCGTAGATTAGGGCTCCATTATCTTTATCTTTTTGTTGCTGCACATTATGTCATGAACTTATTAGTCCATTGCGACAAGTTATCCTTTGTAAGATATTTACTTTATTTTGATCAATCAGTGCAATGTCATCTTCCTTGTCTTAATCCTTGACTTTGTATGTTTTTCACCCTACGCTCCCGGGGAGCTTGCCGGCAAGGGGCCTTTGCCGCGAGCGCTGAGTGCTGGACTCTGAGCAGCCTGCTGGCCAAGGTCTTCGCCGGCAAGCAACCTTGCCGCAGCTAGTCGCAACGCACTTAGCTTGCTGAGCGTACTCGGAAACGAAGCAAGGGCGCGACACTTGTCGCAGCTCACTTAAATCGTTGAGTGAACTCGAAAACAAGATAAGGGTGCGGCAAGCTACGGGTAGGTTCCTCCGCCCACAGGTTTTCCATACAAAATGTGATCGTTCAAGGAAGACAACTAAAATTTAAAATTTGAACTGGTCAAATTCTAACAACTTATCTTTCATATGTTGCTTGCTTATATTGTTTGCTTTCCGGTAAGGCTTCTCTTTCTTGAACAGCACTTGGTTCCTCCTCCACCTCCTTCCCCCCCGGCAAACTTGTGCGCGAGGAACGTTCCTTCTGTTTAAGAGGAAAGAAAAGGGAGAGGGAAACAAGCATATGGCCTTTCGGCGTAATAGTGCTTACCGTATATCTGAGTGTCGCACCAAATGCCAAACAGAACATGCAAATAGCAAAAAGGAGCATGCAAAAGGCAATTGGTGCGAAAAACACAAAAACTTTACTGATGCACGGGGTCTGCGCCCGGCTTTGTACAAAGGGTTACATGCAACAGCGGCAAAGCTTGTACAAAAGGTGGTTGCCGGAGCGGATCACGGCAACCGCGCCTTAGGGGTGAAACTTGCGAAGATGCTCTATGTTCCAGGAGTTGCTCACCGGTAAGCCTTCTTCGGTCTCGAGGCGGACAGCGCCGGGCCTCGTAACTTGTCTCACCCGATAAGGGCCTTCCCACTTCGGCGTCAACTTGTTGGAATTCTTGGCGGACTGAACACGCCGAAGAACAAGGTCGCCTTCCTCGAGACTCCTGGCCTTGACTTTGCGGCTATGGTAGCGGCGCAAAGCTTGCTGGTATCGAGCAGCTCGTACAGCAGCCTGGAGACGTTCCTCCTCAAGGAGCAGTGCATCATCTTGTCGCAGCTGCTCTTGCTCGAGCTCATCATAAGCGAGCACTCGAGGAGATCCGTATACGAGTTCCGTGGGGAGAACTGCCTCTGCTCCATAGACTAGAGCAAAGGGTGTCTGTCCGGTGGCTCGACTTGGTGTCGTTCTGATTGACCAAAGAGCCGCCGGGAGCTCCTCTATCCAATTTCTTCCGCACTTGCGCAGCCTGTCAAAGGTCCTTGTCTTGAGTCCGCGCAGCACTTCAGCATTTGCCCTCTCCGCTTGACCGTTGCTCCTCGGGTGAGCAACGGAAGCGAAACAGACCTTGGCGCCAAGGTCTTGGACGTACTGCATGAAGGTGCGACTAGTGAATTGCGTACCGTTGTCGGTGATGATCCTGTTAGGGATCCCGAAACGGCAAACAATCGACCTGAAGAACCTGACTGCTGACTGTGCTGTCACCTTCCTCACTGGCTCCACTTCTGGCCACTTTGTGAACTTGTCGATTGCAACGTACAAGTACTCAAAGCCCCCGACAGCACGAGGGAAAGGGCCGAGGATATCGAGCCCCCAGACCGAGAAGGGCCATGACAAAGGGATTGTTTGGAGAGCTTGAGCTGGCTGATGGATTTGCTTTGCATGGAACTGGCACGCTTCACACTTGGTTACTAGTGCAGTTGCATCTTGGAGGGCTTCTTGCCAAAAGAACCCTTGCCGGAAAGCTTTCCCGGCAAGCGCCCTTGCGCCAATGTGGTGGCCGCATATGCCTCCGTGTATTTCCGCCAACAGCTTCTGTCCATCTTCCCTGGAGATGCACTTCAACCTGACACCATTGAGTCTTCTTCTGTACAGCTCGTTATCCACGAACTGATACATACTTGACTGCCTGGTTATCTTCTCTATCTCTTGAGGGTCGTCGGGAAGTTCTCCAGTTTGCAGAAAACGGACTATCTGCTGTGCCCATGCTGGAGCCCGAGGCTCGACGGCAAGGACTAAAGGCTCGAGGGCCGCTGCGGGAACCTCAGCTTCTACGGCAAGGACCTCTGGTTCTGCCGGAGCTGACGGTCCCCCGGCAAGCTCGCCGGGGCGAGGCTTGTCGGGAACGCTTGCTTCAACTGTACAAGCCCGAGGACTTGCAGGAGCAAACTGTTCCTCAGCGTTCTGGTTGTTGATCTTGGGGACCTTGGCGGCGGTTTCAGGAAGATCCGCCGGCAAGTAGTCGCCGGAGACCAACTTTCTCTTCTTGGACTGCCCAATTGATGGTGTAACGGACGGTTGAGTCAGCTTGAGCAAGAAGGTCCCTGGTTCCACAGGTTTGGGGACGTGCTCCATCTGCAAACCTTCAAAGTGCTCTTCAAGCTTTCTCACTTCATCGACATAGGCTTCCATCAAAGGGCTCTGATAGCTCTTGTTAACTTGTCGGACCACCAACTGAGAATCTCCCCGCACAATCAGCTTTCTGATCCCAAGTTCGGCCGCAATCCTGAGGCCGGCAAGCAAGCCTTCATATTCTGCAGTGTTGTTTGTCGCTTGCTCCCTGGGAAAGTGCATCTGGATAACATATTTGAGGTGCTCTCCGGTGGGCGCGATGAGTACCACGCCAGCACCGGCGCCTTGCAGCGAGAAGGCACCGTCAAAATACATTACCCATTCACTTGTAGCTTCTTGCACGGGTGCACTTGTTTCTTGAACTTCTTCATCTGGTGTTGGGGTCCACTCAGCTATGAATTCTGCCAAAGCTCGGCTCTGTATGGTTGAAGTACTTTCAAACTTGAGTCCAAAGCTCGACAGCTCCAGTGCCCACTCAACGATCCTGCCTGTTGCTTCTGGATTGTGCAATATCCTCTTCAGCGGAAAGCGAGTGACCACTGTTATCTCATGGGCTTGGAAGTAATGGCGCAGCTTTCTCGAGGCCATGAGGAGGCCGAAAAGCAATTTTTGCACACCAGAGTATCTTGATCTAGCCCCCTGGAGAAGGGAACTTACAAAATACACTGGGCGCTGCACCATCTTCTTCCGCACCTCTCCTTGCTCCTGCGCAGAGTCATCCTTGTCGGGGCCAGAGCTTGTCGGAGCAGCCCCCTGCTTGTCGCTGGATTCGCTTGCCGGTGGTGCTGACTCCTCGTCGGACTCCCTCTCCGCTACTAACGCAGCACTAACCACCTGGTTGGTTGCTGCTAAGTATAGCAACAACTTTTCCTGTGGTCTAGGTGCGACAAGTATTGGAGTGGAGGACAGGTACCGTTTCAAATCCTGCAGCGCCGCCTCCGCTTCCGGAGTCCACTTCATGGGACCTGCCTTCTTCAAGATTTTGAAGAAGGGTAGGGCGCGTTCTGCAGACTTCGAAATGAACCTACTGAGGGCAGCCACACAACCTGCAAGCCTCCTGACATCCTTGACGCGCTTTGGGGCCTCTATCTGCTCAATGGCTTTAATCTTGTCGGGGTTGGCTTCAATCCCCCTCTGCGATACAAAGAACCCGAGAAGCTTGCCGGAGGGGACTCCAAAGACGCACTTCTCGGGGTTCAACTTGAGCTGTATTCTGCGCAGGTTCTGAAACGTTTCTTCCAAATCTTGAATCAGGGTTCCCTTGCTCTTGCTCTTCACCACGATGTCATCCATGTAAGCTTCTACATTTCTGTGGATCTGTGGCTCAAAAGCAGTGTACACTACCCTTGCAAAGGTTGAGCCTGCATTCTTCAATCCAAATGGCATGCGAATAAAGCAATAAGTGCCACATGGAGTGATAAATGCAGTCTTCTCTTCATCTTCCTTGGCCATGAAAATTTGATGATAGCCTGAGTATGCATCAAGAAAACAGAGTAGCTCACATCCGGCAGTGGAGTCAACGATTTGGTCAATGCGCGGCAAAGGGAATGGATCCTTGGGACATGCTTTATTCACATCGGTGAAGTCTATACACAATCTCCACTTCCCGTTGGCCTTGCGCACGACGACTGGGTTTGCCAACCACGTCGGATGGATCACACCTCTAACTAGGCCTGCTGCTTCTAGCTTCTTGATTTCCTCGTTGATGAATTCTTGGCGCTCCACGGCTTGCTTCCTCACTTTCTGCTTGATGGGCCGCGCATGAGGACAGACAGCAAGCTTGTGCTCAATCACCTTCCTGGGAACACCGGGGATGTCAGATGGTTGCCAGGCAAACACATCGACATTCGCCCGCAGGAAGGCAACGAGCGCGCTTTCCTATTTGCTGTCAAGGGTGGCGCTGATGGTGAAGGTACCACCAGTGCCGTCCTCCTTGGCGGACACTTTCTTGGTTGCCGGAGGAGCAGCCATTCCTTTCTTACTCTTGCCGGTGGAGCTCGATGGAACGTCCTCGACGGCAGCGCAGCACTCCGAGGAGGTGCGGTTGCCGGAGTGGGTCCCAGAGCACTTGCCGGACTTGGTCTTCGTCTTCTTCCCCCCGGGAGCTTCAGCGGCAAGAGTATCCTTCTCGGCCGCAACTGCCGCGTCCCGGTAGATCTTGTCGGCGCAGATAAGTGCATCCTTCTTGTCGCTGTGTACAGTGATGACGCTTATCGGCCCCGACATCTTCAGTACGTTGTAGGCATAATGGGAAGCTGCCATGAACTTGGCGAGGGCAGGACGGCCGAGTATTCCATTGTAGGGCAATGGAATATCGGCGACGTCGAAAGTGATGCGCTCAGTCCTGAAGTTGAGCTCCCCGCCAAAGGTCACCGGCAGAGTGATTTTTCCCTTGGGCTTGCTCCTTCCCGGGTTGATTCCTTGGAATGAACCGGTCTCTTCGAGCTCGCCATCTGGAATCTGGAGTTTCTTGATCACAGCAGAGGAGATCAAGTTCAGCCCGGCCCCGCCGTCAACCAACATTTTGGTGACCTTGAGGTTGCGGATGGTGGAAGAAACCAGCATCGGCAAGCACCCGACCGCAGTGGTGCGGTCAGGGTGATCCTCAAGGTCAAAAATGATGGGCGTGCTGGACCATTTGAGGAGCCTGCGCGACTCCACGGGCGGCTCCGCTGCATTTACCTCACGCACCCACTGCTTTAGTTGGCGGTGGGAGGTGTGCAGGGAGGCGCCACCGTCGACGCACAGGACCTCTGTGGCCTTCTGGAACTCCTGCTCGCTGTTCTCCTCGTCTTCCATGTCTTCATCGTCGTCTTCTTCGTCCTTGTCGCGGCCCCGGGGAGGTCGATCTCCTTGCCGCTGCTTAGCCTTGCCGCGGCGCCCTCCCCGGCCGTTGAACGGCCGCTTCTTGCTGGGCTCCTCCCCGCCACCTTGGGCCTTCTCCTTGTCGCGCCTCTCGTACTCAGCCTTCTGCTGCTCGACGAGGTACTCGACGCGCTTGCAGTTGGAGAGATCGTGACCCTTGGTGCGGTGGATCTTACAGTATTGCTTGTCGGAGCTACCCGGCTTGTCGGCCACCGCCGCAGGGGCAGGCTCCTTGCCGGAGCCGCCAGCCTGCGCTTGCTTGGCGGGGGCCTCCTTGCCGGACTTCTCGACGGCAAGCACCTCTTTCTTGCCCTTCCTTCTGTTGTTCCGCCGCCGGCTCTTCTTTGCCGGGGCGGCGTCGTCGCTGTCGCTTCCTCCCGCGCCAGTATCCTCCCCGGGGAGTCTCCTCCCCTCTTCTGCGCGTGCGCACTTGTCAGCAAGAGCATAGAGCTCGCTGACATCCCGAATCTTCGTCATCGCCATTTCCTCACGCATGCGGCGGTTACGCACGTTCTGATGGAACGCGCTGATAACCGCGGCAGGGTGGACATCAGGGATGTTGTGCTGCACACGGCTGAAGCGTTGGATGTACTTGCGCAGGGTCTCGCCTTCCTTCTGGGCCAAAATGTGGAGATCGCTCTCCTGGCCGTGGGGTTTGTGGCCGCCAGTGAAGGCGCCAACAAACTGGTGGCAAAGATCGGCCCAAGAAGAGATAGAACTTTCCGGCAAGTGCATAAGCCACGAACGGACGTTCGGCTTTAGCACGAGCGGGAAGTAATTCGCCAAGATCTTCTCGTCGCGCCCCCCGGCAGCTTGCACTGCGATGGTGTAGACGCTGAGAAACTCCGAGGGGTGCGTCTTGCCGTCGTACTTCTCCGATACGTCGGGCTTGAAATTCTTCATGCTGGGCCACTGGACGCGCCGCAGCTCGCGGGTGAACGCAGGGCAGCCTGCCGCGTACGGCAAGTCGCCTGGCTCACCGGGCGCGTGCGCGTCGACAGTGTTCCCAGCTCTCTTGTCTGATTGTCGCCGAGCTTCTCGGCGGCGCTCGATTGTGGTTCGAGCGTCTTCTTCTCGCCGGTCGTCGAGGACTTGGCGCTGGTCCCGACGGGCCCGCGGGTCCGACGAGGCAGTGGAGCCGTCGTCGGCGTTGTTCCGGCGGGGCGGCGTCTTTTGCTTCTGCGGCGGGGAATGCACGCTTGTCGCACCCCCGGCAGTCTTGTCGCCGTCAGGCTTCGTCTTCTCAGCTTGCCGCGGCCGCGAGGTCGACGGCTGCTGTGGAGAATCGTTGTTGGCGAAGTCTATCAGGCTCCGGATGGTGGCCCTCCATTCTTCGGCCTTGTCGGCCGCTGGAGGAAAGTCGAGGAGCAGTTGCGCCCTTGCGAGCGCTTCTACTGGAGTGGAAGGGAACGCGGGCGAGCGGTGCGAGGAGCGGGATACGCTCGGACTTCTAACAACGTTAGAAGGAGCGGGGTCCCGCGCCGGCGCCTTCGCTTTGCTTGTGCCCGGACGGGGGTCCGGGGCGTCCCGCAAGCCTCCGGTTTGGCCTTGCCCCAGCAAGCGGATACCACCTCCCGTGGTATGGCGCTGCTGGGTCGTCGTGTGCTGAGATGGACGCGGCGCGTCCACGGAGACCGAGGTTCGGTCGTCCGTCCTGTTCTTGGATCTGGTGGCGCCGTGAGTGTCCTCACCGGTGGCCACCCTTCCGACGGCATCTCCCCCGCCCACCGTTGGCTCTGGTGGCGGCGGGTGAGACGCAGACGGGCCTCCGACCTCCGAAGCCTTCTTCTTCGGGGCCATGGAGTTGTCGCTGACGAAGTTGATGAATTCGGAGAGGTTGATGAAGAATGCGCCCGCGCGAATGCCGGATCAGGTTCGCACAACCTCGACGCCCCCTACCTGGCGCGCCAAAGATGTCGGGGGAAACTGTCCGCCACGAGCACCTATGGGACCGGAGCCCCTTGTCTGTGCGGTACGAGTGCGGAGGGAGCACAAAGAGCAGATCGTAGCAAGCACGCGGGCAGTTTTACCCAGGTTCGGGCCGCGGTAGACGCGTAAAACCCTACTCCTGCTTGGTTGTATATTGAGTTTGAGCGCTCGGGAGCTTGAAGATGCAGCTACACCGAGCGTGAGAGTGATCTAGGTTCCGAACCCCCTCCACGTTGTGCATGGGCCTCCTTTTATAGTGCAAGGGGTCACCGACAGGTGTCAACGTAGGAGAAAGGGGTAAAAACGTAAAAGAGGTGGTAGTTGTAACAGTGCGGGAACAGTGGAGCTACAGTACAGCACAGTGGTCTATACCTACTCTAACAGTGGGGGACAAGGGCATTTAATGCCCGTCGCCGTCGACCCCAAAAGCTCCCGCCCTGGCGTCTCCGTCTGCCACGGCGATGGATCCATCACCGTGGAGCGCCACCGTGTACCCCAGGCTGCACAGCCATCCGCCACGCGTCCCTGGATAGGCCCCAGGGCGACGCGTGGGCCGATGAGCTGGAGCGCGGGCACACAGCGCAGCCTTCCCGGCAAGCACCTTGCCGGGGCCTTGATCTTGCCGGGCCCGGGAGCTTGCCGCTCCCCGGGCCCTTGCCGGGGCGCATATAGCACCGAGGCGTGTCTTCTAACCTCCCTGGCAAGCTCCTCTTGCCAGGGTCTTGTGTTAGTGGGGCAGTCTTGAGCCTGGTACGGCCTTCCCGGCAGGCTCCTCTTGCCGGGGTCTCGGTTTTATGTCTTGTATACTTTGTTTTTGAATGGTTTAATAGGGAGCAGGAAGGTCTCCGGCGAGCACGCAGTAAACCCTGCCGCGGGAAGCTGCAACTGCCCGTGCACCAGTTGGGGTACTGAGGTACCCCTACCTTAGTACACCGACACTTGGCATCTCTAGCTCTATCTTTTCAAGTTTTTTCATAATGTGAGCTAGGGTAATGTCCTCTTGAATGCTAACAATAGCGGGATTTCCAACAAGATTTTCCATAATACTAAGAGATTCCCAAACTGGGGCTTCTAGGAAATTTCCATTGATAGCAGAATCTAGAATAAACCTATTCCAAGAAGTAATTCCAACATAAAAATTTCTAAGCAGGATAGTAGTAGATTGCTTCTTGGTGGCTCTTTTTTGAGAATCATTAATTCTATACCAAGCATCTTTTAGACTTTCACCACCTCTTTGTTTAAAGGTGAGCACTTCTGCCTCACCAAAGGCAAAAGGACCAGACATAATGCCAACTAAAAGCAAGATAACTATTTTTGTGATTTTTGGTAAGGGACACTAAAGCAAAAACTGAAAGGTAAACTAACAAGACTAAAAAGCAAAGATACGAGATAGCGTGCAACTCCCCTATCTTGAAGAGTGGAGTCCCCGGCAACGGCGCCAGAAACTTGCTTGATGGCTTCTCGCCCCTCGTTGGTTACCCCAAGTGGAAGGTTGAGATGTAGCGTAGCGGCAAATTTCCCTTGGCAAAGGTATCAAGGATCGAATCCCGTGAGACTCCGAGGGTCGACAAGTAGGTGTCAACGGCGCCAGAAACTTAGCGGTTGACGGGACCTGCACACAGATACAGATAACTTTGATCCCAACGAGTACAGAGAGGTTGTTAATCCCTCCGGCCTTGTTGTTTACAAAGGATCAAACACAAGAGATAATAATGATAGCTAAGACTGCAACTAGGAAATAAAAACAGGAAGTAAATAGAAGGTGTGATCAGCGGTGGTAATATGGACCGAGGTCCCATGATGTTCACTAGTGATGTCTCTCTCCCAAAAGACGATAAAACAGCAAAGCGAGGTAAACAAATTACAGCTGGGCAAATGACAGGATTATGTGCGCATACCAATGCTAACTATGCTGCAAAGAAAGGTAGAGGCTCAAAAGCATGGGCGGTACGCCAAGGAAAGTAGACCGAAATCCATCTGCATCTACTACTAATCATCCACCTTGAGATATCTATCCAGAACATCTCGCTGGTATTAAGTTGCAAATCCCACCCAAAGTGTAAACTCAAAGCAACAGACAACTGCATTAAAAGAACTTTGCGTAAAGTAAACAATCCTTGCACACGCAAGTACAAGCACCGTTGTTTTCTCCCTTGTGGCAACATCACATCCCCTAGACTCATGTTTCTGTCACTCAAGCTAGTCATCAGGGGGCATGAACCCACAATCAAGCATAACGCTCCCTCTTGGAGTTACTACCTACTACTTGGCCAAAGCAATAAACAGCAACGGAGAACATGCAAGAATTACTCAAGAACAAAGATATAAAAGAGGTGATTCAAATATATTACTCAAACACAATCTGAACATAGTCTCATAATCCATCAGATCCCAGCAAACTCAGCAAAGCAACAACAGAAAGATTACATATGTGCCTCGATCATGTAGGGTAGCTCACGAGGTCTAAACCATGAAGAGCAAAGATGGGAGGAGAACATCACATAGCTACTGATCATGGACCCATGGTCCAAGGTGGACTGCTCACGACTCATCCGGGAAAAGTCCATGGTGGTGGAGAAGCTCCCGGTGGTGGTTCTCCCCTCCGGCAGTGTGCCGGGAAGAGTTCTCCTGATACTCCCGATCTTGGAAGCGCTGCGGCGGCGGAACAGAGGAGAGATCACGAAAAAGGGTTCTGTCCTCGAGGGTTTCGAGACGAGAGGGATATATAGGCGAAGGGGGGCAGCCAGAGGTGGAGCAGGGGCCCCAGGCGCCCCCCTGGCACGGCCAGGGGTGGGGCCGCGCCAGGTGGCCGCCTGGGCCTCCCCTGGCTCCCCTCTGGCCCATCTTTGGTTCTTCGCGAAGTTTCCTGTACGCTGGTTTTTCCTATATTTTTCCTGGAATTTTTGGAGCACTTTTAATATGGGGGAAACCTGAAATAGAAAAACAGCATAAAACAGGAATTGGCACTGTGGTGCACTGAGTTAATAGGTTAGTCCAAATATGATCAAAAGTGTATGGAAGTGCATCAATATCATAGCAATATCACACAAAATAAGCATGGAGCAAGCAGAAATTATAGATACGTTTTGGACGTATCAAGCGCGCATATATAAATTTGATACCATGCTATTCGAGGTTGTAGCCTCCCCGTCTTAAAGTTTTCCGTGAATGTCGTCTCGGGTGATTCCAGACGACAGGATGTTAAATGGGTGTGTACTGGTTAGTTGGGTTTCTACTAAAACACCGTAGACGGGGTTAGCCCACGTGGCTAGTAGAACCCGTTGGCTATGAGTTATTAGTACAACCTCTGCAGAGTTAAATTCCTTCAGTAGCCATGTTTATGGCCTAGGATCAATATTCATGTCAACCCGGTGACCGTCTCTAGTATGTTCTTGTGAGTAACCAGAATAGTGTTGTCATCAAGTTCATTTGGTAAATGAACTCACTACTATCTCTGTATTGATTTTACTTTATGAAGTATTTCATCATTATATACTGTTATTTATAAGCCCTTTATGTGATGTCGCTTAGACGTCCCACTGTGGCATTCGTGTTATCTATTTTTGTTATAAGCCCTTTATGCGAAGTCGCTTAGACGTCCGACTGTGGCATTCTTGTTATTTATTTTTGTTATAAGCCCTTTATGTGATGTCGTTTAGACGTCCGACTGTGGCATTCTTGTTATTTATTTTTGTTATAAGCCCTTTATGTGATGTCGCTTAGACGTCCGACTGTGGCATTCGTGTTATTTA
>LR738710.1:799434878-799456147 GCA_902687465.1 Secale cereale | reverse complement strand
CATTCGTGTTATTTATTTTTGTTATAAGCCCTTTATGTGATGTCGCTTAGACGTCCGACTGTGGCATTCTTGTTATTTATTTTTGTTATAAGCCCTTTATGTGATGTCGCTTAGACGTCCGACTGTGGCATTCTTGTTATTTATTTTTGTTATAAGCCCTTTATGTGATGTCGCTTAGACGTCCGACTGTGGCATTCTTGTTATTTATTTTTGTTATAAGCCCTTTATGTGGTGTCGCTCAGACGCCCGACTGTGGCTTGTTATCATTTATTATTTTCCTATGAGGCGTCACCCAGACCCTCGTTTGGTCTCGTTATTTTTATCTTTTGGATTTCGGGAGGATTACCGCCCGACTTCCATTCTTTACTTTTAGTGCTTTCATATTTTGTTCCGGTTGCATTTTTGCTGGAATACTCATATGCTTTCATGTTGGCATTTGTTATATCTTAAGTCCGAACTATCTTGCGAGTACATTCAAAGTACTCACCTGGCTTGTTGATTTGGCCAGATGAGGACGAAGGCGACCTCTTAGATGAAGAGTTCGATAGCGAGTCCGACGCTTAGAGGAGTCCCAGTCAGTCCCTTGCGATCCTGGAGTTGATCAATGTTTCATAACCGCTTCCGCCTACCACCAAATAAATTCATCGGGTCTCAATCCGACACTCGATGAACTGTAAAATATTGGAGTCACACCACCCACTTCACTGTGACGTATTCCACCGCCTTTTATTACGAGTCAGTAGTATGCCACCCTGCCTTGTGCCATATCCGCCTCTATGTAATATATTGGCGCGCTTGTAATAAAATTTGTTGAGCCACCCCTAGCTCAACCTTGTATAATATTCAATGTACTGGAAATTCTGTATTAAGGAATTGTCTACCAGTAGGAATATTATTCCTCGTTGGTTTAATAAAGAGATCGGCCTTCCGGAAATTATTTTACTGAAGGACCGGTCGTGACAAGAAGAGGCAGCGATTATCATTTCGCCCGCAAGAGGAGCATGTTTCCCTACCGGAACCACGAGGGTTGCGACAGGCTCCGGTTTGTAAGAGGCTTGTAATATAGCTTAGCCCAAATTGAACAATTATATGTACCTTGTAGTGACACCATGCCAAGTTTCATGATTTCCTGGTGAGTTTTGGATTTACAGAGATTTAAAAACCAAGATTCGCAATGTTTGTGGCCAAGCCAGGACGGCGAGACGGTTGAATTCGTTCCCATTCGTTCCATGGGACCTAAACATGCACCCCAAGGAAACATGTGCGTTTTTCTAGCCATTTTGGTGCACTGGAGCATGTATTTGTAGTTCGGATTTGAATTATGGACATTAAATGCCTAGAAAACTCAATTAATGAATAAAAAAGGTCAAACGAACCCTGAATAATTTCAAAGTTCAGCATGAATCTCCTGTTGTTCCGTGTCGCGTGTAGAAGAAAATACGAGGCTAGAAGAGGGAGTGATTATGGTTAGGCCCACAAGGGGACACATTTCCCTATCGAAGCCACGAGGGTTCTTGCGACATGCTCCGGTTTGTAAGAGGTTTGTAGTAAAGCTTGGCCCAAATTGGCAATGTTTTTACCACGACATATATGTGCCATGACGTGACACCATGCCACCTTTGATGACTTTCTGGTGGGTTTTGGATTTATGGGGACTTAAAAACCGAGATTCAAAATGTTTGAGGACGAGCCAGGACACCGGTACGGTTGTAATTCGTTCCCATTCCTGGCATGGGACCTAAACATGCACCCAAGGACTCATGTATAATTTTTCTAGCCATTTTGGTGAACTGGAGCATGTATTTGTAGTTCAGATTTGAATTATGGACAATAAATGCCTAGGGAATTCAATTAGTGTATAAAAAGGCCAAACGAACCATGAATAACTTTAAATTTCAGCATGGATACCATGTCGTTCCATGTTGCCCGTGGAAGAAAATGCAAGGCAAAAAGAGGCACAGATTACGTTTCGCCCACAAGGGGAACACGTTTCCCTATCGGAACCACGAGGCTTCTTTGAGAGAAGCTCCGGTTTTTGTCAGAGGTTTGTAATAAAGCTTGGCCCAAATTGGACAATTTTTTTACCACGACATATATGTGCCATGATGTGACACTGTGCCACCTTTGATGACTTTCTGGTGAGTTCTGGATTTATGGGGAATTAAAAACCGAGATTCCAAATGTTTGAGGACAAACCAGGACGCGGGCACGGTTGTAATTCGTTCCCATTCCTCACATGGGACCTAAACATGCACCCAAGGACACATGTATAATTTTTCTAGCCATTTTGGTGAACTGGAGCATGTATTTGAAGTTCAGATTTGAATTATGGACATTAAATGCCTAGGAAACTCAATTAGTGTATAAAAAGGCCAAACGAACCCTGAATAAGTTTAAATTTCAGCACGGATATCCTGTCGTTCCATGTCACCCGTAGAAGAAAATACAAGGCGAAAAGAGGCAGTGATTACGTTTCGCCCACAAGGGGGACACGTTTCCCTATCGAGACCACGAGGCTTCTTTGAGAAGCTCCGGTTTGTAAGAGGTTTGTAATAAAACTTGCGCCACAATGGACGAAAAGAAATCCTTGACATATAAGTGCCATGTCGTGACACCATGCGAGGTTTCACGATTTTCGGCTTAGTTTTGGATTTACGGGGATTTAAAAACCGAGATTCTTCTCACGAAATGTTTTCAAATAGCACACGGTTCACTCAAGAAAGCTGATATTCAATGAAAACTTCGTGGAAACCATATTTTAAAGTTTCATAAAAATCTGGAAAAAAATGTGGGATGTTCAGAAGGTGATTTTTATTGCGACACAAAATTTCAAGTTGAAAAACATTACGAGATGTGAGCTATGAAAAACACAAATCCATCCCTGAATAGTGACATTACTATTCTTCACTATTCAACATTGATTTTGTATTTTTCATAGCTCACATCTCGTAATGTGTTTCAACTTGAAATTTTGTGTGGCAATAAAACATCATCCTCTTAACATCCCGCATTTTTTCAAAAAAAAATTGAAAATTAAAAACATCATTTTCTCGTGGTTTTCACCGGTTTCCACCGAAATTGTTGGTTTCTGTATGATATCCCCCCCTGCTGCGCGCGCGATCTGATTCGTGCATTCTGATTGGCGAGAACCCAAACCCCACGGATCATATGTGGGCACCGTTGGATGCTCCCAGATCGAACGACAACCATGAGCCCTTTCGACAGCACCTGCAGTACATGGGTAATTAAGCACTGTGTGCATGCATCATGCTAGCTCATGCTTCCTTCTCTACTAGGTTTTCAAAATAGGCTAACGTTTCTCGCCACTCCTCTCACCGGTTTCCCGCCTCTTCTCCCATAGTTTTCCCACTATCAGTGTCAGTGCTCATTGAAGGATAGCGATGACACACCGGCCATGTAAAATATCCCACACGGTTTCTAAAAGCACAAATGTGTGTGATAGGAGGGAGTAGGTCCCATAGGGTGACCAGTGTGAAATGCCTTAATGGCAAGGAGGCAATTCTTATCAGCAAGGGCCATTTTCTCATCTGCTAGCCTAGTCAAATAGAACACAGAAGTTAAGCGTGCTTGGGCTGGAGTAGTCCAAGGATGGGTGACCAGGTGGGAAGTTGCATATCTCAAGCATCATTTGAATGCCATAACAAGGTCATTATAGAGATATATTATATCTCTATAGTGACCTATCATGGAAATTATATAAACCTTGGGATCCTTGTTTTGCTAATTTGTATACTATGTTTTGCTAATTTATTTTTTGCTAATTTGCTAACCTTGGGGTCCTTAGTTTTCGCATATCATTAGCCTCATGGATATTCAAAGAATCCATACTAACAACATTGCAATCATGCTCATCATTCAAAGATTTAGTGCCAAACATTTTAATGCATTCTTCTTCTAGTACTTGGGCACAATTTTCCTTTCCATCATTTTCACGAAAGACATTAAAAAGATGAAGCATATGAGGCACCCTCAATTCCATTTTTTAGTTTTCTTTTATAAACTAAACTAGTGATAAAAACAAGAAACTAAAAGATTTGATTGCAAGATCTAAAGATATACCTTCAAGCACTTACCTCCCTGGCAACGGCGCCAGAAAAGAGCTTGATGTCTACTATGCAACCTTCTTCTTGTAGACGTTGTTTCGCCTCCAAGTGCAGAGGTTTGTAGGATAGTAGCTAATTTCCCTCAAGTGGATGACCTAAGGTTTATCAATCTGTGGGAGACGTAGGATGAAGATGGTCTCTCTCAAACAACCCCGCAACCAAATAACAAAGAGTCTCTTGTGTCCCCAACACACCCAATACAATGGCAAATTTTATAGGTGCACAAGTTCGGCGAAGTGATGGTGATACCAGTGCAATATGGATGGTAGATATAGGTTTTTGTAATCTGAAAATATAAAAACAGCAAGGTAACTAATGATAAAAGTGAGCACAAACGGTATTGCAATGCTTCGAAACAAGGCCTAGGGTTCATACTTTCATGAGTGCAAGTTCTCTCAACAATGATAACATAATTAGATCATATAACAATCCCTCAACATGCAACAAAGAGTCACTCCAAAGTCACTAATAGCGGAGAACAAACAAAGAGATTATTGTAGGGTACGAAACCACCTCAAAGTTATTCTTTCTGATTGATCTATTCAAGAGTCCGTAGTAAAATAACACGAAGCTATTCTTTCCGTTCGATCTATCCTAGAGTTCGTACTAGAATAACACCTTAAGACACACATCAACCAAAACCCTAATTTCACCTAGATACTCCAATGTCACCTCAAGTATCCGTGGGCTTGATTATACGATATGCATCACACAATCTCAGATTCATCTATTCAACCAACACAAAGAACTTCAAAGAGTGCCCCAAAATTTCTACCGGAGAGTCAAGACAAAAACATGTGCCAACCCCTATGCATAGATTCCCAAGGTCACGGAACCCGCAAGTTGATCACCAAAACATATATCAAGTGAATCAATAGAATACCCCATTGTCATCACGGGTATCCCACTCAAGACATACATCAAGTGTTCTCAAATCCTTAAAACTCAATCCGATAAGATAACTTAAAAGGGAAAACTCAATCCATTACAAGAAGGTAGAGGGGGAGAAACATCATAAGATCCAACTATAGTAGCAAAGCTCGCGGCACATCAAGATCGTGCCAAATCAAGAACACGAGAGAGAGAGAGATCAAACACATAGCTACTGGTACATACCCTCAGCCCCGAGGGTGAACTACTCCCTCCTCGTCATGGAGAGCGCCGGGATGATGAAGATGGCCACCGGTGATGGACCCCCCCTCCGGTAGGGTGTCGGAACAGGATCCCGATTGGTTTTGGGTGGCTATAGTGACTTGCGGTGGCGGGACTCCCAATCTAGGTTCTTTCTAGGGGTTTCTGTATTTATAGGAATTTTTGGCGTGAGTCTCATGTCAGGGGGGTCTCCGAGTCGTCCACAAGATAGGGGGGCGCACCCTCCACCCTCGTGGATGGCTCAGGACTCTTCTGGCGCAACTCTTTTACTCCGGGGGCTTCTTTTGGTCCATAAAAAATCATCAAAAATTGGCGCATCAATTGGACTCCGTTTGGTATTCCTTTTCTGTAAAACTCAAAAACAAGGAAAAAACAAAAACTGGCACTAGGCTCTAGGTTAATAGGTTAGTCCCAAAAATCAAATCAAATAGCATATAAATGCATATAAAACATCCAAGATGGATAATATAATAGCATGGAACAATAAAAAATTATAGATACGTTGGAGACGTATCAAGCATCCCCAAGCTTAATTCCTGCTTGTCCTTGAGTAGGTAAATGATAACAACATAATTTTTGATGTGGAATGCTACCTAACATATTTGTAAATGTAATCTTCTCTATTGTGGCAAGAATAATCAGATCCATAATATTCAAGACAAAAGTTTAATATTGACATAAAAAATAATAATACTTCAAGCATACTAACAAAGTAATCACGTCTTCTCAAAATAACAAGGCCAAAGAAAGTTCATCCCTACAAAATCATATAGTTTGGTTATGCTCCATCTTCGTCACACAAAATATTCAAATCATGCGCAACCCCGGTTTCAGCCAAGCAATTGTTTCATACTTTAGTATTCCCAAACTTTTTCAACTTTCACGCAATACATGAGCGTGAGCCATGGACATAGCACTATTGGTGGAATAGAGTGGTGGTTGTGGAGAAGACAAAAAGGGGAAGATGGTCTCACACCAACTAGGTGTATTAATGGGCTATGGAGATGGCCATCAATAGATATCAATGTGAGTGAGTAGGGATTGCCATGCAACGGATGCACTAGAGCTATAAATGTATGAAAGCTCAAAAAATAACTAGTGGGTGTGCATCCAACTTGCTTGCTCACGAAGACCTAGGGCATTTTGAGGAAGCCCATCATTGGAATATGCAAGCCAAGTTCTATAACAAAAATTCCCACTGGTATATGAAAGTGACAAAATAAGAGACTCTCTATCATGATGATCATGGTGCTACTTTGAAGCACAAGTGTACAAAAATGATAGTAGCATTGTCCCTTCTCTCATTTTTTTTTGTTTGGCTTCTTTGGCCTCTCTTTTTCATTGGCTTCTTTGGCCTCCTCTTTTTTTTTCCTCACACGGGACAATGCTCTAATAATGAATATCATCACACTTTTATTTACTTACAACTCAAGAATTACAACTCGATGCTCAGAACAAAATATGACTCTATATGAATGCCTCCGGCGGTGTACCGAGATGTGCAATAAATCAAGAGTGACATGTATGAAAAGATTATGAATGGTGGCTTTGCCACAAATATGATGTCAACTACATGATCATGCAAGGCAATATGACAATGATGGAGAGTGTCATAATAAACAGAACGGTGGAAAGTTGCATGGCAATATATCTTAGTATGGCTATGGAAATGCCATAATAGGTAGATATGGTGGCTGTTTTGAGGAAAGTAAATGGTGGGTTTATGATATCGGCGAAAGTTGTGTGGTGCAAGAGATGCTAGCAACGGTGGAAGGGTGAGAGTGCGTATAATCCATGGACTAAACATTAGTTATAAAGAAATCACATACTTATTGCAAAAATCTACAAGTCATCAATACCAAGAATTACGTGCATGCTCCTAGGGGAAGGGTTGGTAGGAGTTAACCATCGCGCGATCCCGACCTCCACACATAAGGAAGACAATCAAAGAAACACATCATGCTTCAAATTTGTTACACAACGGTTACCATACGTGCATGCTATGGGACTTGCAAACCACAACACAAGTATTTCTCAAATTCACAATTACTCTACTAGCATGACTCTAATATCACCATCCTCATATCTCAAAACAATCATCAAGCATCAAACTTCTCATAGTATTCAACGCACTTTATATGAAAGTTTTTATTATATCCCTCTTGGATGCCTATCATATTAGGACTAAATTTATAACCAAAGCAAATTACCATGATGTTTAAGACTCTCTAAATAATATAAGTGAAGCATGAGAGTTCATCAATTTCTTCAAAATAAAACCACTGTAGTGCTCTAAAAGATATAAGTGAAGCACTAGAGCAAATGACAAACTACTCCAAAAGATATAAGTGAAGATCAATGAGTAGTTGAATAATTATGTAACTATGTGAAGACTCTCTAACATTTAAGAATTTAAGATCTTGAAATATTATTCAAACAACAAGAAAAACAAAATAAAATAAATTGACCCTCCAAGCAAAACACATATCATGTGGTGAATAAAAATATAGCTCCAAGTAAAGTAACTGATGAACGAAGACGAAAGAGGGGATGCCTTCCGGGGCATCCCCAAGCTTAGGCTCTTGGTTGTCCTTGAATATTACCTTGGGGTGCATTGGGCATCCCCAAGCTTAGGCTCTTGCCACTCCTTATTCCATAGTCCATCGAATCTTTACCCAAAACTTGAAGACTTCACAACACAGAACTCAACAGAAAACTCGTAAGCTCCATTTGTATAAGAAAATAAATCACCACTTAGGTACTGTTGTGAACTCATTCTAAATTCATATTGGTGTAATATCTACTGTTTTCCAACTTATCTATGGTTCATACCCTTCGATACTACTCATAGATTCATCACAATAAGCAAACAACACATAGAAAACATAATATGTCAAAATTAGAACAGTGTGTAGTAATCTGTAACTCTCGAATACTTCTGTAACTCCAAAAATGGACATGAGGAATTTGTCTATTAATCTTCTGCAAAAATAATCAACTTAAAAGCACTCTTCTGTAAAATATGATAGCTAATCTTGTGAGCGCAAAGTTTCTGTTTTTTACAGCAAGATCACATTAACTTTCACCCAAGTCTTCCCAAAGGTTCTACTTGGCACTTTATTGAAACGAAAGCTATAAAACATGATTACTACAGTAGCTTAATCATATGGACACACAAAAACAGTAGGGGTAAATATTGGGTTGTCTCCCAACAAGCGCTTTTCTTTAATGCCTTTCTAGCTAGGCATGATGATTTCAATGATACTCACATAAAAGATAAGAATTGAAACATAACGGGACCATCATGAAGAATATGACTAGCTCATTTGAGTCTAACCCACTTCCTATGCATAGGGATTTTGTGAGCAAACAACTTATGACAAGAATCAACTAGCATAGGAAAGCAAAACAAGCATAACTTCAAGATTTTCAACACATAGAGAGGAAACTTGATATTATTGCAACTCCTACAAGCATATATTCCCCCCTCATAATAATTTTCAGTAGCATCATGAATGAATTCAACAATATAACCATGACATAAATCATTCTTTTCATGATCCCCAAGCATATAAATTTTATTACTCTCCACATAAGCGAATTTCTTCTCATGAATAATAGTGGGAGCAAACTCAACAAAATAATTATCATGTGAGGCATAATCCAATTGAAAACTAAAATCATGATGACAAGTTTCACGGTTATCATTATTCTTAATACCATACAAGTCATCACAATAATCATCATAGATAGCAGCTTTGTTCTCATAATCAATTGGAATCTCTTCCGAAATAGTGGATTCATCACTAAATAAAGTCATGACCTCTCCAAATCCACTTTCATAATTATCACAATAAGATTCAACACCCTCCAAAATAGTGGGATCATTACTTCCTAAAGTTGACACTCTTCCAAACCCACTTTCATCAATATAATCATCATAAATAGGAGGCATGCTTTCATCATAGTAAATTTGCTCATCAAAACTTGGGGGACAAAAAAATATCATCTTCATCAAACATAGCATCCCCAAGCTTGTGCGTTTGCATATCACTAGCAAAAATGCCTATGTGTTGCAACAGGAGACAAAAAAACGAAGGCCCTGCCTCAATTAGTATAATACAAGACCCCCACTGGTCCGCATTCTATTTTTTAACCTGGCACTCCACCAGTGTCATCGTTTATCCTCCTTTCCACTCTCACCAATAGTGGTCTTGGTTTCCAAGACAATACATGTTTATCCTCCTTTCACCTCTCACCAATAGTGGTCTTGGACTCTTGGTTTCCCAGACAATACATGTGCTTCGCTATGGAGCAAAGCAAAAGCTGCTAGTAATGAGTAGCGTGTATTTGTAGACATAACTTCCTACCATTACTAATGAGTGGGGTTTTGCACAATTCATAGTACATACCTTGTTATTCAACTTTTGGCTAGCTAATAAAATCACTTAGAGATTATTAAAAAAATTACATCCCTTTGGTCTATGGATCTGTGTATGAATGGAATCCCTTAATAAATTATATACACATATTGCCAATGTGTTAATGCTTTTCATCAGTAAGAATGAAACCATTACATGAGCAAGCAATTGGATTTGTTATTATATACATGAATTGATGTTTATTACTCGTATCATTATTATTTTATCTGAAAAATATAATCAAGTTGTTAAATTTAAATCCAGAATACAATTTGTTTGATTTTTTTATATTTGTCAAACAACATGTGTTAATTCTTTTCTTTAACCGATCATGTCTTAATGCATGGTGGCCAATTTACCTACACTTGTTTATCCATAACATTCACTAATTATGGTTGTGCTTAAAAGATAACATGGAATTTCATCTTATGAATAAACAATAGTAAAGTTAAGCAATTGCCATACAGTGGAGTTAAGGGACGTGCACTATCCTTTCTTATTAACCTAGCTCTAGTCATGCTCAAACATAGGGCATATGAAAGAAGACATACCTGGTGAATTAATCATCATGTGTTGCATCGTCTATGAACATGATCAGCTTTCCGGCAATAAATTCTCTGCCACGGCTTGATGGCATCCTTTTAGCGCTGCTCAACATGCCAGGCCACTGGCCCCTGGGATCCATTGTCGGACATAAAGCTTGCACAATTTGGTAGAGGATGCAGTTCTTGTGGTCGCGGTCAATCGGCCGACCGCCGAATCAGACTTGCGGGCGTCCAAGGTATTGAGGATGTCCGAGCTGCAGGCGAAGGGATTCAGATCTTGCTGGTACAACCTCCATGCTACCCAGTTCAAACTAACACAGTGATGTCCCTTAACCTATGGTACACGAAGAAGAGGTAGAAGTGGGTGCGGAACTAAACACGGTCTGGTTTAAAGCTGATTGTATATTGGCTTAGTCCCCCCACCTCGACCGCCTTCTCAAGGACATGGTCCAGGGACACAGACGCGTGGGAGGCTCGGAGTTGCTCATGTACCAACGCGTGGGAGGCTCAGAGCTGCTCATGTACCAGCGCGTGCAATCTGTTGTGGTTGTCACGGAGATAGATGCATGCTGAACCTGTGGATGCCATCACATGACTTTGTAGCCTCTAGATGGAAGTTGTTGATCTGGATGTGTTTTACTTGCCATGAACGATACAGAATGCTCGCCGTCCATGGTTTCTTGGCGATCAAACAGGTAAAGCCTGTAAGGCTGCAACCATATGCCTACCTGAGAGCATGTTGACAACGAACATGATGGTGTCGTTGTTGATGCCTCGCACAGTCCTTGATCTCCCTATCCTGCCGCCGCCGTTGTTGACACCTCACATGCCTTGATCTCCCGGCTGGTTCCACCGCCGCCATCTTTGCCGACACCGCCGCCACCATCGTTGTTGACACCGCCGCCGCCGCCATCGTTGTCGATGTCGTCGCCGCCGTCGCCATGAATCCAGGATGCAATCTGCTTTCGCTATGAAGCCAAGGCAAGGCACTGACTAAAAGAATCGGTTGCTTGGTTTGATTCAGAGTCGCTCCCCTCTTCCTCGGCGAGGAGATCACCACGGGAAGGGTGCACTCGTCGATCTGGAGGAGGGAGGTGGAACGGGTAAATCGGGGCAAACAAAAATCAATGGAGAAGTTCACATCAGGCGTGAAGGTTGAGGATTCCTCGAGTCGGAAGGATGAGTTTTTTTTCTCTGGCTCGGGTGGGCTATTCGTGTTGAGGCATGACCAGATCTTAGCCGTTTGGCTTTATGATTAACAGAAAATCAATGGACACAAAAGGATGACGTATGGAGAACTAAGAAAGGATCCGTCCTTTATTATTAGGTAAAGATTAGCATCATGGATATTCAAAGAATTCATACTAACAACATTGCAATCATGCTCATCATTCAAAGATTTAGTGCCAAACAACTTAATGCATTCTTCTTCTAGTACTTGGGCACAATTTTTCTTTCCATCATTTTCACGAAAGACATTAAAAAGATGAAGCATATGAGGCACCCTCAATTCCATTTTTTTGTAGTTTTCTTTTATAAACTGAACTAGTGATAAAACAAGAAACTAAAAGATTCGATTGCAATATCTAAAGATATACCTTCAAGCACTTACCTCCCCGGCAAAGGCGCCAGAAAAGAGCTTGATGTCTACTATGCAACCTTCTTCTTGTAGACATTGTTGGGCCTCCAAGTGCAGAGGTTTGTAGGACAGTAGCAAATTCCCCTCAAGTGGATGACCTAAGGTTTATCAATCCATGGGAGGCATAGGATGAAGATGGTCTCTCTCAAACAACCCTGCGACCAAATAACAAAGAGTCTCTTGTGTCCCCGGCACACCCAATACAATGGCAAATTGTATAGGTGCACTAGTTCGGCGAAGAGATGGTGATACAAGTGCAATATGGATGGTAGATATAGTTTTTTGTAATCTGAAAATATAAAAACAGCAAGGTAACTAATGATAAAAGTGAGCATAAACGGTATTGCAATGCTTCGAAACAAGGCCTAGGGTTCATACTTTCACTAGTGCAAGTTCTCTCAACAATGATAACATAATTAGATCATATAACAATCCCTCAACATGCAACAAAGAGTCACTCCAAAGTCACTAATAGTGGAGAACAAACGAAGAGATTATTGTAGGGTACAAAACCACCTCAAAGTTATTCTTTCTGGTCGATCTATTCAAGAGGTCGTAGTAAAATAACATGAAGCTATTCTTTCCGTTCGATCTATCCTAGAGTTCGTACTAGAATAACACCTTAAGACACACATCAACCAAAACCCTAGTGTCACCTAGATACTCCAATGTCACCTCAAGTATCCGTGGGTTTCATTATGATATGCATGACACAATCTCAGATTCATCTATTCAACCAACACAAAGAACTTCAAAGAGTGCCCCAAAGTTTCTACCGGAGAGTCAAGACGAAAATGTGTGCCAACCCCTATGTATAGATTCCCAAGGTCATGGAACCCGCAAGTTGATAACCAAAAACATATATCAAGTGAATCAATAGAATACCCCATTGTCACCACAGGTATCCCACGCAAGACATACATCAAGTGTTCTCAAATCCTTAGAGACTCAATCCGATAAGATAACTTCAAAGGGAAAACTCAATCCATTACAAGAAGGTAGAGGGGGAGAAACATCATAAGATCCAACTATAGTAGCAAAGCTCGCGGTACATCAAGATCGTGCCAAATCAAGAACACGAGAGAGAGAGAGAGAGAGAGAGAGAGAGAGAGATCAAACACATAGCTACTGGTACATACCCTCAGCCCCGAGGGTGAACTACTCCCTCCTCGTCATGGAGAGCGTCCGGATGATGAAGATGGCCACCGGTGATCGATCCCCCCACTAGCAGGGTGCCGGAACAAGGTCCCGATTGGTTTTGGGTGGCTACAGAGACTTGCGGTGGCGGGACTCCCGATCTAGGTTTCTTTCTGGGGGTTTCTGTATTTATAGGAATTTTTGGTGTTGGTCTCACGTCAGGGGGGGTCTCCGAGTCGTCCACGAGATAGGGCGGCGCGCCCAGGGGGTAGGGCGCGCCCTCCACTGATACGTCCAAAAGCTTACTGAGACAAAAGCTTACTGAGACAATGAATCTATAATTTCTGCTTGCTCCATGCCTGTTTTGGGTGATATTGCTATGATATTTATACACTTCCATACACTTTTGATCATATTTGGACTAACCTATTAACTCAGTGCACCCCAGTGCCAGTTTCTGTTTTCGGCTGTTTTTGTATTTCAGGTTTTCACATTACGGGAACTGTCAGGAAAAATCAAGAAAAATTATATAAAAAATCAGCGTTCCAGAAGCTACCGTGCGCCCGAAGTACAACCGGGTGGGGCACCAGGGCTCCAAGCGCCCAGGCGGCGCGCCCCCCCTGGGCCGCGCCGGGGGGCGCCTGGGCCCCCCGAGGCTCCGCTGATGCCCCCCTTTGGCATATATTTAAAGCGTCTCCCGAAACCCTCGAGACGGGAACTTTTTTTCGCGATCTCATCTCTGTTCCGCCGCCGCCGCCGCTTCCAAGATCGGGAGCACCAGGAGAACTCTTCCCGGCACCCTGCCGGAGGGGAGGATCACCACCGGGAGATTCTCCACCACCATGGACGCCTCCCGGATGAGTTGTGAGTAGTCTCCCTTGGACCATGGGTCCATGACCAGTAGCTATGTGATGTTCTCCTCCCGTTCTTGTGCTTCACTAATTAGTCCTCGTGAGCTGCCCTACATGATCGAGGCACATATGTAATCCTTATGTTGTTGCTATGATGAGTTTGCTGGGATCCGATGGATTGTGAGATTATGTTCAGATTGTGTTTGAGTAATATATTTGATTCACCTCTTTTATATTTATGTTCGTAAGTAATTCTTGCATATTCTCCGTTGTTATTTATTGCTTTGGCCAAGTAGTAGGTAGTGACTCCAAGAGGGAACGTTATGCTTGATTGTGGGTTCATGCCCCTCGATGACTAGCTTGAGTGACAGAAACATGAGTCTAGGGGATGTGATGTTGCCACAAGGGGGAAAACAACGGTGCTTGTGCCCGCGGGTGCAAGGATTGTTTACTTTACGCAAAGTTCTTTTAATGCAATTGTCTGTTGCTTTGAGTTTACACTATGGGTGGGACTCGCAACTTAATACCAGCGAGATGTTCTGGATAGATATCTCAAGGTGGATGATTAGTAGTAGATGCAGATGGATTTCGGTCTACTTACCTCGGCGTACCGCCCATGCTTTGAACCTCTACCTTTCTTGCAACTTAGTCAGCATTGGTTTGCGCACATGGTCCTGTCAATTGCCCAGCTGTAATTCGTTTACCTCACATAGCAGTTTTATCGTCTTTTGGGAGAGAGACATCACTAGTGAACATCATGAGACTCCGGTCCATATTACCATCATTGATCACATCCGCTATTTACTTTCCGCTTTTTACTTACTATTGTAATTATACCTATCATTACTATCACTTGTGTTTGATCCTTTGTAAACTACAAGGCCGGAGGGATTGACAACCTCTCTGTACTCGTTGGGAGCAAAGTTATTTGTATCTGTGTGAAGGTCCACGTTGATTGCTAATATCTGGCGCCGTTAGCAGTTGACACCTTCTTGTTGAAACTGGGAGTCTCAGGGAAATCGATCCTTGGTATTGCCAAGGGAAAACTTCCGCTACACTGCATCTCAAACCTTCCACTTGGGGTAACCAACGAGGGGCGAGAAGCCATCAAGCAAAGTTTTCTGGCGCCGTTGCCGGGGACTCCACTCTTCAAGATAGGGAGTTGCACGCTATCTTTTACCTTTGCTTTTTAGTCTTGTTAGTTTACCTTACATTTTTTGCTTTAGTATCCTTTATCAAAAATTACAAAAAAAAATTATTTGCTTTTCCGTTAGTAGTCCTTTCTATTTAGCCAAACATGTTAGGATTTGGTGCTTTGAGGGAATCAAAAGTTCTAGATTTCCATCAAAGGGGTGGAGAAAATATAAAGAAGGCATGGGACAGAATTTCTGATGCACATAGGAGAATTATGCCTTGGATACCTATAAAAATTGTGCTTAGAAATTTTTACCATGGTCTTTTTAAATGGTGTAAACACTCTCTTGATATTATAGCTGAGGGAGATTTCCTAGAGTGTGATGAAGCTAGAGCTCTTGAAATTATACATGGTCTATCTAGTTACTTTGTTTATGATCATAATTTTGATACTGTCATAGATAGACTTGCTACTATTGAGAAGAGAATGGATGCTCTAGACTTAATGAAGGTAGAGAAACCCAAACCCAATAAGAGAGATATTTTGGAAATAGACAATGATTGGGAGCCTTTTGTTAGGATTAGCATCTCTAATCAAGACTTCCTTGCTTATTGTGATATTGGATCTATGGTTTCTACTATGCCAAAAATTGTTCATGATTCTTTAAAATTTAACATGGATAGATTACCATCTTATCATGAACACACTAATGGAGATATTTCTGAAATCCAGGGAAGAATAAAAGACGTGCCAGTTAAATTCCTTAAGGGGATTGCAATGATTGATTTCTTCATCATGGAGCCAAACCAAGGAAATATAGTGCTTGGAAGGGACTTCCTCCGAGCGGTAAAAGGCTTCATCGATATAGGTAAGGGACAAATCCGCTTGCGCGGAAAGGCAAAAGGTGTGTACCCCTTTCCTAGAAGGAACAAGAGTGAACTTGTTGAGGAACCATTTGAAGCAATCTATAGCTCAGATTATTATGATGGTTATTGATTCCTCTATGCATTATGCCTAGCTTAAAGGCATAAAAGAAAGCGCTTTTGGGAGGCAGCCCAATGAATAAATTTTATTTTGCTTTAGTTGTGTCTTGATGTTGTTACTACAGTAGCATCATCATTGTATCTTTACTTTTCAATTTTGTGCCAAGTGTAGCCTCTGATTGCTAGAAAGTTCAAAAGTTGTGACGTGCTGTCCAGGAAACAGATTCTGTCCTTGGATAGAAAAATTCGTATAAAAGCACCAGATCATCTTTTTGGTCTGAATTTTTTCGACAGCGTGCTCTATATAATTGTCTTTCGTGCGTATGTTCTGAGTTTTTGTATTAGAGTTGCAGAAGTGCCCCGAAAAAATCATTTACTACCTGTTGTTCTGTTTTTCACAGATTCTGTCCTGTTTTGCCTTTCCTTCATTTTGCAAACCTAGAGCTTGCTTTTTCTTTGCAAAAACCTTTTGGCAATCTTGAGAAACAGTAGACCTTCAAGAATATCTTTATTTCCAGCAAGGAACAATTATTTTATTATGGGTACTAACCTTGCTAATCAGATTATGATGAGTTATGTATGAAGGGAGTTTTCAAGTGTGCGAGGGAAGATGATAAAAAAATTCAGGAGTGTCAAACGCTCAAGCTTGGGGATGCCCCCGTGCACCCCCAAGAAATATTCAAGGAGACTCAAGCGTCTAAGCTTGGAGATGCCCCCATGCATCCCCTTCTCCATCAACATTATCAGTTCGTCTTTCGTTCCACTATATTTTAATCACTTCATGTGTTATGTGCTATGCTTGGAGCGTCTTGCTTTTAGTTTCTCTTTTAGTTTTCTTTAACTTTTCATAACGAGTCGGAACTCAGCTTTCTTTATGTGGGAGAGAAACACGCTCCACTTCTACCTAGAACATAACATAGAAATTTCATGTCTATCTTTTGCTGTGTGTGTTCTTTGTCTTTCAATAGCTACTATCATGCTTAGCTCTTAACTTTCATGCTTATATTTTTAAAGAGCTTTTGTTTAGTTGGCTGCTTGAACTCTCTTTAGTTATCATGCTTATCTTATTTAAGAGAGTTTGCTTCCATTGCATTGGTTGATATATCTATGATAAAGATGCTACGTGCATAATGGCGCTTAATAGTTCATGTTTTCTTATGGTTAGTCTCAAATAGCTGGGTGGTTCCCAATGTGTTATTGGAATACCAACATGATTTGTTTGCCTATGATGTGGTATGGTTTAGTAATATCTTCCTTCGAGAATTTATTTTGATTGACTTGGCGTATGCTCACGCATATTTAAGACTGTAAAGAAAGTCTGTCAAGCCTTGATGATCTTTTGTTTCTGAGTAGCGATATAACTTCCATGCCTGATTCAATGTTGCTTTGTCGCTCTGCATGATTATGACCGTCATTGCTCTCTTAGTTGGTCGCTCCCAGTCTTTTGCTAACCTACACCTGTACTAAGCGGACTGACTGCTTGTGCATCCAAATTCCTTTATACCAGTTATGCCATATGAGTCCACCATACCTTCCTACATGGTATTTACCTGCCATTCCTAACGGAGACTGGCATGTACCATCTCGAAATTATTCAAAAAAAAAGAAAAATTATTCCTATTTTGTGCCTCTGTTTTAAGTTCATGAGGAAGTAGTAGTTAATTCATGATCTTTTTAAGTTGGACAAGCTTCACCCTGGGATTGCATGTATAATGTGCAAACCCATAATACGAGAAGGAACTGGCATTGAGTGCACCCGGCTCAAAAATAATATAACAAACAAACCCTCCTTCACGCTTTGTTCATGAGAAATCAGAAAACTTTGGCAGTGATAAACAAAGGAGATTAAGAGGATGTGATCGTCCTCATTCGGGAGCCGTTCCCCGAAACTTGTCCATCTCAAGAAGTGATTGAGTTGTCTACTAGCATTCGTTGACGGAACATGCATAATCTAAAAAAATATTATTACCTCTGTTTTTAAAACCAAGAGCTCTGGTACATGTTTTGTCTTTGTTTCCGACTACGGGTTTTCAACCTTGCCAACAAAAGCCACGGTTCGAGAGTCTCCACCTTCTTTTAAAAGCACCAAGTACTGAGAGCATGATTGTCATTCTGAGTGTAATGTGCATTGTCCCAAAGTAGCATTGTCTCTTGCATGATTGTGATATCGTTTATTTTGAAATCATTGTATCTAGTCATCACTTAAACCTTGGAGGTGCCCCTGCATTTATGTTTTGCTTCACTAAAGGTGGCAAGCGAGATATCACTTTATCATATTTGCACACCATGTTCATTACAAATCTATTTGATGTTTCAGTATCATATTGTAGAACTTTCAGTTCTTTGTGATTTTCTCATGAGGCAACTTAATTACTACAGATTCATTGTCTCAGTAAGCTTTTGTCATATGACTATGAAAAAGTCCTGTATGGTTAATAGCATGTCACCACAGAAATTATTCTTGTTGTCATTTACCTACTCGAGGACGAGCAGGAATTAAGCTTGGGGATGTTGATACGTCCAGAACGTATCTATAATTTCTGCTTGCTCCATGCCTGTTTTGGGTGATATTGCTATGATATTTATACACTTCCATACACTTTTGATCATATTTGGACTAACCTATTAACTCAGTGCACCCCAGTGCCAGTTTCTGTTTTCGGCTGTTTTTGTATTTCAGGTTTTCCCATTACGAGAACTGCCAGAAAAATCCCGGAAAATTATATAAAAAATCAGCGTTCCAGAAGCTACGAGGCACCAAAAGCACAGCCGGAGGGGGGCCACCAGGGCTCCAGGCGCCCTGGTGGCGCGCCCCCCCTGGCCGCGCCGGGGGGGCGCCTGGGCCCCCCGAGCCTCGTCTGATGCCCCCCTTTGGCATATATTTATACCGTCTCCCGAAACCCTCGAGACGGGGACCCTTTTTCGCGATCTCATCTCTCTTCCGCCGCCGCCGCCGCTTCCAAGATCGGGAGCACCAGGAGAACTCTTCCCGGCACCCTGCCGGAGGGGAGGATCACCACCGGGATCTTCTCCACCACCATGGACGCCTCCCGGATGAGTTGTGAGTAGTCTCCCTTGGACCATGGGTCCATGACCAGTAGCTATGTGATGTTCTCCTCCCGTTCTTGTGCTTCACTAATTAGTCCTCGTGAGCTGCCCTACATGATCGAGGCACATATGTAATCCTTATGTTGTTGCTATGATGAGTTTGCTGGGATCCGATGGATTGTGAGATTATGTTCAGATTGTGTTTGAGTAATATATTTGATTCACCTCTTTTATATTTATGTTCATAAGTAATTCTTGCATGTTCTCCGTTGTTATTTATTGCTTTGGCCAAGTAGTAGGTAGTGACTCCAAGAGGGAACGTTATGCTTGATTGTGGGTTCATGCCCCTCGATGACTAGCTTGAGTGACAGAAACATGAGTCTAGGGGATGTGATGTTGCCACAAGGGGGAAAACAACGGTGCTTGTGCTCGCGGGTGCAAGGATTGTTTACTTTACGCAAAGTTCTTTTAATGCAGTTGTCTGTTGCTTTGAGTTTACACTATGGGTGGGACTCGCAACTTAATACCAGCGAGATGTTCTGGATAGATATCTCAAGGTGGATGATTAGTAGTAGATGCAGATGGATTTCGGTCTACTTACCTCGGAGTATCGCCCATTCTTTGAACCTCTACCTTTCTTGCAACTTAGTCAGCATAGGTTTGCGCACATGGTCCTGTCAATTGCCCAGCTGTAATTCGTTTACCTCACATAGCAGTTTTATCGTCTTTTGGGAGAGAGACATCACTAGTGAACATCATGAGACTCCGGTCCATATTACCATCATTGATCACATCCGCTATTTACTTTCCGCTTTTTACTTACTATTGCAATTATACCTATCATTACTATCACTTGTGTTTGATCCTTTGTAAACTACAAGGCCGGAGATTGACAACCTCTCTGTACTCGTTGGGAGCAAAGTTATTTGTATCTGTTTGCAGGTCCACGTTGATTGCTAATATCTGGCGCCGTTAGCAGTTGACACCTTCTTGTTGAAACTGGGAGTCTCAGGGAAATCGATCCTTGGTATTGCCAAGGGAAAACTTCCGCTACACTGCATCTCAAACCTTCCACTTGGGGTAACCAACGAGGGGCGAGAAGCCATCATCCACCCTCGTGCATGGCTCGGGACTCTTCAGGCCCAACTCTTTTACTCCGGGGGCTTCTTTTGATCCATAAAAAATCATCAAAACTGGCACGTCAATTGGACTCCGTTTGGTATTCCATTTCTATAAAACTCAAAAATAAGGAAAAACAGAAACTGGCACTGGGCTCTAGGTTAATAGGTTAGTCCCAAAAATCAAATAAAATAGCATATAAATTCATATAAAACATCCAAGATGGATAATATAATAGCATGGAACAATAAAAAATTATAGATACATTGGAGACGTATCACTACTATGTTTTTTTGGGTTATTTTTTCCCTAAAAAATTAAAGAATGATTGACTTGACCTGTCATGGTGATTATATAAACCTTTTTCAGGTTGCATGCAAGGTATAGGGGGCAGGGTAATCTTCTCAAGCATGTCTCCCTTGTGCGGCTTATAGACACGACACATATATGTCCGCTCCCCGATGTATATATACTATCATTTACCGACAATTAGGGGTCTCCACACAATCTATCCCTTTGACCCAACAACGAGAAGGGTTTGACCATGATGGTTTCCTATTGATACTAGTAAGGTACATGTGCATTGCACACATGAGATTTGGTAATCAAATTATGAATAAATACCACACTATAGCATGTAAGCTTTGAGTCATATATGCATGATGTAGATGTTTGTTTAATTCTTATAGTTCATCTCATCCAAAATCAATTAGTTTTATAAAAAATCTATATTAAGATTCATGGAATTGTGCATTGTAAAGCATAAAGTAAAAACAAAAAATGACAATTCATTTAGGGATTTTTTTTGGGAAATTAAGATATGGAAGGGTTCTAGAGAAAAAAAAGGAGAAGTGCTTGAGTTTTGAGATTTGTGCATTATGCTTAAGTTCAACCATGGAATCTTCTAGATTGTACATGTGGCAGAATCTGGTGGAATGTAGATGATATCCAACGGCCATTAGTGCTCGGATTTGCCATCTCTGTACCATTGGATTACCTTCATCCAACGACCAACTTTCAAAGTTATTCGCACACTATATAGGTGTATATATGTATAGATATATATAGATGTGTCCCATGCTAGACCAAATAAAGTTTGAGCACATGCGTGGGAC
>LR738710.1:799420395-799434800 GCA_902687465.1 Secale cereale | reverse complement strand
CCCGGTCGCCACCGCCTCGAAGTTGGGAAACTGACATCGTACGTATTGAACCATGCTTGGAGTCGGGTTCAGTGTTCGGTTTGTAATGTAGTTGGTGGCCCATCGAAGTTGTGCATTTGGGATTTAAACACATCACACACCACCGCACCCATACATATTTTCAGGCCGCATGCAGTGTATACAGTGTCTTCTGATCGACCACGTCTCCCTTGTGCGGTTTTTTGTGATGACACGCATATCTGTGGGCTCCCAGGGTGTATATATATCGTCCCTTTGATCGATAATGAGGGGTATGTGTTGGCCATGAATAGATTCTTCCTAGTTCGTGTTAGGGACGGTCACCGTCACATGTTGCTCAACCAAATCTCGAGCTCATGTGTTGTCAGGATTCCCTCCCACATGCTCGGATTGTTGGGTTCGACCTACATCAAACCTTGCGTATCTCGTCCTTAACTACCTTGCCTTCATGGTTGTTGTCTGTATCAAGAGGTACACACCACATCTAAATTGTACATTATTCTATATTGAAAACACACATCACCCATTCCCAATGTACATCATTTTGGGCCGCATCCAAGAGGTGCTGGTTTTGTGGTCCCTCTCATGTGATTTTTATGATGGTTCAATCTATTGGCCCAAGCAGTTTATCGACAACAACAACTATCGTTTGACCAAACGATAGATTCATTGGTCTGTCTTATGGTAGCTCATGGCGACATGCATGTATGACCAAAGTATCGATCATTACGTGCATCCGCCCCGCTGACACGAAGTGGGAGGTGGTGGGCCAAGCATCCTAGCTAGGTACGACATTATGTCATTATATATATAGGGTGCTTTCGGGTTTGCGAGGCAGGTGCCACCAAAGTTATGCATTGTGTATTTAAAGTTTTAAACATCCCCAATATTCCTACATATATTTGGCCAGTTTCAGGTGGTTCTTGTCTTTTGGCCCCTCTCATCGATATTCGATGACGCGCCTAACCGTGGACCCGCGCGGTCAAAGTTGTGCATTGGAATTTTGAACATCACAGACCACCCTTTTCACTCATATATATTTGGGCCACATGCTGATGTGGCTGTCTTCTGACCCTCTCTAACATTATTTTTTTGCTGCAAAGACTCTGATGACGCTTAACGGACACGGGTATAATATATTAACCGTGTGCGATACAAATGCACTATGAATCACCACGCCTACACAAGCGCGCGCGAGCAAAGGTGGAGGTACCGGCTCAACTGTGTGTGATGCAAGTGCGATGTAAAATCACCACGACCGCGCAAGCGCGAGCAAAGGGTGAAGGTACTGGCTTAACCATATGCGATGCAAGTGCACTGTAAAACCACCAATTGTGCAAGCTAATGGCGGGTAAGTTTATTTGGGAGTTAGGACGAACCGTGTGCGATAAACCAGCTAGCTAGAAATATAAAAACAAACTACCCGCCTTGAGCGTTGCAAAAATCGGCGGTTCCGCGCCACCTTTCCTTATTATCATACACACATATTGTTATTGGACCATGCGCGATCTTGTGCACTCCTGCCCCGCATCAATTTCTTTACCCAAATTTTAGTAGCCGCCATACTTCAACCGTCGCCCACACTCCTCCAGCACCGACCTTATAGTAAAATTGCAGTAGTCGGGGCATTTGAACTGTCACCCTCCCTCGTCCACCACCATCTCCACTCACCATTACTAAAATATTGAGTAGCCGCGACGTATCCTCAAACACCACACCCCTCCACAGTCCCCCACCCGCCCCTCCCCCCTCAAACCCTAGCTCGCGGCCGCCGCCGCCAACCCCTGCCGGTCTGCCCGTTCCTCCTAGCTTAGATAATAAAGTTTAGGTTACCTAGTGATTCCCATACCACCGCCCCACTCCCTTGAGTTTTTAGATGAGGCCTGCGGTGTCCCTCCCCGCCAGATCCACATCCCCTGCTCCAGAATGTCGCAGCCTAAGCTCGACCACGTATCCCGGGGATCCCGACGAGCGTTCGGCCAAGAAGAGGTTTATCATGGCCTCTGTGGTGGACGTTGGCGAGGTGGCCGTCGTTCGCCCCGACCTGTCGATCCCGAAGCAACACGTCGCTGCGGAAGCCAGTGAAGACATTGACATGCGGAAGGCTTCATGTCAGCGGGATAGCGTATTACTGTATCTCGGGAAAGCTGGCTATGACATCAAGCTCGTCCACAGCGATGGCTTCAAGCGGGCCATGTCACATGTTAAGTGGTCCATCCCCAACCCCTCTGGTTCAACCGCTGTCGATCTCTTCGATGGCCTTGCCGCTGATCTCCTCCGCCAAGCGGTCAAGGATTTGCGAGCTTTATACGCCATTGAGCCCATTTTGTCATTTCTCAAGGACACGTTCTACGGCGGGGGCTTGGTATCCTCAATTGCCAAGTCAGATTTCATCGACCACGACCACGACCATGAGGAGGGCACCCACGAAGGCTCTTCCAAGGTGAAACAACCCATCTGTGACATCAGAGAGCACACCATGGGTCTGTGCTCTTCCAACTAGAAGGATCCCATCCATGAAATGTGAGGCAACATTCTATCAGCAAATCTTACCTTTTCTAGCTTTCCAACCCGTACATTTGTTGTAGTAGCATTTGCCATGCGGTGCTTTAACTATGTCGTGTTTAATTATTTCAGTTATGCAAAATGTATTGTTTAATAGGGCTATGTGATGTTTAAGTATGAATTGTCCACTTCAGCATCACGAATGGCTATATTTGGTTGTTTATAGTGAGTAGATGCCTTGTTTATCTGTATTTGGTTGTTAGGTTGGTTGGAGTGAGCATTTTTTAGTTATCGAGCAGATGCCTTGTTTATATGTATTTGGTTCTTAGTTTGGTTGCAGTGAGCATTTGTCCAGTTATCAAGCAGATGCCTTGTTTATCTGTATTTGGTTGTTAGGTCGCTTTTTCTAGCATTTGTCCAGTTATCAAGCATATGACTTGTTTATCTATATTTGGTTGTTAGGTTGCTTTTTTAGCATTTCTTTAGTTATCAAGTAGATGCCCTATTTATCTTTATCTGCTTGTTAGGTTGGTTGCAGTGAGCATTTGTCCAGTTTTCAAGCATATGCCCTGTTTATCTGTATTTGCTTGTTAGGTTGGTTGCAGTGAGACTTTGTCCAGTTTGTAGTGGCTATATTTGGTTGTTATACTGGTCATTTATGCCTTGTTTATTTCAGTCATTCACAATGTGTTGTTCATTATGTGCAAGTCGAAACTGTGCCGCTCCACTACATCAATACCAGTTTGAACGGCTATATTTGGTTCTAGTTATTCATGGTGTACTTAACACATGCCCTTTATTTTTGTTTTACACATTTACCATGTGTGATGTTTAAGCATTACGTACGTTCTATTCATTTTCAACAATATCAGTTTAAATTGCAATATTTGATGGCTGTTAAGCCTGCTGTTGGTACATTGCCTTCCATTTTATATCTGCTTTAACAGCATGCTGAAACCAACACATTCAAGCTATAATTTGGAGATGATGTTGTTTAGCTTTGCTATATTTCTTTGATGTTAAGGTTGTTATACTTATCATGCCTTTCCACTACTTATGAAGGACAACAACGGGAGTGGCCACCATTTTCTGCCGAGGTGAGCTTCATCCCTCGGCTTGTACTCCCCTCGTCATTCCATAATGTAGTGCATATAGATCCAGGGCTGGACACTTGTTAGCTTCTAATATTGACTTGTTGCTTGTAGGTATATATGCCCTTGGCAAGGATCCACGCATCGACCCTTTTTGCGTATGGGACAATGAGATATTCATGAATAAGCATCAAGTGAGGAAACTTATAAGGATTATTAGCAGCAAGCAAATTATTTGTTTATGCTCTATCCAACACAACAGTGAGCTGTAGGATGGTAACTACAAACTCTGTAGCCTTCTCTTTTTACTGGCCATAATGAGTTGTTAGACAACAATGTTTGAATCTTTTTCGTTCCTAGTGGTTCCCGAAGCAGTTCACTCAAGATTATCTCGCAAAGTACATGATTGGTGGACACGCAATGAAGGTTAAAGTATTTCATCCAGACTACAATGAGCATCGAGAAGTCGTAATGAAGACAGTGAAGGATAGACGGGCAGACATATAAGGGGTTGGCCTAGGGTCGTGTGCGCATTACGCATGGAGGAGGGCACAATATGGGCATTCCGCTTCACCTTCTCCAGCAACCAGAATGTTTTTCGCCTCTCTCTTTACAGTCTTTAGTACAACTGTGGTTCATCATTCTTTACGTGGTGCTTCTGTAGTTTTTCAATATATGTACCTGCGCATCGAATTATGCATTCGTGGTTGAACCTATATTTGTAATAAACATGGTTGGATATGAAATAAGTGACTGCCTACTTTCAAATTCAAAACATGTGATTTTTAAATTAGGGATTACACTGTACACGATTTGCGAAAGCGAAACGTTTGCGATAGACATGGAGATCAGAAACGTTTCTAGGATTCACTACGTGTGCGATCAGTCTCCACTGCACATACGACATCCTCTTGAAAACTGTTTGTGTTAGGCCACCTTGCGCAAACGTTTACCACATAAAAACTGTGTGTAATGAACAGCCTTTTCCACACAGTTTCTTCTACGCACCATGTGTGATACATTCTATAACGTAAACGATAAAATTGTTAATATCGTGTGCAATGGCAATGCTATCACAAACGATTTAACGCAAAAAATTGTGTGTGATGTACCTGTGAATGGAAACGTTTTCCTTGGAGCGACTATGTGAGATGTACATACGAACAGAAACGTTTAGCGGGGACTGACTGTGTGGGATGTACTTGCGATCGGAAACAATTACGCCTGTATAATTGTATTTTTCTAGCTCTACTGTACATATTTCCGTATTTGAGCCCTCGCCGGTCGCACACGACCTCATTTTACCGAGCGTGTGTGCCAGGATGGCATATCCCCAATGGTTTTTTGGTCGTGTGGGAAGGACCCCTTATCGCCGTCACTCACTAGGCGACGGTTCAAAATGCCGTCGCGGAAAGTGGTTTAAAACTGTTTGTATAGCACCGACCCGTACTAGTGCACATACAAACAATTTGGTAAGATTTGTATCTGTCATATTGGGTATGTTGCCATTTGTCAAACTGTAAAGATTGACATTTATTGATCTAGTAACATTGCCATTTCTCAACCTTGTAACACTGCGATTTGTCAAAATATGCAGCTAAAATTGGTAGCACTGTCTTATTTTTGCAACTAAAATTCAGTAATTAAGCATAGATTTCATTCATGGATTAAGGAGTCGTTCTTTATACAAACAGTTCAGCTCGATAGCTGAACCGACCAAACTTTTCCCTAGTTGTTTCCAACCACGTACTGAAATAGCTAGTTCAACTATATATACTAGCTAATTTTAAGTACGTTGTACAGTCCCACCACATCTATAGTCAGATGAACTGAATAAAATAGCCCCTAAATACTACTACTACTATGAAGGGGCTTTGTACTACTCCCAACAGCCTCTCCTCTGCTGAGCGCGCTCAGTAAGAGGGAGATGAGGAGGAGCCTACCGACGAGCTGGACAACTGCAATACGTGCCTGCCGCTGCTACACCTTCAGCGGCGCTCACCTCGAACGCCCTCTGTCGGTCCAGACGACCCCTCTCGAAGCGGTGGTTCTCCTCGTAGATCTCCTGATTCCTCGCCTCTGAGGCGGCGTGTGCCGCGACCATGGCGGAGGTAAGGCTCTTTGCTTACTCGACGAGGCGCTCCTCCCCTCCCGCAGGAACTCGGTGTAGCGCGCAAGGTCGCTGACGCACATGCGGACCTCCACCTCTGCCTCCCGTCTTTGGGCGGCGGTGGCGGAGCCGGTGATGACCCCGGTGGCCGATGGTGGGCTGGTGGCCACGGCTGCCAACGATGGGGTGGCGGCCACGACCACCACCTCCCGCCTTCAAGCCGCGGTGGTGGAGCGGGTGATGGCCATGGTGGCCGACAATGGGGTGGCGGCCACGATGGCCACCTCCCGCCTTCGGGCCACGGCGGTGGAGCGGGCGATGGCCCTGGATTTCGACGGTGGTGTGGTGGCAACGGCGGACGGCAACAGCTGTCGACGAGCAGCGGCGGTGGAGCGTGTGGTGGTTGTTCCGCGCACACCCAACAGGGACGCTACGCACACTACACACTACGCTGAAAACTGCGCCGCCACCACGGTGTAGCCTCCCAGCTGGAGCTGTCTTCTGATGACGGCGGAGTGGCTGGGCGACGACGACGGACCGGTGACATTGGCAATTGTGGGAGAAACAGACGAGATAAGCTACAGGGAGGGAGGGGAAAATGCGATGCAGGACTCATCGGTCGTGAGCGTTTATACAGCAGGCCGGTAAGCATTGGGATTTTGGGGGATTTCACCGAGTCGGGCGGGAAGCTTGCGCAGGAACCTGTGCGGTTGCGTGGGAATGGGCTCACCGACAATTTATTGGCGCCACTTCGAGCTACCGTTTGGCCAAAAGAACGCACCCGCGCGCTGTGCAAGTTTGCGCTGTAAGCTATCTGCGGCCGCGGGGTGACAAGACGTGCGAGAGGAGGACGAAAGGCCACGTACAAATACGGTTAATAAAAAAACATTTGCGATTTAATTACCTACTATACCCCCGCCCTGGTTTATAAGTAGGATTTAACTAATAAAATACAAATGCATGTCGCTAAATATTATATAGTTGTATTTGTATTTGAACATAGTTTCCAATTATATAATTTTTATAACATGCATTAACATTTCGTTGGTTAAATTTAAATTTAAGGGCAAAGTATGGCACATGATATAAAAGGGACTATAGACTAAGACGGAGGTAGTAGCACACGGTCGCTCTCTACGCAGCGACGCAATTGTCGGCTCGCTTGTAGGCGACCATTTCCTGCGTGTTCAAATGCTCTAGGTGATAGAGGCAAAGGTGTCCCGTCTTTCGATGAGATGGTGGCTATCGTTTGGATGAAGTCGACTTTGACGATCCGACTACGAACGTGCGTGGACGTCGCGCCTTAGCAATCGCTAAACCAACTCCGAGAGGTTATTGACCACGCCGGAGCACGATCAACCTGACCACGAAGGTCTGTTTCCTGCAGGCAAACGAAGAACAAGCAAGAAACTGAGATTGCAATCTGGATATTGCGAATTCAAGAGGAAAGCTTTATTGATCAAGGTGGAATTCTGTGACGCCTTTGTCTGGTCCTCCACCTCTGCAGTAGCAGCAGGAGCTACAGAAACATCAACAGCAGCACCAGAAGCTTGACTAGTCTCAAGGGGAACGCGCTGTGCTCGTCCCACTTGATTCGGAAGGCGACGTTGTTGTTGTTGTTGTTGTTGTTGTTGTTGTTGTTGTTGTTGTTGAAGAGGTGGGACAGCTGCAGCAGCCGGTGGTGGTGGAAAACGCGAAAGCAATTCAGCAAACTTGTTATCGAGCTTTGTGTCAAACGTCTTCTTCATGCCAACTATCTTCTCCATGGCCTCGTCCAATGTGTTTAGCACATCTTGCACCTGTACACTCATCATTTGCTGAAACTTATCATGAAGCTCCTTGTTCGTCAAGTTCTCCCAGTCAGTCTCGTCGACTTGTGATCCTGGCATGGTTAGCAGCAATAGAAACACACAAGAATATGATCCTACAGACTACTAATAAGTGGTGGTGGTGGCGGTTGTCACAAATCCGACAAGCAAATCTCAAATTCTTACCAGTTCTTACCCAGCAGCAGGTGGTGATCGGCAACCGTGGTAGTCAAAACTCTCAGAGCTTGGATAAAGCGATTACCAGGGAGAGTCAAACGCACGACGTAGATGTATGTGGAGCTGGGAAGGCTTATAAGATGGTAGCCAAAAGTGGTCAGCAATAATCAATTCAGAGATGCAAAGTTGAATAAACGCTCAACGACGGTACTGTGCTGGTCCTAGGCTAGACCGTACTAGAGACACGAGCCTAGAACACTAACAAAATCACGGCGCTGCACGTAATAAAGGGGAAAGCACACTCTGAATTTTTTTCGCCTCTTTTTTTTTGCGCTCCTTTTTTTTGCGCTGCTTTTTTTTTGGCCGAAAATCACTATAATGGCGAGTGTCTCAAAATACTTCCCAAGTCAAACTAAGATGATAGGCACGAAATTTTTTTGACGAATTTTTTTTTCGGAATCAGGGCAGCGACGACGAAAAAGTGCGGTAAAAAAACAGTATGATGGCACGTGTCTCAAAAGACTCAGAAAAGCCCAAAAAAAAGATAGGGAAAAAAATTCACCTGTCGAAATTTTGGCCTAAAAACTGCCCGGGGGTCTCCAGACTTTTTTTTTCGAGACCTACGCAGGCAAGGATACATAAATCCGAAACCTAGATGGATCTCGAGAACAAACCTAATATGAAAAGAACTCGGATTGGCGGTGGATATATGGTGGTAGGATATGGCAGCGGTGGTAGGTTATGGCAGCGGTGGTGGTATGTGGTGGCGGTGGTGGGATATGGCAGCAGCGGTGGTATGGCAGCGGCGATGAATATGGTGCGGCGGCGACGTGACAAACTGTGAACAGAACTCGAAACTCTAAAGAACTAGACGCTAAGACCAGCAACTTGACACGATGATGCAACCGCAAATTCAACAAAGCAAATACAGAAAAGATTATGCAAAGGCTCAGATTGGTTCGGATGGGATGAACTAACCCTAAATTTTTTTTGGCTTTTTCGTGGACTGTAGGTATGAAGAACAGACTCGATCTAATCTACGAAAAACTGTAAAATCTCACCGAGCAACCTGGAAATCTGATACCACTTGATAGAGGCAAAGGTGTCCCGTCTTTCGATGAGATGGTGGCTATCGTTTGGATGAAGTCGACTTTGACGATCCGACTACGAACGTGCATGGACGTCGCGCCTTAGCAATCGCTAAACCAACTCCGAGAGGTTATTGACCACGCCGGAGCACGATCAACCTGACCACGAAGGTCTGTTTCCTGCAGGCAAACGAAGAACAAGCAAGAAACTGAGATTGCAATCTGGATATTGCGAATTCAAGAGGAAAGCTTTATTGGTCAAGGTGGGGTTCTGTGACGCCTTTGTCTGGTCGTTGAACACAAACGAAGTACGCGAAGTAGCAGCTATGGCGAACTTTTAATCTAAACAAAACCCAAAATCTAAACGACGCCCTAAGGGCTGTATATATGAGGGAAAGAGGGGGGAATTTCGTGGCCCTTGGTGGAGGGGTCCGAAACCAACCCTAACTCTTGTTTCCCCACACATACGGACTCTAAAAACAGCCTATACTCAAGTATTTCGAAATTACATGGGCCTGGCCCAATAATAAGGTGACGCAGCACCTATAATAGCCTCTGGACGAAATTTATGAAGTGGCAACTTGTATATTTCGTCCAAGGCTTCTCGCACTCATTATGGTGGCTTCAAAGTCCTGAAATCATCAATTGAAACTCCATTCTTGTTCCCCTTGCGCATGCCATCATCTCCATGCTTGATCTTGCTCCAATGTTCATCCTTCTTGTCCAAGCTAGGCCCTTCATTTGTAAGCAAGACAAATGTATCCAATTTAGGCAGCATCATATTCTCATGAACATTAGATTCATTACCAAGAAACGAAAGTACCTGGTAATTTAATTGGCGTGCGCGAGCTCTAGTAATTAGTCCTGTATATGTGTCAGTTGGAGCTGTGGGTGTAACCTTGTTAGTGATGTCCTCATCACTAGGTGTGTGGTTGCTTGCGGTTGAGGCGGCTGCGGCGCGCTCTGCTTGCGTCCCGCTGCGCACGCTCTGCTCTCACGTCCCTCCGGATGCTCTGCCCTCGTCCCTCCATGCGCGATGCCAGTGTTTGAGGCCGGCTCACGATCACACACGTTTGTGTGCATGCGGTTGCGCTGGGCACGACGCGACAATGCAGTTACCCGCTGCAAAAACTGACATGTGGACGCGCCGAGAATCCAGGCCGCCCGGCCCCCATTTATTCCTGTTGCCATTTACCTTCATCTCTCGCGTCACATGATACAATAATCTCACCCACATGACACATACATAGAGGACATCCAACGGTTCCAATGGCGCTCCCAGCGGCCGACGACGACAACGGTGGGAAGTTTACCACGCATCACGTACTGGACACCCACGTGAGGGGAAGTCCCTCTCGGTGGTGTACAAGAACGATACAATCTCTATGGAGAGCTCCGTCCAAACTATGGAGCAGTTCCTTGCCGTGGACAAGTACCAAGTGGTCAGCTTCGACCTCGAGTACACCATCGGTCATGCCGGGAACGATCAGAAGGTTGTCGTTGCCCAGTTGTGCATTCAACATGATGTCGTCGTCTACCACTACCACCTGTCCACAAGGCCTTGAGAGCGTTTCTCCATGTTTATCAACAACTCCCACTACATTTTCTCTACGGTGGACACCACCAACGATCTAAAAGTGCTCAAGGTTTTGGGTTTGAAATGCCAGAATCTTGTCAACATCCAGGACCACTACAAGGTCTGGGGCAGCGACAAGAAGAAAAAGAACTCCCTAGTTGACCTTGCCTTGGCCATCATCGACCCCTACTACATGAAGATGAAGGTTGAGAGCAAGAAGGACAAGAACGCCTGGCACAGTGTCTGTCATGAGAGACTGGATGAACAACACGTCACGTACGCGGCTAAGGACGCATACACAAGCTACTAGATGTACAAGCAGATCGTTGACATGAGGGAGTCTCTTTTACCTGCCCCAGGCGAGGGATCGAGCCATAGAGTAGTGGTGGGAGCATCACAAGAAGTAGATGACTAGACGATCGTTTCTCCTAGTTTAGAATGCATACAATTGATTATTGAGGTGTGTGTGAATGATATGTATAGTCACTTATGTAATTCTTCTGTAGACAGTGCAAATCACACGGCTTATTAGCAGCAATCGTCTGTGTTATTATTGGTCTTCGTACACATTTCTTATTACGGACCTGTTTACCACGTATCACACACATATTGTTCAGTTGAACCGTTTCGATTGTGTTTCCTAATCACACACAGTTTATCCTAGTGAACTGTATGCCGTATATCGCACACACCCTCATCTGGCTGCCCGTTTATGTTGTTCTGCATCATTGCAAATAGTTCTTCTGAATTAACCATTTTCCACTCATCGCACACGTAACTCCAATATGAACCGTGTTTGATGTCACCGCCATCGCAAATGTTTTGATTCTTTTTTTGATGATTTTATTACATCACCGTTTGTGATTGATGCATTGCACACAGTTTCGTCATAGGGACTCTAATTCGACTATCGCGTTTGGACCATCCTGTAGTAGTGAGGGGTTATTATGGATGAGTGTCATGTGGGAATGCTTCCCAAATATATAAACTAGCCTCGTACACCTACCACAATTTATATTTGTATAGCATGCTTGGCCGAGGTGTCCAGTGATAATCAACAGAAATTATCTAGACATCCCGTGTGCACATGGTCTTTGGACCCCCCGTGTGGACGGGGTGGTCAGAAAGTTTGTGGACACCTCGTGCACATGGGGTTCTCTGACCCCAGTGCATGGGATGGACACCTCGTGCGCACGGGGTGCCACAAAACTCTCCGGACACCCCGTGTGCACGGGGTCCTCGACCCTCGGGTGCACGGGGTGGAGGGAAAGTCTTTGACCACCCCATGCGCACGGGGTCCAACGGGTAGAAACTCTCCACCATCCAAGAGTAGTATATAAAGCCCCCGTCTTCCACCTCCAATATCTAACCTTGATGTATTGCTGTGCTCCACCATTGCTACACCTCATTTTGCTTAATACTCTTAATCCCTCGACCCAAACCTGTTGTAACTTTTGGGATTGGTATATCAAGGCCCGATCTACACTTTGACCAAACCAAATTCATGTTCCCCAAAATATTTGTCCACCATTGACTTGTTACACTTGGAGCTTGGGCTCCTAGCCGGTTAGAGGTTCCTCCGAAAGCTTCCTTGGTTGTGGTGTGCTCCAGAGAAATTTGTAAAGGTGTGGTGGTCACCTTCAAGACCATCCCCGAATGATTTGAGGATCATCCATTGGGGTGACTCGAAAGAGAATACAATGAGCCTTCTATTGCATTTCGCAAGCTTTGGCTCCGGCATCGCTGTAAACAAAGATTAGAGCTTCCCCAAGGAGGAGTGAACTTCGGGATAGAATCCACGTCATCGTGTAACTTGTGGTTAAACCTTTTCCGTACTTTACTTTGCTTTGTATGCTTCCATGCTTGAAGACCATTTTGCCACTTTGGTGATCCCTTTCTCTATAAGAGGAGGACCATGGCAACCTTTACAAGGGTTGAAACCCTGTCCATTTGCATGCATATCATCACTTCCCGCGAACCTTGCGGCAAGAACGATTCTTGTAACTAGGGAATATACTCATCCAATAATTCAAAGCAAGAGTAGAGTTTTACGCTTCACAGTGGCCCGAATCCTGGGTAAATCCTTTCGATGTCTGCTTGATCTGCTCTTTGTGCTTGACGATCTCCCCAGTCGAACCGCAAAGGGGTCGCCATGATCCCATAGATTTTTGTACGAAAGACAGACTGATTTTGAGGGGCATATGATCAATGAATTCTGTAAGCACAACCTTCTATAACCTTAGTTTTACTTTCTGTTATTTCTAGTTTAATAAAGTAAAATGCCATGATTATCCTATTTCCGAATTATCCGTGCAATAAAAAATTACCCAAAAATAAAAGTGCTCAGAATGTCGTAAATTTTTAACACGATTTGTTATTCAATAAATAAGAATTTTTGGCAGCAGGGTGCGCCTACCCACCCTGGGCGCACCCTGGTGTCTTGTGTGGTCCACGAGACCCCACTTACTTAGTTCCCTTGACCACTGCTTCTTCTTCCTCCAGAAAAAATCGTGGTATCTCTAGTTCTCGTGTTCTTGCCTCGAAACCTAAGATTTTTTATCTCTTTGCTTGGAGCTCCTTTTTTGCAACTTTTCGGAGAATTTGTTCCTTGGTATGTGACTCCTCCAATGGTGCATTAGTTTTGTTTCTAGTGGTTTAAATTTTGTTGTTTTTGGTGACCTAGAAAATGAGTTTGCATATTGAATCCATTTGTTTCTAAGTAATTTGAATGCTTGATATACTCTCTTGACACTTGTGGGAGTAGTTACTATCAATTTTGTTGAGTTTTCTTAACCTCTTATTTGTGGTCCAAAAATTTCGGAAATATTACAGGGAAATAAAGATGTTGAGAAGTTTCCTAAGGGGTTCTTCGAGCCGAGATTCCAAGGGAACTTCAAGTGGAGCATCGCGGGCTTAACCTCCCTCGTAGAGCGGAGGTTGATAACTTGCAAGTATAGGGGATCGTTTGTAGCCTTTTTCGATAAGTAAGAGTGTCGAACCCAATGAGGAGTTAAATTTAGAATTAATTCTCTTTAAGTTCTATCAACCACCGATACAACTCTATGCACACTTAACATTCGCTTTACCTAGAACAAGAATAAAACTACTTTGTCGGTGTAATAGGATAAGTTTGCAAGAATAAAACTGGAAGTACTTTGCGAGATAATAAAGGTTAGTTTGTTTTAGTAGAGAGCTTTTTGTAACACAAAGAGAAAGATTGTCCATAGGCAATTGAATATAGCACGATAGATACTTACCATATGCAATGAGGGAGAGGCATACGCTAACACACTTTCCGTATATGGATCATATGCACTTATGATTGGAACTCTAGCAAGAATCTGCAACTACTAAAGATCATTAATGTAAAACCCAATCATAGCATTAAGTAACAAGTCCTATTTACTCCCATACGCAACAACCCCCTTACTCGGGTTTAAGCTTTTGTCACTCTCACAACCCATTATAAGCGAACTATGAATGTATTGCAACACCCTACTATGGTAATCCCACATGCTTGCACGACACGAAGGGCACCATAGGACATCACATATTAACATACAACTCATATCAATCACACCATACCACAATTAACCCGTAGGACAAAAGAAATCTACTCAAACATCATATGATGGCAACACATCATTGGATAATAATACGCAACATAAAGCACCATCTTTAAGTAAAGATTACAGTGGAGAAAAGAGGTGTTATACCGCTGCATAGAGGGGGACAAACCTGGTCGTGACGGCGGCGAAGTTGTTGGTAAAGATGGTTGTCACGATGGTTCCCCCCGCGGCACTTAGGTGCCACCGGGAGAGAGGGGGAGAGAGCCCCCTCCTTCTTCTTCTTCCTTGGCCTCCCCCCTTGACGGGAGGAGGATTTCCCCTTTGGTCCTTGGATGCCATGGATCCGAAGGGGCAGGAGCCCCTCCGAGATTGGAGATCTCTCTCTCTCTCTCCCTCTCTCTTTCCCGCTCTCTCTCTCTCTGTGTGTGTGTGTGTGTGCGTGTGCGTGTGCGTGTGCGTGTGC
>LR738710.1:799376651-799420337 GCA_902687465.1 Secale cereale | reverse complement strand
GTGTGCGTGCGTGCGTGCGCGTGCGTGTGCGTGCGCGTGCGTGTGCGTGCGTGTGCGTGTGCGTGTGCGTGTGCGTGTGCGTGTGCGTGTGTGTCTCGTGGAGGCACAAATATGCTATCACAATAAGCACACATTTGCTTCTCGTGGAGGCATAGATTTGCTTCCGTGCTATGCTTCTCGAAAAATAAAAATTGTGCTTCCACAAGTAGCAAAGTCAGTGCTTCTAAAAACGGGGAAAAACATGTGCTTCCATTTGCTTCTCGTGGTGGACGCACAAATATGCTCCCGACGGTTGTGCTTCCCGAAAAAGGGAAAAGAAGTAAGAAAACTATTCCTTCGGCTCTAGTTCTTTTCTTCTATTCTTTTCCGCCACTCATTTTTTAATTGCTGTTATTTTGTTTTTTTATCTTTCTTATTTTTTGTTGTTTTTTACGGTTACTTTTTCTTTTTATGAAAAGGTTTGTTAAAACCTATTAACATGGAATATAGTTTCAAAGATCTCGGTGCGAGAAATTCAATGGTGAAAATGGTTTGGGGTTTGGACGCATGGATCGAGATATAAAACGTGCTGAATAAATGAGTTTACGGGAAAAAAAAGGAAATTCCCAGGTTTCGAAAAATGATGTACATGCAGTGTGTCACCTGTCAGCGCTTGAGAAGGTGAGAGTAAATTTACAGGGGGTGACCATTAAGACGTTAAATAGTGATTTCACTTTATTTGGTGATCGCCTTAAGCGTCAAATAGGGTTTTAGCCCCAAGTTATTTTTAGGCAATTCAACGAAGTTTTATTAAGCCGTCACAACGTTTACAGGGACGGAAAGAAGGTTTTCTGGATGGCCTAACCAAATATGACGGCCACCTCCTAGAGTAAGAGCAAACTTTGCTAAATTGTGAGCTTCAACATTTAAGCTCATACGTTCATGGACTATCTTACAAAACTCAAAAGAAATAGAATGGTCTCTGATCTCCTGAACTTGGGTTTTAGCCCCAAGTGCCCGTCAAGGAGGGAGTCAGGGCTTCAGTATACAAGTTCGGCCCATCAAATCTGCACCTGCATTTTCTAGTGGGCCTACTGGATTGGCACTTACATACAGGCCGCAAGGCCCCAACCTCACATTCCCCACTCTCCCCACTTCACACCTTGCGATGGCGGCGAAAGGATCGGAAGGCCTGGCCGCCGGCACGGCGCCCTCCTCGTTTCTCCCGGCGGCGCAGGAGGCGAGCGTAGCGGCGAAGTACAGCAAGCTGGACATCATCGGTGGAGGCACGGGTGTGGAGGAGGAGGAGATCGCAGACTTTGTGGCGCGGTTCGCGTCGCTGCAGGACCGGGAGGAGCGCCTGGCCGCGATCGCCGAGGAGCTGCGCCTGATGATGGAGGAGAGGCGCGGCTCCGCTGCCCCCACCTACGTCGAGCTGGCCGCCTTCGTCCTCCTGCGCGACAGCGCCGCCGCCGCCCTCGATGGCCTCCCCACCTGCCTTGCCCCGATCTTTGATGATAATTAAGTGATTATTAGTACTTGTTGTTATTATGCGAATTGCTGGCAGTATTACCTGATCTAATGCCTGTTCTTGGTCGGACTTATTGGGTCCACACCATACTGTGACATGTATTGGGTTGGCACCACTATGACAAAAAAAAATCTATGAGACCAGTTCTCACGGATTAGCAGGTGAGATCCATCCTGATGGATGACACGTGGCATTCACATTATATGAGACCTAGTCTCATATAATTTTTTTTTCTCACTATGATATGTATGGCGTGTTGCAATTGCAGTAAATCTCATCATGGTTTCAGTTATCTGTCTGGTTGCTGGTGTGATCTGTGATGTTTAATCTGGTTGCGCCTATGTTGCAGCTTAGACGGTGATGTTCCTCCTGTGTTGCTACGGTGTCAGTGTAGGTAGATGGTGTTACTACCATAATTTCAGGACTGAAATAAACTTCATACTTGCACATCCACATCTCATTTCCTCGTATTAAAGGTACCAATTTTGTGCCTGATGATTACCAACAACATCAAAGTAGACTATCAATAATATAATTTGATTAAAAAATCTGTTTAGAACCTCTTTACACGTCTTGCTCTTGTGCGACACTACCGCTGCCTTCGAAGGCCTCCCCTCATAAAGTGATTATAATGCAAAATGCTAGCAGTATTATCTAGTAATGCCCATAGGTAGAACGTAATTATTGCGGGATGCCATAGTATGTTATGTATTTCGTGTTGCAGTAATCCCACTGTGATTGCAATTATTTGTCTGGTTTGACGTTTCGCCTTTCGCCTAATTGTGCCTCTGTTGGGGGCTCCGATGATGGTGTTTCTCTCGTGTTGCTGTGGTGTTAGTGTAGAAGGGGTGTTGCTTACTGCCCTAATTCCTGGACCTGTAATAAACTTCGAACTTGCACATCGTCAGCTTATTTCCTCATATTATAATTGGGCCGGTCTTGTGTTCATTGCTTGTGAAAGACAATTGACTATACATCCTCTATTTTGAAATTCAGAAAGAGGCAGTCAGAAAATATTTGAGGGACTGTTATCAGTGGATGCGTCGGGTCTGGTACATTGAAACAATCAAATTGAATTGAAGTTTCCTAACTTCCTTGCATACTCAAATTTTGGCCCATGCAAAATTGCTATTGGCAACAATTTGTGCAAATCCCTGTATACCAAAATTCTAATACAAATACATGGTTTTCTGTCTGTTTAGCAGCACACTGAATTTTTTTACACCTTGAAACACAAGAAGCTTTAAATGGAGGAGGAGAAGAAACTTCGTGAAGCCTTGGCTGTGACTCATGAGAGTACCAATCATGTGTTGGAGAAGCAGTCCTGATTGCTTCAATAACTTAAACTACATGAGAAAAGATCCGCAGAAAAGTGAGCTAACACTACTGTTTTTGAGGTGTGCACGTGCACAGACGCGCCCATGTAATGCTCTTGCTTGGTTTTGTAATTATGGTTCTTCTTTTCTCCTCCAGGTATGGAAATCTCAAACAATTAATGAAGTGGACGACAGTCTCCTTTTTTTGCTTTATTTGCCCTTTATAAGACTGGGAAAGCCTAAGTACCCTTGAAGTTGATTATGCTCCTTTTGCCCCAAAATAAGTTAATTTCTAGTCCTCTCCTAAGTCTAATTATTTTATGTTTGACTAAATCTATATAGAAGAGCACTAACATCTACGCCACTAAATGTGTATGTGAAAACATATTTTATGTCGTAGGTTGCAAGCCCCTCTTGAATTCTAAACCTCACTTTGACCATGAATTCGACATACAAAACATGAATTATGCGACACAAAAGTTATACCATTAGAAACCTCTTTCGAATACGGATCCAGTGCATACTTTTTTCTGGCATATGAATCATATTTCGTTAGTCAGATTTGTGGTCAAAGTTAAGACTCATAATGAGGATAAGTTTGATCAAAGGTACAATAGTTTGACTTGGGACCAAAATAGCAATCAACTTATTTTGGGACAGAGGTAGTACTTTCGATTATCAACAATCTTGAGGTCCCTAATTTTGTTGTTGTGTTTGCTCGCAAGTCTCGGGGTTTTATTCACGGTGGTTTGACTGATGGAGGTAGTTACAAAATCTACTGCATAGTTTTTTTTAAACACCTCTCCATATATTAGTTAATTAAAACGTCATTACAATTGTCCATAACAGTAGACGACACGCAGGCCGGAAAACTATTAAAAAGAAAACCATCAGATCTATTATCAAAACTAAATTTAGAAATCTCATACGCCACTTAATTGGCCCTTCTATTTATTTTTGCCAACTTTAAGTACCCCAGAAGCCTGATGATGCCAAGTGCTTCGTTCTTCAGGTCAACGAGCGGGGATTTGTCGAAACTTTCATTTGCCAAGAAAGAAGCCACAAACGCACAACCAGTTTCCAAAATAATAGGCGTGTTAAGAGAAATACCGATATGAAACCCAACAAGGCATGCTCGAAGCTCCGCTTCATCCACACCAGAGCATAACCCAATGAAGTCCCAAGATGAGGCAATGATAACACCAGTACAGCTCCTGGCCACCACCCCAACACTCGCAACACTTAAACTCTCCATAAAACTCGCATCAACATTGATCTTGATGTGGCCACAAGGAGGTGGCTGCCACACCTCTTTGGATGTCACAGCGGTATTACTTGGACCAAAATCAGCCACCACCTCCTTTCCCTTGTAATTGGTGGTCTACCTCATTAGTGGGCTGACACAACATAAAGAAAGACCAGTAGCTTTCCAGAAACATGGCTAATCCTATAACGGTTTCTTTTCCTTTCCCAAGAATCAAATCATTCTTCAAGTGCCAAGCTTGCCAGAAAGAAACAATATGTGCTCCCTTTGCGAACAGCTTAACCAGTCCAATAAAATAAGTAACCAGTCCGGCCATGAATAGTTGAAAGCCTCTTCCCCTGGCAAATTCTAAACTTTCCTCAATGCCAACCGAAGCGCGCGAGCCTTGGGGCAAGAAACAAGAGCGTGAAAAGTGCTCTCACCCTAAACCCCGCAGATAGAGCAAGTACGAATGGTACCTTGATGATGTAAACCTCTATTAACATGAACCGCCAGGCTATCAGATGTTGCACGCCACCCAAAATTCTAATCTTTTGTGGAATGTTGGCCTTCCAAATGATGCCCCACAACCTCCTTTCTCCGTTACTGGTAGTACTAGATGGCCTGACATTCTCTTTCTGGTCCTTAAGCTATAACGCCAGATTGTACGCACTCTTCACTGAAAATAGTCCATTCTTTTCAAAATGCCAAGCAATGAAATCACCTTCCCCCTGAGGATTGAATCCACAACTGCAAGATCTCTTCCGTGTCGTGAAGCTAAAAATATGTCTAATGATATTCTCGTCCCAATCCCTAGACTCGCTCTTGAATAATTCTGAAACCCATTTTAGTCTTGATCTGTTCTTCTTGCCAAAACTTTTGAGGCCAGAAATCCTCAAGCTGATTGTCCCTCCAAATATTGATACTTCCTCCATCAACCACCCTCCAAATGACACCATTTTTAAGGAGTTCAGATCATGCATAATACCTTGCCACGTCACTGAGGTTGATTGAGGAAAAACTATGTCAAGAAGATGCTTGTGAGGATAATATTTTTCCTTCTTTACCTTAGCACATCACGAGTCTGAGATAACTAGCAAACACCAAGCTTGTTTTGCCACAAGAGCTTGATTAAATAACCTCAGGTCACGGAAGTCCATTCGACCATTGCCCTTTGGTTGCGTTAATTTATCCAAGGCCAACCAATGGCTTTCCTCCTATCCTCCTCATCGCCCCATCAAAAATTCCTTATAATCTGTGATAGTTCCTGATGGCTTCTCGCCCCTCGTTGGTTACCCCAAGTGGAAGGTTTGAGATGCAGTGTAGCGGAAGTTTTCCCTTGGCAATACCAAGGATCGATTTCCCTGAGACTCCCAGTTTCAACAAGAAGGTGTCAACTGCTAACGGCGCCAGATATTAGCAATCAACGTGGACCTGCACACAGATACAAATAACTTTGCTCCCAACGAGTACAGAGAGGTTGTCAATCCCTCCGGCCTTGTAGTTTACAAAGGATCAAACGCAAGTGATAATAGTGATAGATATAATTGCAATAGTAAGTAAAAAGCGGAAAGTAAATAGCGGATGTGATCAATGATGGTAATATGGACCGGAGTCTCATGATGTTCACTAGTAATGTCTCTCTCCCAAAAGACGATAAAACAACTATGTGAGGTAAACGAATTACAGCTGGGCAATTGACAGGACCATGTGCGCAAACCAATGCTGACTAAGTTGCAAGAAAGGTAGAGGTTCAAAGCATGGGCGGTACGCCGAGGTAAGTAGACCGAAATCCATCTGCATCTACTACTAATCATCCAACTTGAGATATCTATCCAGAATATCTCGCTGGTATTAAGTTGCGAGTCCCACCCATAGTGTAAACTCAAAGCAACAGACAACTGCATTAAAAGAACTTTGCGTAAAGTAAACAATCCTTGCACCCGCGGGCACAAGCACCGTTGTTTTCCCCCCTTGTGCCAACAGCACATTCCCTAGACTCATGTTTCTGTCACTCAAGCTAGTCATCGAGGGGCATGAACCCACAATCAAGCATAACGTTCCCTCTTGGAGTCACTACCTACTACTTGGCCAAAGCAATAAATAACAACGGAGAACATGCAAGAATTACTTACGGACATAAATATAAAAGAGGTGAATCAAATATATTACTCAAACACAATCTGAACATAATCTCACAATCCATCGGATCCCAGCAAACTCATCATAGCAACAGCATAAGGATTACATATGTGCCTCGATCATGTAGGGCAGCTCACGAGGACTAATTAGTGAAGCACAAGAACGGGAGGAGAACATCACATAGCTACTGGTCATGGACCCATGGTCCAAGGGAGACTACTCACAACTCATCTGGGAGGCGTCCATGGTGGTGGAGAAGCTCTCGATGGTGATCCTCCCCTCCGGCAGGGTGCCGGGAAGGGTTCTCCTAGTGCTCCCGATCTTGGAAGCGGCGGCGGCGGCGGAACAGAGATGAGATCGTGAAAAAGGGTTCCCCTCTCGAGGGTTTCGGGAGACGGTATAAATATATGCCAAAGGGGGGCATCAGACGAGGCTCGGGGGGCCCAGGCGCCCCCCCCGGCGCGGCCAGGGGGGCCGCGCCACCAGGGCGCCTGGAGCCCTGGTGGCCCCCCTCCGGCTGTGCTTCGGGTGCCTGGTAGCTTCTGGAACGCTGATTTTTTATATAATTTTTCCGGGATTTTTCTGGCAGTTCTCGTAATGGGAAAACCTGAAATACAAAAACAGCCGAAAACAGAAACTGGCACTGGGGTGCACTGAGTTAATAGGTTAGTCCAAATATGATCAAAAGTGTATGGAAGTGTATAAATATCATAGCAATATCACCCAAAAGAGGCATGGAGCAAGCAGAAATTATAGATACGTTTTGGACGTATCAACATCCCCAAGCTTAATTCCTGCTCGTCCTCGAGTAGGTAAATGATAACAAGAATAATTTCTGTGGTGACATGCTATTAACCATATAGGACTTTTTCATAGTCATATGACAAAAGCTTACTGAGACAATGAATCTGTAGTAATTAAGTTGCCTCATGAGAAAATCAGAAAGAACTGAAAGTTTTACAATATGATACTGAAACATCAAATCGATTTGTAATGAACATGGTGTGCAAATATGATAAAGTGATATCTCGCTTTCCCCCTTTCGTGAAGCAAAACATAAATGCAGGGGCACCTCCAAGGTTTAAGTGATGACTAGATACAATGATTTCAAAATAAACGATATCACAATCATGCAAGAGACAATGCTACTTTGGGACAATGCACATTACACTCAGAATGACAATCATGCTCTCAGTAGTTGGTGCTTTTAAAAGAAGGTGGAGACTCTCGAACCGTGGCTTTTGTTGGCAAGGTTGAAAACCCGTAGTCGGAAACAAAGACAAAACATGCACCAGAGCTCTTGGTTTTTAAAAATAGAGGTAATAATATATATTTTTAGATTATGCATGTTTCGTCAACGAATGCTAGCAGACAACTCAATCACTTCTTGAGATGGACAAGTTTCGAGGAACGGCTCCCGAATGAGGACGATCACATCCTCTTAATCTCCTTTGTTTATCACTGCCAAAGTTTTCTGGTTTCTCATGAACAAAGCGTGAAGGAGGGTTTGTTTGTTATATTATTTTTGAGCCGGGCGCACTCAATGCCAGTTCCTTCTCGTATTAGGGGTTTGCACATTATACATGCAATCCCGGGGTGAAGCTTGTCCAACTTAAAAAGATCATGAATTAACTACTACTTCCTCATGAACTTAAAACGGAGGCACAAAATAGGAATGCTTTTTCTTTTTTTTGAATAATTTCGAGATGGTACATGCAAGTCTCCGTTAGGAATGGCAGGTAAATACCATGTAGGAAGGTATGGTGGACTCATATGGCATAACTGGTATAAAGGAATTTGGATGCACAAGCAGTCAGTCCGCTTAGTACAGGTGGAGGTTAGCAAAAGACTGGGAGCGACCAACTAAGAGAGCAATGACGGTCATAATCATGTAGAGTGACAAAGCAACATTGAATCAGGCATGGTAGTTATATCGCTACTCAGAAACAAAAGATCATCCAGGCTTGACAGACTTTCTTACAGTCTTAAATATGCGTGAGCATATGCCAAGTCAATCAAAATAAATTCTCGAAGGAAGATATTACTAAACCATACCACATCATAGGCAAACAAATCATGTTGGTACTCCAATAACACATTGGGAACCCCCCAGCTATTTGAGACTAACCATAAGAAAACATGAACTAGTAAGCGACATTATGCACGTAGCATCTTTATCATAGACATATCAACCAATGCAACGGAAGCAAACTGTCTTAAATAAGATAAGCATGATAACTAAAGAGAGTTCAAGCAACCAACTAAACAAAAGCTCTTTAAAAAGATAAGCATGAAAGTTAAGAGCTAAGCATGATAGTAGCTATTGAAAGACAAAGAACACACACAACAGAGATTGACATGAAATTTCTATGTTATGTTCTAGGTAGAAGTGGAGCGTGTTTCTCTCCCACATAAAGAAAGCTGAGTTCCGACTCGATATGAAAAGCTAAAGAAAATTAAAAAGGAAACTAAAAGCAAGACGCTCCAAGCATAGCACATAACACATGAAGTGATTAAAATATAGTGGAACGAAAGACGAACTGATAATGTTGATGGAGAAGGGGAGGCACGGGGGCATCCCCAAGCTTAGACGCTTGAGTCTCCTTGAATATTTGTTGGGGGTGCACGGGGGCATCCCCAAGCTTGAGCGTTTGACACTCCTGAATCTTTTTATCATCTTCCCTCGCACACTTGAAAACTCCCTTCATACATAACTCATCATAATCTGATTAGCAAGGTTAGTACCCATAATAAAATAATTGTTCCTTGCTGGAAATAAGGATATTCTTGAAGGTCTACTGTTTCTCAAGATTTCCAAAAGGTTTTTGCAAAGAAAAAGCAAGCTCTAGGTTTGCAAAATGAAGGAAAGGCAAAACAGGACAGAATCTGTGAAAAACAGAACAGCAGCTAGTAAATGATTTTTTCGGGGTACTTCTGCAACTCTAATCAAAAAACTCAGAACAGACGCACGAAAGACAATTATATAGAGCACGCTGTCGAAACAATTTAGACCAAAAAGATGACCTGGTGATTTTATACGATTTTTTCTATCCAAGGACAGAATCTGTTTCCTGGACAGCACGTCACAATTTTTGAACTTTCTAGCAATCAGAGGCTACACTTGGCACAAAATTTGAAAAGCAAAGATACAATGATGATGCTACTGTAGTAACAACATCAAGACACAACAAAAGCAAAATAAAATTTATTCACTGGGCTACCTCCCAAAAGCGCTTTCTTTTATGCCTTTAAGCTAGGCATAATGCATAGAGGTCAAGTTGTATCAATTGAACCATCATCAAGATCATCAAAAAGCTCTTCAATAATACAACTAGTCTTAAGAGGACTTTCAAATAAAGGCCTCATAGAGATACTTCTAGGGAGAAGACCAAAAGGATAAAAGTCAAGGGAAGATTCATTTATAAATTCATCAAAGAGAGGTGTTTCTTCCAAAGTCTTTACAGTTTCAACCCCTTTGGCAATAGATGGATTACTTTTAGAACGGGGAGCCTTTGGAACGTGAACGAACTTAGGCTCCCTCTTTGCCGGAGTTTCTACCTTTTTGGTTTTGATTGAGGAGAAAGTAGTTCCTAGAGTATCAAAGATTTCCTCAATCTTGTCTATCCTAGAAGAATCCAAGTCATGGGATTTGATGGTCCCCAAAGTTTTGAAAATTTTATGCATGGAGCTATCAAGCCTATTCAAATTCCCTTGGATCTTACGATCCAACTCATTTATCTTATTAATGTTTGGCATCTCTAGCTCTATCTTTTCAAGTTTTTTCATAATGTGAGCTAGGGTGATGTCCTCTTGAATGCTAACAACAGGGAGATTCCCAACAAGATTTTCAATAATACTAAGAGACTCCCAAACTGGGGCCTCTAGAAAATTCCCATTGATAGCAGTATCTAGAATAAACCTATTCCAAGAAGTGATTCCAACATAAAAATTTCTAAGCAGGATAGTAGTAGGTTGCTTCTTGGTGGCTCTTTTTTGAGAATCATTAATTCTATACCAAGCATCTTTCAAACTTTCCCCACCTCTTTGTTTAAAGGTGAGAACTTCTGCCTCGTCAAAGACAAAAGGACTCGACATAATGACAACTAAAGAATGAGATAACTATTTTTGTGATTTTTGATAAAAGACACTAAAGCAAAAACTGAAAGGTAAACTAACAAGACTAAAAAGCAAAGGTAAAAGATAGCGTGCAACTCCCCTATCCTGAAGAGTGGAGTCCCCGGCAACGGCGCCAGAAAACTTTGCTTGATGGCTTCTCGCCCCTCGTTGGTTACCCAAGTGGAAGGTTTGAGATGCAGTGTAGCGGAAGTTTTCCCTTGGCAATACCAAGGATCGATTTCCCTGAGACTCCCAGTTTCAACAAGAAGGTGTCAACTGCTAACGGCGCCAGATATTAGCAATCAACGTGGACCTGCACACAGATACAAATAACTTTGCTCCCAACGAGTACAGAGAGGTTGTCAATCCCTCCGGCCTTGTAGTTTACAAAGGATCAAACACAAGTGATAATAGTGATAGATATAATTGCAATAGTAAGTAAAAAGCGGAAAGTAAATAGCGGATGTGATCAATGATGGTAATATGGACCGGAGTCTCATGATGTTCACTAGTGATGTCTCTCTCCCAAAAGACGATAAAACAACTATGTGAGGTAAACGAATTACAGCTGGGCAATTGACAGGACCATGTGCGCAAACCAATGCTGACTAAGTTGCAAGAAAGGTAGAGGTTCAAAGCATGGGCGGTACGCCGAGGTAAGTAGACCGAAATCCATCTTCATCTACTACTAATCATCCACCTTGAGATATCTATCCAGAACATCTCGCTGGTATTAAGTTGCGAGTCCCACCCATAGTGTAAACTCAAAGCAACAGACAACTACATTAAAAGAACTTTGTGTAAAGTAAACTATCCTTGCACCCGCGGGCACAAGCACCGTTGTTTTCCCCCTTGTGGCAACAGCACATCCCCTAGACTCATGTTTCTGTCACTCAAGCTAGTCATCGAGGGGCATGAACCCACAATCAAGCATAACGTTCCCTCTTGGAGTCACTACCTACAACTTGGCCAAAGCAATAAATAACAACGGAGAACATGCAAGAATTACTTACGAACATAAATATAAAAGAGGTGAATCAAATATATTACTCAAACACAATCTGAACATAATCTCACAATCCATCGGATCCCAGCAAACTCATCATAGCAACAGCATAAGGATTACATATGTGCCTCGATCATGTAGGGCAGCTCACGAGGACTAATTAGTGAAACACAAGAACGGGAGGAGAACATCACATAGCTACTGGTCATGGACCCATGGTCCAAGGGAGACTACTCACAACTCATCCAGGAGGCGTCCATGGTGGTGGAGAAGCTCCCGGTGGTGATCCTCCCCTCCGGCAGGGTGCCGGGAAGAGTTCTCCTGGTGCTCCCAATCTTGGAAGCGGCGGCGGAACAGAGATGAGATCGCGAAAAAGGGTTCCCCTCTCGAGGGTTTCGGGAGACGATATAAATATATGCCAAAGGGGGGCATCAGATGAGGCTCGGGGGGCCCAGGCGCCCCCCCGGCGCGGCCAGGGGGGCCGCGCCACCAGGGCGCCTGGAGCCCTGGTGGCCCCCCTCCGGCTGTGCTTCGGGTGCCTGGTAGCTTCTGGAGCGCTGATTTTTTTATATAATTTTTCCGGGATTTTTCTGGCAGTTCTCGTAATGGGAAAACCTGAAATACAAAAACAGCCGAAAACAGAAACTGGCACTGGGGTGCACTGAGTTAATAGGTTAGTCCAAGTATGATCAAAAGTGTATGGAAGTGTATAAATATCATAGCAATATCACCCAAAAGAGGCATGGAGCAAGCAGAAATTATAGATACGTTTTGGACGTATCAGTTCCTCACAAAGAGAAGCTGGAAAATTGAAAATACCCATGGCGTACACCAAAAGAGCCCAAATTACTAACTTGATAAGATCTTGTTTCACCCCGCTTGAAGCATAATTATGAATCCAGTCAAAAAGTCATTCCAACATCTTTTCTGTAAGTGCATCAAGTGCCCCTTAGTCGTTTTGGAGTATTGAAGATCAATAGGTTAAGGGACTAATGTGTTTGTTAGTATACACATGTGTTATAGTCCCTGAAGATTTGGTTTAATGAAAGAAAGACGACCCCTAAAAATGTATTTCTTCAAGTGAAGAATTTGTATGGCCTGTGAGAAATTGATGTCAAGACTTTGAAGCTTAAAGACTTTTGTTTTCGTAGTTTCTTTCTTCTTATTTGAGTCATAGGAAAAATCGTACTATTAAAGGGGGGTCTAGGTGATACATATATCATATTTCCAGTGTGATGCTCAAACCTATACACACTCTTGTCGCCTCGAGTGAAGCATTTGGAAATCTACAGAATAGTTGATGAATTTGCTAGCGACAGTGACATAGTTCATCTGATCACTGATGAATTTGCTCAGTATTAGGAGTTAGGAGTTCGCCAGTGTTATCTGCCAATCTTGAGAAAATTGATCGCCCCGACAAAATTGAGAGTTCAATTTTCTGACTGTTGCTGTGTTGTGTGCCAGCTATCGAGTGGAACCTTATCCTGACAACGGTCATGTCCGAAAGGGCATTTATGACATTTCATGTCGGGTTGCCATGTTTATAAATAGTTGCCTCCAACAACCACTTCTTGGTTGGTTGCTCTAGAAAGAACTTGACACTTGTAATTTGAGAGCAACCCTTCATTTGACGACTTCAAGAGAAATCCAAGTGAGGAAAATCCAACCAGAGCCAAAGTGATTGAGCATCACTTAAGAGATTGATATGTGTGATTCAACACTTGTTACCTTTGAAGAGTTTCATTCTTCCTGACGGTTAAGCGTCATGTTCACAACACCCAAGAGTAATCGTGGCGTGTTAGTGAATAAGTCTGTGAAGATTTTTGAAGGCTACCTTGAAGACTTACACAAGTGATTGGGCAAGGTCTGTTGTGACCTTAGTTCACGAGGAATATGGTGATGATTGATACATCTCCAACATATCTATAATTTTCATTGTTTCATGCTATTATATTATCAATCTAGGATGTTTTATATGCATTTATATGTTATTTTATATCATTTTTGGGACTAAACTATTAACCAGGTGCCCAGTGTCAGTTCCTGTTTTTGCTAGTTTTAATTTTTTTCAGAAAATCAGTACCAAACGAAGCCCAAACACGATGAAACTTTACGGTGATTTTTTCTAAACCAAAAGGGACCCTAGAAGCTTCGGGATGAGGCTAGAAGAGCCACGAGCTCACAGAGCGTGCCCCCTGAGCTCGTGGGCCCCGCACAACTCTGTTTGACCTAATTTCAAGCCTATAAATTCACATATATTCAAAAACCAACAGAGAGCCACCCTGAAACACTTTTTCCACCGTCGCGAGCTTCTGTTCTTCTGCTATCCCATCTCAAGCCCTTTTCTGGTACTCTGCCGGAGGGGAGTCAGTTACGGAGGGCTTCTACATCATCCTTGCTGCCTTCCGATGATGTGTGAGTAGTTCACCACAGACATACGGGTCCATAGCTAGTGGATAGATGGCTTATTATCTCTCTTTGATCTTCAGTACAATGTTCCCTCGATCTTCTTGGAGTTCTATCCGATGTAATCTTCTTTTGCAGTGTATTTGTTGGGATCCAATTAATTGTGGTTTTATGATTATATTATCATTGAAAGTAATTGGGTCTTTTCTAAACTTTATTATGCATGATTATTATAGCTTTTTATTTCTCTCCAATCTATATGTTGGTTTGTCCAACTAGATTTATTTATCTTTAGTGGGAGAGATGCTTTGTAATGGGTTCAATTTTGTGGTGTCCTCACCCAGTGACAGAAGGAGTAGCGAGGCACATATTCTATTGTTTGTTTTAAGGGTAAAATGATGTGATTTATTCATATTCACTGGGTTTACTTTGTCTGCATCATGTCATATTACTTAAGGCGTTGCTTTGTTTGTCATGAACTTAATACCATATATGCATGTTGGATAGCGGTCAATTGATAGAGTAATAGTAGTAGATGCAGGCATGAGTTGGTCTACTTTTCACGGGTGTGATGTCTATATACATGATCACCATATGATGTGTGTTCGAGAGAGAAGCCTCTACTGAAAACTATGGCCCCCGGGTCTGCTTTAATCATATTATAAAAATCGAAAATACCTTGCTTCAATTTATTTACTTTTATTTTATTTTGTAATTTATCTATCTACCTATAGAAGATTTTATCCTTGCAAGTAACAAGTTCAATGTGGTTGAAAACCCTCTTACCCGCGTTGGGTGCAAGTATTTGGTTTTGTGTGTGCAGGTGTTGTTCACAAGGCTTTGCATGATTCTCCTATTGGTTCCATAAACCTTGGTTATCACTGAGGGAAATACTTATCTCTATTGTACTGCTTCACCCTTCCTTTTCGGGGAAAATCCCAACCTAGTTCACAAGTAGCAAGGACTAAGTGTCCTCGGAGTTCATCTCAGCTGCCTCAACCAGACGTATAGTTGATACAACAACTGAAACTGGTTTACCAAATTGTTGTGTCTTCATCGAGCCTACCTGGTTTCAAATTCCTCACCCCTTACCTTTACTCTATTTCGCTGCTCAAGAAATTGTGATCTATCTTTTGAAGAAGTTGAACTGAAGACTTTCATCATGTTGTTTTCATTTCTTTGGTTCATCTTTCTCATGCTTGAATGCTTGTATGATTACATGTTCTTCACTTGTATGTATCTTGTATGCATGCTTTATGTTCCTGTGATGACTTAGTTCCATTCGCGTTTCTATTTCTTCACTTTGATCTTCGTCAAATTCATCAGAGTATGACGAATTTTGAAAAATCCCCCATTCATCCCCCTCTGGGAGTAAACTTGCGCTTTCATTTTCCTTAGTAGACTGGAATCTACCAGCTTTCATTCTTCCCCGAGGAACGAGAAGGCCAAGATATTTATCCTCAAATCCCTTCGCGGTAATCTTTAAGATAACCATTGTAGACACTTGGTTTTCCATACTACATGACTTCCCAAGCATAATTGAACATTTATCCAGACGGAGTAACTGACCAGTCCCCCACTCATACATATTCACAATATTCTTGATGGTCATAGATTGATAAATGGACCCCTTAAGAAATAATAGATTATCATCGGCAAATAATAAATGAGAAGTACTTGGAGCATGTCTGTTCAGCCTGAAATTCTTGAGGGCACCATTTGCGCAAGCATTTTGGAGCAACAACGAAAGTGCCTCCGCCACAAAATCTACCGCATAGTTAGTTGACTAGAAGGAAAGAGTTGGTTGATCTACTTGAGTGTAAACTTATGCTTTATTGTGTTACCCTGTGTACTATTTCTACGCACTATTTCCATAAACAACGAAGTATTGATACAAGTATTTTATTGTTATTGTCATCACTCGGTATCTCTCATATATACTTGAAAAAAGCTAAACTTTTGTTGTCCGCTCCTTCGTCCTATCTTGCCTCCCCCTATATTTGTTCTAGTTTTTGTTGATTTTTTCCATTGTTGCGTCAAAATGCTCCATCTCTAATTGACTAGTGAAATAAAAGTTTGTTTTCTCTCGCAAGCCAATGTTTATCAAATCAAATTCTATATTTTACAGGATCACTCAATATGGACTAGGTAAATTATGAACAATTATTTACTATTGAAAAATGCATGGCAATAAGGCAAAGGGCTCCATTCAGCTAGAGAACCATTAACAAAAAGACACACTTTGCATCTATTGACCTATTTGATGCAACCCCCTGGCAGTTGATCGCCCTCCTCGACTCCGTTTCCGCTCCTTGTCACCCCTCCCATCTTTACCCTCTGCTCATAGCGCCACGGTCCTCATCCCGACCATCGCTCATAGCAGGATGCATCATCGTTTGCAGCCCTGACGTTGTTATTGTTGTAGTGACTTTTACCATCATTTGCTGCAGCAGCACACATGCGCACTCGTAGTTGTTGTAGCAACATTGGGAGTCAGTGGTGGTTGTCGATTCAACCACCCGTGCCAATCATCTCCAACATTGATAACCGTCGGGTGCAGCACCAACATAGGGTGGGATCATCTCCATAGCGCCAGCGGTTGTCGGTTCCAGCACTCGTGCTCGTCATCTCCAGCACTGACACTACTACAGAATTGGTACCAGTGGTGGGCAAAAAATGCCTACCAATGGCAGGCAGGGATCCCACCACTCCAATTGAAGGCGCTCCAACCCATCCGCAATGGGCAGGTAATGGTACCCGCCATTGGTATGTATGAGACCGGTGGCAGGTATCATTACCTACCCGCATTGGTAATCTCTAGGTCCAAAAAAATACATTGTCCTGACAATTTTTTCCTTTATGTCCACAAGTGCTGCCAGCCTGCCATGACAATGTTTTGATGTTGTGGACATTTCGACAATTTTACATTTTGTCAATATAGAACATCACATGATTAATCAGGAACTAGCAATTGACATGCTATTAACATTAAATGAGTAACAAACAATACATAATCGACAAAGTGTGAACTAAACAACAATATACAAATGTACAACTATAGAAAAACAAATGCATTTAGGACAGCTTGTCTTGCCGGTTGCGCTTTTATATGTTGTTAATTGCCTTCAAACTTGTCTCTTGTTCTTTCAACTCATATTTTGGCTTTGGTTTGGAAGAAGCTGGTTGACGAGTGAACCTCTTTGTTGATGACATTTGCAAACATAATAAGGATGCATCTGATATCTCTGCCCAAGTCGAACGACTCACATTGTAGGTCTTTACTCCAGTTGAGGATGCCATTGGGACACTTGAACGTTGTGCTCGACCATATGTACTCTTCGAAGATGCAGTAGGCGCAGAAGGCACACATCATGCTAACCTTCAGTTGCTACCTGCAAAAGTATTCAACGTCGTGCTGGAAGCATTTTCGACAATCTATATGGTACATCCACATGATGTGCCCTCGGTCTTACTATGGTCGAAGAGACATTCATCCAGAAGATCCTTTAGGAGCATCCAATCTTTATCCGGGCTCTTCAGGGAGTCCCTGAAGCAAGAAGGGGACCTCTTTGGTTGTAGCACTAAGATAACCAAGTAGTCCTCGTGCAAACAAGTTAACATATTGCAAAATATGACCAAGTTTGGAAGTTTGGTACGTCAAAGCATAATGTAAAAACTACGAAAAGGGCACGAGTATGTAATCCTTGTCCTTTATGGTTTGCATGAACGCAAAAGGTGTTCCTTCATGGACAACATAGTTGAGAAGGTTTTTCAGGTGCATGGGAAAAGTATCCATAGTACGATCAGGCAAAAATCGAGTAAACGGAAGTTGAACAAAAAGAAGTGAAAGGATCGATATGGTTGACTAGAGGGGGGGTGAATGGGCAACTAACAATTTTTAGCTTTTCTTAACCAATTTAAATTAAGCAACTGATGACCCACAACCGTAAGGGATCTATTGCCGCGTTTTCGATAAGTAAGAGTGTCGAACCCAACGAGGAGCAGAAGGTATTGATAAGCGATTTTGAGCAAGGAATTACTGCAAGCACTGAAAGATAACTTTTTAGGGGTTTTCTTGATATAAGCAACAGGGAAGTAAAAGCAAACAAAGTAAGAAGGCACTGAGGAGTAACAAGTGGCCCAATCCTTTCTGAGCAAAGGAGAGGCCTAGCGACTGAACTTATATAGGCTAAAGCGTTCTTGAGGACACACGGGAGAGGTAGTCATGTGCTTTCGCCATATTCCGTATCGGTACTATGTTATGTGTTGATAAGTGTTGAGTGGGTGGATCTATGCTAGTACACTCTCTAGACTAAGATGAGTGCACTCTTATGATTAAACACCTTGCAAGCATCCGTAAATACAAGATAGTATTTAAGGCAAAAGCCTAACCATAGCAATACGATCGATGACCCATTGTTCCCTTGTGCAAAAGCGTGCGAACTGGGGTTCAGGTTTCTGTCACTCCGGCAACCCACCGTAAGCATTCTTTGTACACAATGTATTCCCCTAGGTCCTTAATAAGGCGAAGTGTTGAGTGTTCGACTCACACAACACCACTAGTAGAATGACAACACAACTTAAGTATCAAACAACACATATTACTTCAACAGCATATGAATACTAACAACAAGACTTTTCCCATGTCCTCAAGAACTAAGGTAACTACTCACAAGACATAAAAGAGATCATGATCAGTGGAGATAAATGGATGATAAACAATCTGGACATAATGATATTTCTCCAACAAAACTCAATAGCATTCACCACAAAGTAGTAATCAACACCGATGGAGTAGAGAGGATAGGTAGTACGAGTTACAACACAAGTTGCAATTGTGAGATGAGATTTGGATGAAGATGGAGATGGTGCTGATGTTGATGATGATCTTGATGATGCCCGTGACGATGGTGATGACGATGGCGATGATCTCCCCTTCCGGGAGGTGATCTCCCCGGCGAAATATGCCCGTCGGAGATGGCTTTTTCTTCTCTGTAGGTTTCCGCCATGGAGCGGCGGCGGAACTCCGTCAAACTCTTGTTTTTAGGGTTTTCGGGTAATGAGGAGTATATAGGCAAAAGGGGGCAGCCGGAGGTGGGCCAGGGGCTCCAGGCGCCCTCCCCCCCCCCCTGGCGCGGCCAGGGGGCGCGCGGCCAGGGCGCCTGGACATCCTATGGCCCCCCTCTGGTTGCCCTTTTGCATGCCTTCGTTATCCGTCTGGAAAATTTCCTCCGTCGATTTTCAGGTAATTTGGAGGTATTCTTCTTCAGCAACTCAGCGTCCACTTTTTACTGCTGAATCCTGCGTCTGCTGCTTCGGCACCGGAAAGTTGCAAACTGTGTAAAATAGGCCAAAACAACATAAGAACATCATCGTAACGTGAAATATATCAATGAATAAGGATAAATTACGATATAAAATAGTGATGCATTTTGGACGTATCAACACCCCCAAGCTTAGACCTCGCTTGTCCCCAAGCGAATACAGAGCTCGGTAAACCTGTCCACAAGTTTAGAGAGTGAAGTGTCGATAAATAGAATACGGACAAGAAGCATCACAGTTTCTTCACCAACTCAAATATCCTCAACAGCAATCTTCAACTCATAAGGCCCTTATAAAAGAGTGGTAACACTTATATTCGGAAGTAGGGCTAAGGAAACTCATCAAATCATGGCAAACACGTCTTTTAGTCAAAGAACAACAAATAGCTTTAACTTTTGCTCTTTCTCTTTATGTTTTGATGAGATTAATTGAAGCTTTTGAAAGAACATGTTATTAGGCAAGAAGTGAAAGTGTTAACACAAAGGAAGATGTTTGCCTTAGTTGGGCTTGACAAACAACTTACTTATCAAATGATAATGTCAACAAGGATATGATATGACAAATCTTAATGCAACTTTATATGATTGAATCCTTGTCAACATCAAATGTCTGCTCTCTTTGAGAATAGAAGGAAGTAGGAATAACTGACTCAACCTAAAACTAAGAGATAGGCCCTGCTCTAGGGAAGTAGGGAAAACTCATGTGCTATCCTTAAACCAAACAGAATGCAAACAAGTTTTGAGAGGTGCATAATTTGTCAATGAATGCTAATAGATAACTCAATTACTTCTCGAGCTGGACAAGTTTCGAGGAACGGCTCCCGTACGGGGACGATCACATCCCCTTAATCTCCTTTGTTTATCACTGCCAAAGTTTTCTGATTTCTCATGAACAAAGCGTGAAGGAGGGTTTGTTTGTTGTATATTTTTTTAATGAGCCGGGCGCACTCTTTGCCAGTTCCTTCTCGTATTAGGGGTTTGTAGATTAGACATGCAATCCCGGGGTGAAACTTATCCAACTCAAAAAGACCATGAATTAACTATTACTTCCTCATGAGCTAAAACAGAGGCACAAAATAAAAGATTTTGAACAATTAAGGATAACGCATAAATTCTATACTTTAGGAGGTGGTAGTGGAATACCACGAATAGGAAGGTATGGTGGACTCATATGGAAGGTATTGGTTTAAGGGTATGGATGCACAAGCAGAATTCCGCTTAGTACAGAGTTAGGCTAGCAAAGGTTTTGAGAGAACAGACAATTGATGATGACTAAGATGCAAAGCAATATAAAGCATAAACATTGAAATAAGCATAACACATCAAGTTGTCTTCCTTGTCAGCATAACACTTCAAGCATAATAACATAAAGGTTTTGGCTATGTCGATACTTTAAGAAAATCATGCTTGTTGTTATGACCAAAGCTATGTTTGCCAAAATTAAATAAAGTTTTCACAGCCATACCTGATATAAGGTCAATACTCCTCATAAGAATCATCATATAAGGTCGATTGCGTGAAGAGAATACCGAGTGCAGCAAAGGAACCAATAGACTTCTCATTAATATTCCATCATAGACGACTCCACACTCACAGATACAATCTCTCCACCGAAGGAGTGATAGACCTCGATGCACACACCTATTTCATATAATAACCTCCCTAGATATGATACGACTCTACTTGACTCTAAAAGACAAAAGATAAAGATAAAGATACCGGGCACTCCCCCAAGCTTGGAACAAGCCAAGGGAATGTCGTTACCCAAGGAGATTTCACTCCTCTTTCTTGTTGGCGTTGATCACGTAGTCCTCGGCGAAGCGCTTCCATGGAAGGGGTTCTCCAGTCTCATATGAGAAGTTTGTCTCCTGAATCCTGCATGCAGCACCCATACCCATGCGCATAAACCTTAGTTCATACTCACAGTTCTGGTTATGTAGATCATAAATTTGCCCTTGGGGCTCTTTAATTCTTTCTTCAGATGCGGTGATGCTTTCCCACATCTCCTTCATCTCCTTCAGGAAGTAGGTCTTCAGCTCGTTGATGATGTCAAAGTTAGCTTCAACACCACGCACGATCATCTTCTTGTACTTTAAGACTTCTTGCTCCACTTCTTCCAGCCTGGCCTGGATGCTCCCCTCCTTGATAGGTCCCTTAAGATCTTCTTGATGAAGGACACCGTCCTCCATCCGAACAACCTGAGGGTGCTTCTTCACCTCAACGAGGTAAGGGTTGATGACGTTGACGACGAACTTGTCCTTGGGGGAACTTGGAGAAGCCATGGCACCTAGATTCGGCTGAAAGATTCCCTGGCAGAAACAGATCGAAAAGAAAACACACGAAATCGCAAGATACATTGCCGGAACAATCCGGGCAAATATATAGCAAAAATTTATGCACAGAAAGGAAGGTAACATGCTAAAACGGGGTCAGAGACGGACTCCCGGGTGTCCAGGCGGCCTCCCGGCGCGGCCAGGAGGTAGGGCGCGCCAGGGGGCGCCTGGACCCCCTGGGGCTCATCTCCGGCTCCACTTAGGCTTAGAATTTTACTAATTTTGCAAAAAATCGTAATATAGAACTTTTATGGCAGTTCGCGATGTTTCCTTACCGTAATATATACCTTTTCTTTATTCTGCTTCTGCCGGCGTCTGAAACAGGGCTGCAACATGTTCTTCGTGAGTTGTTGTGTATATCATATTCACATCAACATTGACAGGATCTCCTGCTATGTAATGCTTAAGTCTTTGCCCATTCACAACTTGAGGTTTGGTGCCTTCAAAATTGTTAATCTTAATTGCACCAGACCGATAGACTTCTTCGATATTAAATGGCCCTTCCCACCTGGAAAGTAGTTTGCCTGGAGAAAACCTGAAACGGGATCTAAACAACAAAACTTTATCACCAACATTAAATTCACGTTTCAGAATCCTCCTATCATGCCACTTCTTTACCTTTTCCTTGAACATTTTAGCGCTCTCGTAAGCTTCACTTCTCCATTCATCTAGAGAAGTCAAGTTCATGAGACGCTTCTCACCAGCTAATTTTGGGTCAGCATTAAGCTCTCTAACAGCCCAGAAAGCTTTGTGCTCTAACTCTAATGGCAAATGGCAAGCCTTGCCATACACCATCTTATAGGGGGACATGCCCATGGGGTTTTTGTAAGCAGTTCTATATGCCCACAAAGCATCTCCTAACTTATTTGACCAGTCCTTTCTATTTCTGTTTACTGTCTTCTGCAAGATCAACTTAATCTCTCTATTGGTGAGCTCAACTTGCCCACTAGTTTGAGGATGATATGGTGAAGCAATTCTATGATTGACATCGTATTTGGCTAAAGCTTTTCTAAAAGCTCCATGCGTGAAGTGTGATCCTCCATCAGTCATGAGATACCTAGGTACACCAAACCTAGGAAAAATTACATCTTTGAGCATTTTCAAAGATGTCTTGTGATCAGCACTTTCAGTGGGGATTGCTTCAACCCACTTGGTCACATAATCAACAGCTACTAAAATGTGAGTGTACTTGTGCGAAGAAGGAAAAGGACCCATAAAACCAAAACCCCAGCAATCAAAAGGCTCAATCACTAGTGAGTAGTTCATAGGCATCTCATTCCTTCTACTAATGTTACCAACTCTCTGACATTTATCACAGGCTAAAACATAATTTCTAGCATCCTTAAAGAGAGTAGGCCAATAAAAACCTGATTGAAGAACCTTATGTGCAGTCCTCTCACCGGCATGATGTCCTCCATAGGGACTATCATGACACTGTTTGAGAATGTCCTTCTGCTCATGTTCCGGTATGCATCTTCTCACGATCCCGTCGGGGCCTTCTTTGAAAAGATGTGGGTCATCCCAAAAGTAGTGCCTCAAATCATGAAAGAACTTCTTCCTTTGCTGAAATGTTAAACCTGGAGGCAAATACTTTGCAACAATAAAATTAGCATAATCTGCAAACCAAGGATCGGAAAGAGATTATACTTTTACAACGGCAAGTTGTTCGTCTGGAAAACTGTCGTTGACTGGGATGGGATCATGCGGTATATCTTCCATCCTTGAAAGATTGTCCGCCACCGGATTGTCTTCTCCTTTCCTATCAACAATCTGCAAATCAAATTCTTGAAGAAGTAGTACCCATCTGATAAGCCTTGGCTTGGCATCCTTCTTTGTCATAAGGTACTTAATGGCAGCATGATCAGTATGAATAATAACTTTGGAATCAACAATATACTGCCTAAACTTATCACAAGCAAATACTACAGCTAAGAATTCCTTCTCAGTAGTAGCATAATTCCTTTGAGCACTATCAAGGGTTTTACTAGCATAATGTATAACATTCAATTTATTATCAACTCTTTGTCCTAAAACAGCTCCAACAGCAAAATCACTAGCATCACACATAATCTCAAAAGGTAAATTCCAGTCAGGTGGTTGTACTATAGGAGCGGTTATTAAAGCTTTATTAAGGACTTCAAAAGCTTCCTTACAATCCCCATCAAATACAAAAGGAACGTCCTTCTGGAGAAGATTAGTGAGGGGCCTCGAAGTCTTAGAAAAGTTTTTAATAAATCTTCTATAGAAACCAGCATGACCAAGAAAACTGTGAATACCTTTGATGTCCCTTGGATAGGGCATCCTCTCAATTGCTTCGATCTTGGCCTTGTCCACTTCAATTCCCCTTTCGGAAATCTTGTGACCAAGAACAATTCCTTCGTTAACCATGAAGTGGCACTTCTCCCAGTTGAGTACCAAATTTGTCTCCTCACATCTCTGCAAAACTTTATTAAGGTTGTGGAGACAATGGTCAAAGGAAGTTCCATAGACGGAGAAATCGTCCATGAAGACTTCCATAATATCCCCACAGAAACCATGAAAGATAGCAGACATACACCTTTGAAAAGTAGCAGGGGCATTACATAAACCAAAAGGCATACGCCTGTAAGCATAAGTACCAAAGGGACAAGTAAAAGTGGTCTTCTCTTGATCAGCAGTGTTAACATGAATTTGAGAGAAACCAGAATAACCATCGAGATAACAAAAGTGGGTATTTTTGGATAACCTTTCAAGCATTTGGTTGATGAACGGCAACGGGTAGTGATCCTTCCTGGTTGCCTTATTCAGCTTCCTGTAATCAATACACATTCTATATCCAATAATAATTCTCTGAGGTATTAGTTCATTCTTATCATTAGGAACCACAGTTGTACCTCCTTTCTTAGGAACACAATGTACCGGGATTACCCACTTACTATCAGCTATAGGGTAGATAATACCTGCGGCTAGAAGCTTGAGAATCTCAGTTCTTACAACATCCATCATCTTCGGGTTCAACCGTCGTTGATGATCAACAACTGGTTTAGCATCAGGCTCAAGGTTGATAGTATGTTGACAGATAGATAGACTAATCCCCTTAAGGTCATCAAGGGTATAGACAATTGCGCCTCGGTGTTTACGAAGTACTTCCAATAGTCGCTCTTCTTAATATCCTGAAAGGTTAGAATTGATAATAACAGGATATACTTTCTTTTCATCTAAATAAGCATACTTGAGCGTATCGGGAAGAGGTTTAAGATCGAACACCGGGTCTTCTTTCGGTTTGGATAAAATTCCCAAAGGTTCAACCGGAAGGTTGTGCTTCAGGATAGCAGGTTGCCTCAAGAATATTTCATCTAGTTCATTTCTTTCCTGCATATGCAAATCATTCTCGTGGTCCTCCATATATTGCTGCAAAGGATCATTAGGGGGAATAGCAATAGAAGCAATACTTTCAATAATTTTATCATCACTAGGTAAATCAGTACCACGAGGCTGCTTAGATAACTTAGAAAAATTAAATTCATATGGCTCACCATTGAATTCAACAGAAACTTTACCTTTCTTGCAATCTATTATAGCTCCACAAGTTCTAAGAAAAGGTCTACCAAAAATAATAGGACAAAAATTATCCCTCTCTGAACCAAGTACTAGAAAGTCGGTAGGGTATTTTACCTTTCCACATAGGACTTCAACGTCCCTCACAATTCCGATAGGAGAGATAGTTGTTCTGTTTGCAAGATGAATGGTAACATCAACTTCTTCAAGTTCACAAGGGGAAATCTCACCGATGATCTCTTCATAAAGTGAATAGGGGATAGCTGTGATGGCCTGGCTTATTAGGGATGATAGACTACTCATATCAATAAGGAATTCCTTCTTTTTCCGGGAGCCCATTCGGATAGAACTCCAAAGTTAAGCGTGCTCAGCTTGGAGTAGTTTCAGGATGGGTGACTGACCGGGAAGTTGCTCCCGGGTGCGCACGAGTGAGGACAAAGTGCGCAGAAAAGACTAGTATTGATATGTGAGGCCAGTCTAGATCCCGCCAGGAGTAACGACCACCGGCGGGTGTGTCCGGGGCGTTACAAGTTGGTATCAGAGCCGACCCTCGCGGTTACACGGATGGTTGCGGACAGTTTGCAGTCATGTTGTGCATGACGTTTGTGACCCGTCGTGGCACACGGCATGGCACATGTGCTGTCCTGGAAGCACAGACGGTTGTGCCAAGAGGGAACGTTCCTGTGGCCCGACGAGGACGTCGGTTCCTCTGAGTGAGGGTGTATGTGATGGCCTGGCTTATTAGGGATGATAGACTACTCATATCAATAAGGAATTCCTTCTTTTTCCGGGAGCCCATTCGGATAGAACTCCAAAGTTAAGTGTGCTCAGCTTGGAGTAGTTTCAGGATGGGTGACCGACCGGGAAGTTGCTCCCGGGTGCGCACGAGTGAGGACAAAGTGCGCAGAAAAGACTAGTATTGATATGTGAGGCCAGTCTAGATCCCGCCAGGAGTAACGACCACCGGCGGGTGTGTCCGGGGCGTTACAATAGCACTTGCACTCGATCCCAAATCGCATAGCCCATAATAATTGTGATCTCCTATTTTAACAGATACCACTGGAGTACCTGAAATTGGGCCTTTATTCTTGGCTGTGACAAGGTTAGTGGAAACAGCACAAAAATTCATATTGGAATCCAAAACATCATTAGTAACAAGGTCTTTAATCAATGCAACTTGAGGATCGACCTTGATCTGGTCCTCAGGCTCATCAACTCTTCTCTCACTTTTATTTATTACGCCTGTCACAAGAGAGTGCTCCCTTATCCTTGCGGGAAAAGGAGGCTTTTCATATATAAATGCAGGCAAAATAGGGTCAGCAACATGAATATCAACAGGTAGCTCTTTGAAAGGTTCATGATGCTGGTCTCTCCTTCTTTTAAAGAATCAACGTGAGAGGCAAAATTCTTACAGAAATCAATCATTAGATGAGAATCAAGACCAATCTTAGAGCAAAAAGTATTGAAGTAATCAGTTTTCACATAGCTCTCAATATAATCATGTTCATAATTTATAGCGGGTTCAATACCTTTATCGATTTCCCAATCTTCGGTATTCCTCTGGATCCTTTCAATGAGATCCCACCTTTCTTCAACACTCTTCGTCTGAAATACCCCACTAGAGGAGGCATCCAGCATCTCCTTATCCTGACGAGAAAGCCTGGCATAAAAATTTGTAAGTATAATTTCCTTGGGGAGCTCATGAATAGGACATTTGAGCATTAGGGACTTCAATCTCCCCCAAGCTTGAGCAATGCTTTCTCCGTCACGAGACCTAAAGTTATAGATATAATTCCTGTCTCGATGAATTTCATGAAGAGGATAAAACTTAGTATAAAAGAGAGACATAAGCTCTTGCCAATCAAGCAAGTGCGAGTTATCGAGAAGCTTATACCAATCTGAAGCTTTATCTATAAGTGATACGGTGAACAATTTCCTCATGACAAACTCCCTTGATACACCTGCAAGCTTAAATAATGAACATAGTTGTGACAGATATAGCAAGTGTTCACCGGGATGTCTGTCTCCTGCATAACGATTAGCCAAAACATAATCGATAATACCAGCTGGTATTTTATAGGGCACAATTTCAGTAGGGGGAGGAGCAACCACCACAGGTGTGGGGCGTCTTCCCACAAGCAACGATCCAATAGCAAGGTCGCCCATAAGGACAAAGAGCAGCAACAGCAAAAATATAAACAGAATTATAAAAACTTCCTTACCAGTTTCACTTTACCAATAGCGCTACGCTCCCCGGCAATGGCGCCAGAAAACGGTACTTGATGACCCACAACCGTAAGGGATCTATTGCAGCGTTTTCGATAAGTAAGAGTGTCGAACCCAACAAGGAGCAGAAGGTATTGATAAGCGATTCTGAGCAAGGAATTACTGCAAGCACTGAAAGATAACTTTTTAGGGGTTTTCTTGATATAAGCAACAGGGAAGTAAAAGCAAACAAAGTAAGAAGGCACTGAGGAGTAACAAGTGGCCCAATCCTTTCTGAGCAAAGGAGAGGCCTAGCGACTGAACTTATATAGGCTAAAGCGTTCTTGGGGACACACGGGAGAGGTAGTCATGTGCTTTCGCCATATTCCGTATCGGTACTATGTTATGTGTTGATAAGTGTTGAGTGGGTGGATCTATGCTAGTACACTCTCTAGACTAAGATGAGTGCACTCTTATGATTAAACACCTTGCAAGCATCCGCAAATACAAGATAGTATTTAAGGCAAAAGCCTAACCATAGCAATACGATCGATGACCCATTGTTCCCTTGTGTAAAAGCGTGCGAACTGGGGTTCAGGTTTCTGTCACTCCGGCAACCTACCGTAAGCATTCTTTGTACACAATGTATTCCCCTAGGTCCTTAATAAGGCGAAGTGTTGAGTGTTTGACTCACACAACACCACTAGTAGAATGACAACACAACTTAAGTATCAAACAACACATATTACTTCAACAACATATGACTACTAACAACAAGACTTTTCCCATGTCCTCAAGAACTAAGGTAACTACTCACAAGACATAAAAGAGATCATGATCAGTGGAGATAAATGGATGATAAACAATCTGGACATAATGATATTTCTCCAACAAAACTCAATAGCATTCACCACAAAGTAGTAATCAACACCGATGGAGTAGAGAGGATAGGTAGTACGAGTTACAACACAAGTTGCAATTGTGAGATGAGATTTGGATGAAGATGGAGATGGTGCTGATGTTGGGGATGATGTTGATGATGATCTCGATGATGCCCGTGACGATGGTGATGACGATGGCGATGATCTTCCCTTCCGGGAGGTGATCTCCCCGGTGAAATCTGCCTGCCGGAGATGGCTTTTTCTTCTCTGTAGGTTTCCGCCACGGAGCGGCGGCGGAACTCCGTCAAAACTCTCGTTTTTAGGGTTTTCGGGTAATGAGGAGTATATAGGCAAAAGGGGGCAGCCGGAGGTGGGCCAGGGGCTCCAGGCGCCCCCCCGGCGCGGCCAGGGGGGGCGCGCCCCCAGGGAGCCTGGACACCCTGTGGCCCCCCTCTGGTTGCCCTTTTGCGTGCCTTTGTTATCCGTATGGAAAATTTCCTCCGTCGATTTTCAGGTAATTTGGAGGTATTCTTCTTCAGCAACTCAGCGTCCACTTTTTACTGCTGAATCCTGCGTCTGCTGCTTCGGCACCGGAAAGTTGCAAACTGTGTAAAATAGGCCAAAACAACATAAGCACATCATCGTAACGTGAAATATATCAATGAATAAGGATAAATTACGATTTAAAATAGTGATGAATTTTGGACGTATCAGCAACAAAGTAAGTTGTCCAGATATGCTACTATGATGACAACTTATAAGAAGCAAAGATAACAACCTCACAAGCAAGCTATATAAGATAAATAAGGAAAGCTTGCACAAGTAAAGGGAAGAAATAACCACAAGTGGAGCCGGTGAAGACGAGGATGTGTTACCGAAGTTCCTTCCCTTTGAGGGGAAGTACGTCTCCGTTGGAGCGGTGTGCAGACACAATGCTCCCCAAGAAGCCACTAGGGCCACCGTATTCTCCTCACGCCCTCACACAATGCAAGGTGTCGTGATTCCACTAGTGGTGCCCTTGAAGGCGGCAACCGAACCTTTACAAACAAGGTTGGGGCTATCTCCACAACCGAATTGGAGGCTCCCAACGACACCACGAAGCTTCACCACAATGGAATATGGCTCCGAGGCGACCTCAACCGTCTAGGGTGCTCAAACACCCAAGAGTAACAAGATCCGCAAGGATTAGTGGGGGGAATCAAATATCTCTTGGTGGAAGTGTAGATCGATGCCTTCTCAAGCAATCCCGAGGAAATCAACAAGTTTGATTGGCTAGGGAGAGAGATCGGGCGGAAATGGAGCTTTGAGCAACAATGGAGCGATGGGGAGGAAGAGGTGAGTCTTCTTGGAGAAGAAGACTCCCTATATATAGTGGGAGAACAAATCCAACCGTTATCCCACATTTCTGCCCGCAGAGCGCGGTACTACCGCACGTAAGTTACGGTACTACTGCTTGGCCAGCGGTACTACCGCTCTGGGTGCGGTACTACCGCTGGTGCAGTACTAGCCTAGACTTAACTCTGTTGCGTTGACACATGCTAGGTGGCTTCTCACCCCTCGTTGGTTACCCCAAGTGGAAGGTTTGAGATGCAGTGTAGCAGAAGTTTTCCCTTGGCAATACCATGGATCGTTTTCCCTGAGACTCCCAGTTTCAACAAGAAGGTGTCAACTGCTAACGGCGCCAGATATTAGCAATCAACGTGGACCTGCACACAGATACAAATAACTTTGCTCCCAACGAGTACAGAGAGGTTGTCAATCCCTCCGGCCTTGTAGTTTACAAAGGATCAAACGCAAGTGATAGTAGTGATAGATATTGCTGCAATAGTAAATAAAAAGCGGAAAAGTAAATAGCGGATGTGATCAATGATGGTAATATGGACCGGAGTCTCATGATGTTCACTAGTGATGTCTCTCTCCCAAAAGATGATAAAACAGCTATGTGAGGTAAACAAATTACAGCTGGGCAATTGACAGGACCATGTGCGCAAACCAATGCTGACTACATTGCAAGAAAGGTTGAGGTTCAAAGCAAGGGCGGTACGCTGAGGTAAGTAGACCGAAATCCATCTGCACCCGCGGGCACAAGCACCATTGTTTTCCCCCTTGTGGCAACAGCACATCCCCTAGACTCATGTTTCTGTCACTCAAGCTAGTCATCGAGGGGCATGAACCCACAATCGAGCATAACGTTCCCTCTTGGAGTCACTACCTACTACTTGGCCAAAGCAATAAATAACAACGGAGAACATGCAAGAATTACTTACGAACATAAATATAAAAGAGGTAGATCAAATATATTACTCAAACACAATCTGAACATAATCTCATAATCCATCGGATCCCAGCAAACTAATCATAGCAACAGCATAAGGATTACATATGTGCCTCGATCATGTAGGGCAGCTCACGAGGACTAATTAGTGAAGCACAAGAACGGGAGGAGAACATCACATAGCTACTGGTCATGGACCCATGGTCCTGCTGAATATGAGATGGGCTTTGGGCCCATTTAGCAATTACAGAAAAAATCCCTAAGGGCCCATGCTGCCTAGCAAGTGGTGGAAGTTTAGTCCCACATTGCTAGTTGAGAGAGATGTACACCAACTTATAAGGTGAGACATTCTCCCACTAGTATGAGTCGGTGTGAAGGAAGGAGAGGTGTTCCACACGCGCGCTCCTCCTCCTCCGCCGCCCGCCCGTCTCGTCACGACGCGCCGCGGGTTGCGGGAATCTCGCCGAGCCGATGTGTTCTTTTTGTCACGCTGGATTGGAATTTGAACAGTCAACTGAAAACGATTAATGGAAAATGAATACGAGCTGAAACGTTTCGTCTTAAGTACGGCCGTTACCAGAATTCATTGTGATTCATTATGTGCGGTCTTAAGTACAACCGTTACCAGAATTCATTGTGATTCATTATGTGCGTTTATGCTGGACCGTTTGTCTCCTCCTCTGCGCCTATATAAGAGAGGTCGCTCCTCTCCAGAGAACAATACAGATCACATCTGCTCTGCCACCACCACCTCTGTCGTTCCTCTCGCTGCTGCTGTCGCCGGTGACTCCATCCCGTCTTCCGCGTACACGGCCGATGGGAGAGCAGGCCTCCGAAACCCCGCCTCTCCAGATCCTGTACGGGAGAGGGGCGATTAGGTTTTTGGGGAGCGTCTTCTACGCGACTGCTCGCCTCGGTTCGACTGCTTCCTCTACGTCGACTACATCTTCGTCCGCGTCGCCTTCGTCTTCACCATGAGCACCAGCACCGACGCTGACAAGGCTGCTGCCGACAAGGCCGCCTCCGACAAGCGCATCGCCGACGAGGCCGCCGCCTCTGCTGTTGATCCGACCAACTGGCCTACTGGAGGGTATAACATGCTTACCCTTATCCTGATTATTTCCATGTGTGCAGTACTAGTAGTTTGCGTAGATGTTTCTACTATATGTCTAGTATGTGCGTACATCATGAATTTTCAGTATGTCATTAGCACTGTCTATATCATGTTCATGATTCATTCTTGGATTAAATTAATCGAACAATTGCTTAATTTCTCAACAATCCAAAAACCTAATATGTGTAGGCAATTTTCGATCCATGGTTTTGCTGCTGCGCCGTTTACGGGGACGTACTTTAAGCGTTGGCAAACCAAAACCGTCTTATGGCTCACGGCGATGAACGTGTTCTGGGTCGCCGGTGTGACTCCCACGGGAACGATTGCTCCTGAACAGGAGAAGGCGTTCAGGGAGGCCACCGTCGTCTTTGTTGGATGCGTTCTGAGCGTGATCGGAGATAAGTTGGTTGATGCATATTTACATATGCGGGTTGCCAAGGACTTGTGGGAGGCGCTCGAATCTAAATTCGGCGCAACCGATGCTGGAAGCGAGATGTATATTATGGAGCAGTTCCACGATTACAAGATGGTGGAAAACCGTCCTGTATTGGAACAGGCTCATGAGATACAGTGCATCGCTAAGGAACTTGAGGTTCTGAAGTGTGTGCTGCCGGGCAAATTTGTCGCGGGATGCATCATCGCTAAGCTACCCAATTCCTGGAGGAATTTTGCTACCACTCTGAAACATCAGAGGCGTGAATTCTCAATTGAGGATGTCATTGGCCATCTGAGTGTTGAGCAGAACTCGAGAGCAAAGGACTCGAATGGAAAAGGGAACGAAGGGACCTCTGTCGCCAACATGGTGCAGAAGAACTTCAACCCCCACAAGCCCAAGGGAAAGACTGGTGTCCAACAGAATACCGAGTTTAAGAAGAAGGGCAAGAAGCCTTTCAAGAAGGATAAGAAGAAGGGTGGCTGTTTCACTTGTGGTTCTGATGAACATTGGGCTGTCAAGTGCCCACACAAGTTCAAGAAGCCATGACAGGACTCCAAGACTGTCAACATGATTGTGAGCAACAATGAGAGTGGGCCATCTGGGTACGGTAATTTGTTTACTGTATTTTCAGTTTGCCAGTCTACCGATTGGTGGATTGACACAGGTGCAAATATTCATGTGTGTGCTGACATTTCATTGTTTTCTTCTTATCAGGCCACAGGAAACGGGTCCGTACTGATGGGGAATGGCGCGAGTGCTTCTGTTCATGGTGTTGGCACGGTCGATCTGAAGTTTACTTCGGGAAGGATCGTGCAACTGAAGAACGTGCAGCATGTCCCCGCCATCAAGAAGAATCTCGTTAGTGGTTCCCTTCTATGTAGAGAAGGGTTTAAGCTGGTATTCGAGTCTAATAAAATAGTTGTTACGAAATATGGACTGTTTGTTGGAAAAGGTTATGAATGTGGAGGTCTATTCCGCTTTTCCCTCGCTGATTTTTGTAATAAAGTCGTGAACAATATTCATTCAAATGTTAATGAAACAGAAGTTTGGCATTCACGTCTTTGTCACATTGGTTTTGGTTGTATGACGCGGTTAGCAAAGTTAAATTTAATCCCAAGTTTCACTTTAGCCAAAGGTTCTAAGTGCCATTCGTGTGTGCAAGCAAAGCAACCTCGCAAGCCCCATAAGGCTGCGGAGGAGAGACACTTGGCGCCATTAGAACTCATACATTCTGATCTTTGTGAGATGAATGGTGTGTTGACTAAAGGTGGAAAGAGATACTTCATGACACTGATAGATGATTCTACTAGATACTGCTATGTATATCTTTTAAACACTAAAGATGAGGCTATACACTACTTTAAAATCTATAAGGCAGAAGTTGAGAATCAACTTGAAAAGAAAATAAAACGAGTCTGGTCAGATCGTGGTGGAGAGTATTTCTCTAATGAGTTTGATTCCTTTTGTGCGGAACATGGTATTATTCATGAGAGGACGCCTCCCTACTCACCTCAGTCAAATGGGGTTGCCGAACGGAAAAACCGTACTCTAACTGATTTGGTTAACGCCATGTTAGATACATCGGGTTTACCCAAGGCATGGTGGGGGGAGGCTATATTGACATCATGTCATGTCCTGAATAAAGTTCCGACAAAAGACAATGAGATCACTCCCTATGAACAATGGGAAAAGAGAAGAACAACACTCTCATACTTACGTACTTGGGGCTGTTTGGCGAAAGTCAATGTGCCGATCCCCAAAAAGCGTAAGCTTGGACCAAAGACTGTGGATTGCGTTAATTTGGGCTACGCTAAGAATAGCGTCGGCTATAGATTTCTGGTAGTGAAATCTGAGGTACCTGACATGAAAGTCGGTACGATTATGGAGTCTAAAGATGCTACATTCTTTGAGGATATTTTTCCTATGAGAGATATGCAAAGCACTTCTAGACTGGAATCTGATGAGACTCCTGAACCTGCCATTCCGATGGAATATTATGAACAAACACATGATGAAAATCCTGAGGAGGAGGACAAGGAAACCCTTGGTAGGGGCAAGAGACAGAGGACTGCAAAGTCCTTTGGTGATGATTTCCTTGTGTACCTTGTGGATGATACTCCCACTTCTATTTCAGAAGCTTATGCGTCTCCGGATGCTGACTACTGGAAAGAAGCGGTCCGTAGCGAGATGGACTCCATCTTGGCCAATGGGACATGGGAAATCACAGAACGTCCCTATGGCTGTATACCATTGGGATGTAAGTGGGTGTTCAAAAAGAAGCTTAGTCCTGATGGTACAATTGAAAAATACAAGGCTAGGCTTGTGGCCAAGGGTTATTCCCAGAAAGAAGATGAGGATTTCTTCGATACTTATTCACCTGTGGCCAGACTGACCACCATACGAGTATTACTCTCGTTGGCGGCCTCGCATGGTCTTCTCATCCATCAAATGGATGTTAAGACGGCTTTCCTGAACGGAGAGCTAGACGAGGAAATCTATATGCAACAGCCAGATGGCTTTGTAATAGATGGTCAGGAAGGAAAAGTGTGTAAGTTACTGAAATCTTTATATGGCTTGAAACAAGCGCCTAAGCAATGGCATGAGAAGTTCAATACAACTTTAAAATCGGTTGGCTTTGTTGTTAATGAAGCTGACAAATGTGTATACTATCGCCATGGTGGGGGCGAAGGAGTTATACTGTGCTTGTATGTTGATGACATACTGATATTTGGGACCAACCTCAAAGTCATTGAGGAGGTTAAGTCGTTTCTATCTCAGAATTTTGAGATGAAGGACCTTGGAGTGGCTGATGTTATTTTAAACATCAAGCTGTTGAGAGATAATGAGGGTGGGATTACACTTTGCAATCTCACTATGTTGAGAAGATCTTGAGTCGTTTTGAATATTCGGACTGCAAGACTTCTCCAACACCATATGATCCTAGTGTGCGGATTCGAAAGAACGAAGGCACAGCTAAGGATCAACTGAGATACTCTCAAGTCATTGGTTCACTTATGTACCTAGCGAGTGCTACGAGGCCTGACATCATGTTTGCTGTGAGCAAACTGAGCCGGTTTGTTTCCAATCCAGGTGATGTACACTGGCATGCTATTGAACGAATTATGCGCTACTTGAAAGGTACTGTGACCTATGGACTTCACTATTCTGGATACCCATTGGTTCTTGAAGGATATAGTGATGCGAATTGGATCTCTGATGCTGATGAGATGAAAGCCACAACGGGGTATGTTTTTACCCTTGGAGGTGGTGCTGTTTCCTGGAAGTCTTGCAAGCAAACGATCCTAACAAGATCGACAATGGAAGCAGAATTAACAGCATTAGACACATCTGGTGTCGAAGCAGGATGGCTTCGAGATCTTTTGATGGACTTGCCAGTGGTTGAAAAGCCGGTTCCGGCTATCCTTATGAACTGTGACAATCAGACTGTTATTGTTAAAGTAAAGAGTTCAAAGGACAACAGGCAGTCCAACAAACACATACGAATGAGATTAAAAGCTGTCAGACGTTTAAGAAACTCCGGAGTGATAGCATTGGATTATATCCAGTCGGCTAAGAATCTGGCAGATCCCTTTACTAAAGGGCTATCACGTGTTGTGATAGACAATGCATCGAGGGAGATGGGTATGAGACCCACATGAGTTGCCATGGTAGTAACCCAACCTATGTGATCGGAGATCCCGTGAAGTAGGACCTGGGAAAACAAGCTAGTGGTTAACTGAGGAGAGTATTTTAACTAACCCGCTCCGTTGGAGATGCACAACTCTCGGTAACTGTATGGCAGGTTGACTTATGTCTTAATGTGTTCCAAGGCTTGAATAAGCAAGATGCTTTCCTACAGAGCGATCTTTGGAGGAACACACCTATATGAGCCTGACTGCTGGTCACAATCTATGAGATTAGGGTGATCTCTAGTAAGTTCATGAATGGGCCAGGAGTGACTAATATGCTCCACCCGAGGGGTCAGCCTTCGGCAGCCTAGTACTGGTAAGACACTTGGTGAAACCCCTTCACGCCAAATTGACAATTCAAGGCTTAGTCCATTGTTCAGTTGTGGAGGGGTGTAGCCATTTGCTCTAGGTGGATGTTCAACCTTAACGGGTCTCCACTGAAATACTGGTATATCAAAACAGAGTTTGGAACAGAGGACGACACCATGGGCCTTTGGGATCTGGTGGGGGACTGCTGAATATGAGATGGGCTTTGGGCCCATTTAGCAATTACAGAAAAAATCCCTAAGGGCCCATGCTGCCTAGCAAGTGGTGGAAGTTTAGTCCCACATTGCTAGTTGAGAGAGATGTACACCAACTTATAAGGTGAGACATTCTCCCACTAGTATGAGTCGGTGTGAAGGAAGGAGAGGTGTTCCACACGCGCGCTCCTCCTCCTCCGCCGCCCGCCCGTCTCGTCACGACGCGCCGCGGGTTGCGGGAATCTCGCCGAGCCGATGTGTTCTTTTTGTCACGCGGGATTGGAATTTGAACAGTCAACTGAAAACGATTAATGGAAAATGAATACGAGCTGAAACGTTTCGTCTTAAGTACAGCCGTTACCAGAATTCATCGTGATTCATTATGTGCGGTCTTAAGTACGGCCGTTACCAGAATTCATTGTGATTCATTATGTGCGTTTATGCTGGACCGTTTGTCTCCTCCTCTGCGCCTATATAAGAGAGGTCGCTCCTCTCCAGAGAACAATACAGATCACATCTGCTCTGCCACCACCACCTCTATCGTTCCTCTCGCTGCTGCTGTCGCCGGTGACTCCATCCCGTCTTCCGCGTACACGGCCGATGGGAGAGCAGGCCTCCGAAACCCCGCCTCTCCAGATCCTGTACGGGAGAGGGGCGATTAGGTTTTTGGGGAGCATCTTCTACGCGACTGCTCGCCTCGGTTCGACTGCTTCCTCTACGTCGACTACATCTTCGTCCGCGTCGCCTTCGTCTTCACCATGAGCACCAGCACCGACGCTGACAAGGCTGCTGCCGACAAGGCCGCCTCCGACAAGCGCATCGCCGACGAGGCCGCCGCCTCTGCTGTTGATCCGACCAACTGGCCTACTGGAGGGTATAACATGCTTACCCTTATCCTGATTATTTCCATGTGTGCAGTACTAGTAGTTTGCGTAGATGTTTCTACTATATGTCTAGTATGTGCGTACATCATGAATTTTCAGTATGTCATTAGCACTGTCTATATCATGTTCATGATTCATTCTTGGATTAAATTAATCGAACAATTGCTTAATTTCTCAACAGGTCCAAGGGAGACTACTCACAACTCACCCGGGAGGCGTCCATGGTGGTGGAGAAGCTCCCGGTGGTGATCCTCCCCTCCGGCAGGGTGCCGGGAAGAGTTCTCCTGGTGCTCCCGATCTTGGAAGCGGCGGCGGCGGCGGAACAGAGATGAGATCGCGAAAAAAAGTTCCCGTCTCGAGGGTTTCGGGAGACGCTTTAAATATATGCCAAAGGGGGGCATCAGCGGAGCCTCAGGGGGCCCAGGCGCCCCCCCGGCGCGGCCCAGGGGGGCGCGCCGCCAGGGCGCCTAGAGCCCTGGTGCACCCCCCCCCCCCCTCGGCTGTACTTCGGGCGCACGGTAGCTTCTGGAACGCTGATTTTTTATATAATTTTTCTTGATTTTTTCTGACAGTTCTCGTAATGTGAAAACCTGAAATACAAAAACAGCCGAAAACAAAAACTGGCACTGGGGTGCACTGAGTTAATAGGTTAGTCCAAATATGATCAAAAGTGTATGGAAGTGTATAAATATCATAGCAATATCACCCAAAAGAGGCATGGAGCAAGCAGAAATTATAGATACGTTTTGGACGTATCAACATCCCCAAGCTTAATTCCTGCTCGTCCTCGAGTAGGTAAATGATAACAAGAATAATTTCTGTGGTGACATGCTATTAACCATATAGGACTTTTTCATAGTCATATGACAAAAGCTTACTGAGACAATGAATCTATAGTAATTAAGTTGCCTCATGAGAAAATCACAAAGAACTGAAAGTTTTACAATATGATATTGAAACATCAAAAAGATTTGTAATGAACATGATGTGCAAATATGATAAAGTGATATCTAGCTTGCCCCCTTTAGTGAACCAAAACATAAATGCAGGGGCACCTCCAAGGTTTAAGTGATGACTAGATACAATGATTTCAAAATAAACGATATCACAATCATGCAAAAGACAATGCTACTTTGGGACAATGCACATTACACTCAGAATGACACTCATGCTCTCAGTAGTTGGTGCTTTAAAAGAAGGTGGAGACTCTCGAACCGTGGCTTTTGTTGGCAAGGTTGAAAACCCGTAATCGGAAACAAAGACAAAACATGTACCAGAGCTCTTGGTTTTAAAACAGAGGTAATAAATTTTTTTAGATCATGCATGTTTCGTCAACGAATGCTAGCAGATAACTCAATCACTTCTTGAGATGGACAAGTTTCGAGGAACGGCTCCCGAATGAGGACGATCACATCCTCTTAATCTCCTTTGTTTATCACTGCCAAAGTTTTCTGATTTCTCATGAACAAAGCGTGAAGGAGGGTTTGTTTGTTATATTAATTTTGAGCCGGGCGCACTCAATGCCAGTTCCTTCTCGTATTATGGGTTTGCACATTATACATGCAATCCCGGGGTGAAGCTTGTCCAACTTAAAAAGATCATGAATTAACTACTACTTCCTCATGGACTTACAACAGAGGCACAAAATAGGAATGCTTTTTCTTTGAATAATTTCGAGATGGCACATGCAAGTCTCCGTTAGGAATGGCAGGTAAATACCATGTAGGAAGATATGGTGGACTCATATGGCATAACTGGTATAAAGGAATGTGGATGCACAAGCAGTCAGTCCGCTTAGTACAGGCGAAGGTTAGCAAAAGACTGGGAGCGACCAACTAAGAGAGCAATGACAGTTATAATCATGCAGAGCGACAAAGCAACATTGAATCAGGCATGGAAGTTATATCGCTACTCAGAAATAAAAGATCATCAAGGCTTGACAGACTTTCTTTACAGTCTTAAATATGCGTGAGCATACGCCAAGTAAATCAAAATAAATTCTTGAAGGAAGATATTACTAAACCATACCACATCATAGGCAAACAAATCATGTTGGTACTCCAATAACAAATTGGGAACCCCCCCAGCTATTTGAGACTAACCATAAGAAAACATGAACTACTAAGCGCCATCGTGCACGTAGCATCTTTATCATAGACATATCAACCAATGCAACGGAAGCAAACTCTCTTAATAAGATAAGCATGATAACTAAAGAGAGTTCAAGCAACCAACTAAACGAAAGCTCTTTGAAAAAGATAAGCATGAATACTAAGAGCTAAGCATGATAGTAGCTATTAAAAGACAAAGAACACACACAGCAAGGATAGACATGAAAATTCTATGTTATGTTCTAGGTAGAAGTGGAGCGTGTTTCTCTCCCACATAAAGAAAGCTGAGTTCCGACTCGTTATGAAAAGCTAAAGAAAACTAAAAAGCAAGATGCTCCAAGCATAGCACATAACACATGAAGTGATAAAAATATAGTGGAACGAAAGACGAACTGATAATGTTGATGGAGAAGGGGATGCACGGGGGCATCCCCAAGCTTAGACGCTTGAGTCTCCTTGAATATTTCTTGGGGGTGCACGGGGGCATCCCCAAGCTTGAGCGTTTGACACTCCTGAATCTTTTTATCATCTTCCCTCGCACACTTGAAAACTCCCTTCATACATAACTCATCATAATCTGATTAGCGAGGTTAGTACCCATAATAAAATAATTGTACCTTGCTGGAAATAAGGATATTCTTGAAGCTCTACTGTTTCTCAAGATTGCCAAAAGGTTTTTGCAAAGAAAAAGCAAGCTCTAGGTTTGCAAAATGAAGGATAGGCAAAACAGGACAGAATCTGTGAAAAACAGAACAGCAGGAAGTAAATGATTTGTTCGGGGCACTTCTGCAACTCTAATCAAAAAACTCAAAACAGACGCACGAAAGATAATTATATAGAGCACGCTGTCAAAAAACTTCAGACCAAAAAGATGATCTGGTGATTTTATACGAATTTTTCTATCCAAGGACAGAATCTGTTTCCTGGACAGCACCTCACAACTTTTGAACTTTCTAGCAATCAGAGGCTATACTTGGCACAAAATTGAAAAGCAAAGATACAATGATGATGCTACTGTAGTAAACAACATCAAGACAGAACAAAAGCAAAATAAAAATTTATTCATGTGGGCTGCCTCCCAAAAGCGCTTTCTTTTTTGCCTTTAAGCTAGGCATAATGCATATAGATCAAGTTTTATCAAGAGTAAAAGAATAGTTAGCCCGTATAACGGACTCAAAAGGTAACTTGATCTTCTTTCGAGGGAAGTGTTCCATCCCTTTCTTGAGAGGAAACTGAAATTTTATATTACCCTCTTTCATGTCAATGAAAGCACCAACGGTGCGCAAAAAGGAACGTCCCAAAATAATTGGACAAGAAGGATCACATTCAATATCCATAATAGTGAAATCAACAGGAACATAATTATCATTGACAACGATAAGAACATCGTCGATCCTCCCCAAAGGTTTCTTTATGGAAGAATCAACGAGACGAACACCAAAAGAACAAGAATCATAAGGTTTCAATTTAAGCATATCATATATTCTTTTGGGCATAACAGAGATACTAGCTCCAACATCACATAAAGCATAGCAAGAGAAGTTATTCAACTTAGTTTTTATCATAGGATCCCAACCATCTTCTAGCTTTCTAGGTATGGAGGCTTCTACTCTAAGTTTCTCCTCCCTAGCTTTGATGAGAGCATTAGTGATATGCTCTGTGAAGGCAAGGTTAATCGTGCTAGTGCGGGGATCTCTAGACATCTTGTGAAGGAAATCAATAACTTCGGTAAGAGTGCAATTATCAAAATCAAGGTCACTAGCATCAAGTAAAGTGGTAGTGGTGTCCTTTAGGTTCACTTGTTTGGTAGTTTCTATAGTCATAGCATCACCATTAATAGGTCCATCGGGACCAGGAGTGCATTGGGTGCTAAGAGTTTGGATATCCTCAACAACTTGGATAGTAGCAACAGTGTGGTGGGTAGGAAGGCTCTTAATTCTATCCTCTTCCTCCCTTTCTCTAGCCCATCTCTCTTTAAGTTTAGCCATCATCCTAATATTTTCATTAATTTGCACTTGAATAGCATTAATAGGAGTGACCTTCCTCTCCTCAAGAGGAGAAGTTTTAATTTTAAGCAATTCTACCTCATTGGCTAAATGGTCTACCTTTAAAGAGAGATCACCTAGTTTGTTTAGTTTTTCTTCTACACTATTATTAAAAGCTTTTTGGGTAGTGATGAAATTTTTAAGCATAATCTCTAGTTCAGTAGTGGAGTTCCTGGTGCTAGGATAAGCATTGTTGTTCCCATAAGAATTAGAGGGGAACGGTCTAGGATTGCTACCAAAATTACTCCTATAAGCATTGTTATTAAAATTGTTTCTAGAGATAAAGTTCACATCTACTTGTTCTTGAGCAATCAAAGAATTTAAAGGAACATCACGAGGATCAATAGAAGATTGCTTCGAAAGTAGAGACATGATCAAGTCAACTTTTTCATTTAGGGAGGAAATCTCCTCGACAGAGTTTACCTTCCTACCTGTTGGAGCGCGTTCGGTGTGCCATTGAGAATAGTTGGTCATCATCTCATCGAGAAGTTTTGTGGCAGCACCAAGTGTAGTTGACATAAAGGTTCCTCCCGCGGCCGAATCTAACAAGTTCCGCGAGGTAAAGTTCAAGCCTGCATAAAAAGTTTGGATAACCATCCAAGTAGTCAAACCATGAGTAGGGCAGTTCTTGATAAGAGATTTCATACGTTCCCAAGCTTGGGCAACGTGTTCATTATCCAATTGTTTAAAATTCATTATGTTACTTCTTAGTTGGATAATTTTAGCAGGTGGATAGTATTTTCCAATAAAAGCATCTTTGCACTTGTCCCATGAATCTATGTTGTTTCTAGGCAAAGACTGAAACCAAATTTAGCTCCTCCTCTCAAGGAGAAAGGAAAAAGCTTAAGCTTAACAATATTACCATCTATTTCTTGGTACTTTTGCATATCACAAAGTTCAACAAAGTTGTTTAAGTGTAAAGCAGCATCATCTCCAGCACCGGAGAATTGATCTTTCATGACTAAGTTCAGTAAAGTAGGTTTAATTTCATACGAAGGTGCTGAAGTGGCAGGTGTAGTGATAGGTGTGCAGATGAAGTCATCGTTGTTGTGACTAGTGAAGTCACACAACTTGGTGTTCTCGGTGGAACCCATAGTAGCAAGCAAGCAAGATAACTATTTTTGTGATTTTCGATAAAAGATACTAAAGCAAAAGCTGAAAGGTAAACTAACAAGACTAAAAAGCAAAGGTAAAAGATAGCGTGCAACTCCCCTATCCTGAAGAGTGGAGTCCCCGGCAACGGCGCCAGAAATTGCTTTGCTAGGTGGCTTCTCACCCCTCGTTGGTTACCCCAAGTGGAAGGCTTGAGATGCAGTGTAGCAGAAGTTTTCCCTTGGCAATACCAAGGATCGTTTTCCCTGAGACTCCCAGTTTCAACAAGAAGGTGTCAACTGCTAACGGCGCCAGATATTAGCAATCAACGTGGACCTGCACACAGATACAAATAACTTTGCTCCCAACGAGTACAGAGAGGTTGTCAATCCCTCTGGCCTTGTAGTTTACAAAGGATCAAACGCAAGTGATAGTAGTGATAGATATTCCTGCAATAGTAAATAAAAAGCGGAAAAGTAAATAGCGGATGTGATCAATGATGGTAATATGGACCGGAGTCTCATGATGTTCACTAGTGATGTCTCTCTCCCAAAAGACGATAAAAGAGCTATGTGAGGTAAACGAAATTACAGCTGGGCAATTGACAGGACCATGTGCGCAAACCAATGCTGACTACATTGCAAGAAAGGTTGAGGTTCAAAGCATGGGCGCTACGCCGAGGTAAGTAGACCGAAATCCATCTACATCTACTACTAATCATCCACCTTGAGATATCTATCCAGAACATCTCGCTGGTATTAAGTTGTGAGTCCCACCCATAGTGTAAACTCAAAGCAACAAACAACTACATTAAAAGAACTTTGCGTAAAGTAAACAATCCTTGCACCCGCGGGCACAAGCACCGTTGTTTTCCCCCTTGTGGCAACAGCACATCCCCTAGACTCATGTTTCTGTCACTCAAGCTAGTCATCGAGGGGCATGAACCCACAATCGAGCATAACGTTCCCTCTTGGAGTCACTACCTACTACTTGGCCAAAGCAATAAATAACAACGGAGAACATGCAAGAATTACTTACGAACATAAATATAAAAGAGGTAGATCAAATATATTACTCAAACACAATCTGAACATAATCTCATAATCCATCGGATCCCAGCAAACTCATCATAGCAACAGCATAAGGATTACATATGTGCCTCGATCATGTAGGGCAGCTCACGAGGACTAATTAGTGAAGCACAAGAACGGGAGGAGAACATCACATAGCTACTGGTCATGGACCCATGGTCCAAGGGAGACTACTCACAACTCATCCTGGAGGCGTCCATGGTGGTGGAGAAGCTCCCGGTGGTGATCCTCCCCTCCGGCAGGGTGCCGGGAAGAGTTCTCCTGGTGCTCCCGATCTTGGAAGCGGCGGCGGCGACGGAACAGAGATGAGATCGCGAAAAAAAGTTCCCGTCTCGAGGGTTTCGGGAGACGCTTTAAATATATGCCAAAGGGGGGCATCAGCGGAGCCTCGGGGGGGCCCAGGCCCCCCCCC
>LR738710.1:799353823-799376641 GCA_902687465.1 Secale cereale | reverse complement strand
CCCCCCCCCCCGGCTGTACTTCGGGCGCACGGTAGCTTCTGGAACGCTGATTTTTTATATAATTTTTCTGGATTTTTCCTGGCAGTTCTCGTAATGTGAAAACCTGGAATACAAAAACAACCGATAACAGAAACTGGCACTGGGGTGCACTGAGTTAATAGGTTAGTCCAAATATGATCAAAAGTGTATGGAAGTGTATAAATATCATAGCAATATCACCCAAAAGAGGCATGGAGCAAGCAGAAATTATAGATACGTTTTGGACGTATCAACACACAGACGGTAGTACTGCCTGAGCGGTACTACCGCTCGTCCCTGTGGTACTACCGCAAGGCAGAGATAAGCAGGCCGAGGACAAGTGCGGATGAAATAAAATACATCCGTAGCTACATCCGCAGAAATACGGTAGTAGCAAAAACACGACACGGTACTACCGCTTGACCCAAGCGGTACTACTGCGTAGGATGCGAAAGTAAAAAAATTACTTCCGCACCTACTACAGTATTAGTTACTACGCCGGGCCAGATACACGGTACTACCGTGCTTATGATACGGTACTACCGCTTGGTGCGGTACTACCGTGCCCTGAGGCGGTACTACCGTGTGGCTGTGCAGTACTACCGTGTGGCTGTGCGGTACTACCACTTACAATGAGCGGTACTACCGCCTGCCAGATAGTTGTATTAGTAGGAAGCCATGGTTTTGTACTTACGAGGAAAACAGCTAGAGCTCCAGAGAAGTAAAGGAAAGGTGGTGCGAAAGTGTAGACGTGTACGTGTTGATTCCACCCAAACCTTTCCGAAGCGGACCCCCTCTTAATAGTACGGCTTTCCTATTACTCAAATCCACCGAAAAAGGAGCAAAAGGAAACACCGTCTTCCATAGGTTTCGAGGGGCACATAATCGTCTTGTGCCTAGGTGAGATATATCTGGAAGAGCTTAGAGCACACGATTAGTCCGCAAATGCATTGTCATCAATCACCAAAACTACTTAGGGAGAAATATGCCCTTACAATCTCCCCCTTTTTGGTGGATTGATGACAATACGGGATTTGCACAAGGATATATAAGTAAGTAGGGAAACCTAGTAAAGCAATAGAATATAGGTAAGCTCCCCCTAGATGTGTGCATACACGGGAGAGTGCTTTGGACTGCACAACACACATACTAGGATCAATGCTCCCCCTATATTCTACAAATAATATACTCCTTGCATATAAAAAATAAGAGTCTACGCACAATAGTAAGGAGGATAAGGTGAGCACATATAAAGGGTAAGTAAATCAACTGCTCACAACCTAACATAGCAAAGACATAATAACGAGTTCAATGATAGAGGAGCATATGTCTTACACCATATGAAAGTCTCACGCACACGACACAAACACAAGCAAGCAAACAAAGTTCGACAAACGAAAAGCAAATAGACACGACACAAGACGCAAATCCCACTCTCTCCCCCTTTGGCATCGAGACACCACAAAGGGAAAGAGGACAACTAAGAGAGGTGGTAGCTCTGGCAGAAGATCTCAGTCGTCATGCTCTCCATCAGACTCCTGCTGCTCCTCCTCAGACTCAGACCACTTGTAGCCCTGTTGGGCAATCCACTCTGCCTCTGGAGTGATGATCTCCTCTGCCCACTGGACACATGCTCACCAAAGATCCTCATGATCTTCTTGTCACGCTGACGAGATTGCTTGTGAGTCACATGTGCCTTGTACTGTCCCTGAGCTTGCATACAGAATAGTGCCTTCATCTTCTTCTTCAGCTTCTTAGCCCAAGAGGGCTCAGACGAGGGAGGAGCATATCCTCCAGAACTGTCCTCAGCTGGCTCCTCCTCCACAGGCTCCTCGTCAATACCCATCTGTGCTGCAGCAGCTTGTGCACGAGTAGCAGTGTTGGCCCAACGAGTCTTGATGCGAAGACGAATGGGGTCATGGCGAATACACTGCGGGGCCTCGAACTCCTCATCAGGGTAAAGGTGCTCCCAAGTCTTGGAGATAAGCAGAAACAGAAACGGACCATAGATGGGCACTTTGCGAGTGTAGATCGCAAAGCGAAGCTCACACCACATGATGTGGGAGATGTCAAGTGGTGGAGTCTGAGCGGTGCGAGCCTCCTCACACATCAGCAGCATGTCAACGAGGTATGAATGAATCTTTTCCTTGTCCCCAACTCGAGGAAACAAGGTGTTGCGGAAGATCCTATGCATGATGTCCAGAAAGGGGTTCAACACCCATGTCTTCTTGCCACTCGCAAGTGTCTTCTCCACATAAAAAGGTAACAGACGGTCTTTGTTGGCAGCTTCTGCGTTGGCATGAGGCCGAGCTCCAATAGGGTTGTGGAGTCCCTCGTCAGGAACCTGAATCAGATCCATGAAGTCCTTCCAAGTAGCAGTAATCTTGTGACCATTTGTCATCCAAGTCATGGTGCGGTCTTCCTTGGTATGGAAGTGCACCAAAGCATAGAACTGAGCCACGATTTCTGGGTCAAAATCATTCTGAAAAGACATGATGTGCTCAATCCCAAACTGCTCTACCAGATCCAGAGCCTCGACAAAGTAGGCCCGGTTATCATCCCTCCGCATGTGTTCCATGTCAATCCAATGAGCATCCACATACAGGTTGTGCTTACTCTTGAGTACCTCTGTGTAGATACGAAACTGCTGCTTGGTCCAGAACAGTTCATCTCCATGGAATTGAGCCCGGGGATCTGCATAAGGGTTGAGCTTCCTCCTTGCCATGAACTCAGTAGCTGGCATCTCCTCCATGGTCATAGATGGTTCCTTGTTCTTGTTGGCGGCGGTCTTGAATCTGCGTTGGGGGCATTGGAGCCCTCTGGCACATCACTTTGGGTGCGCAGACGCTTGGACCCGGTGTCACGGCTGGGATTGGTGCGACGAACATTGGAACCGGAGCCACCACCTAAGACACAAACACAAGAACACGACGGAAACACAAAGAGAATCAATGCAAAAACCACAAAAAGGCATACGAAACATGTAGAAAGGATAATATGCATGTGCTACGAAGAAAATATGAACCAAGCGGTAGTACTGCTTGACGAGGGTGGAAGTAAAATATTAGTGCCGCTTAGGGAGCGGTAGTACCGCTTCGGAGTTGCAGTAGTACCGCGCAGAATGCAGTACTAAAATTTTACTTCCGCGTCGTCACGGTAGTACCGTTCAGTAGAGCGGTAGTACCGTTACGCGACAGAGCGGTAGTACCGCGGTTAGCCAGCGGTAGTACCGCTCGGGTCAGATCTGAAAAAACGGATCTAGAGTAGAACGCGTAGAACGACGAACGGTACTATGGCTGATCATAGTAACTTAGTAGCAGCATACTTACTAGCATTTCTATGGCATAACCACTCTCCTACATCCTAATCTTCCATGGATAAGAACAAGAAGAACACTAGAACAACAAGCATCTCCTCAAAACCTAAAAACAACAACCAGGCAAAAAGAAGAGGGGATTTGGGGAGAAACATTCATCCATGGCAAGAGGTCGAGGTGGGGAACGATCCCACCGGTCGGAATGCGAGGAGAGTGGTCGGGGGAGGAGATCCGGCGAGGTCCTCCGGCGGCGTTCTTGAGAGGGAAAGAGAGAGGCGACATGGGGATATGAGATGAATGGGTATGGGGGAGTTAGAACTCCCCCTGCCTGCTTATAACCCCCAGCCGTTCGGATAAGTGCGGTAGTACCGCGGTCATCGCGGTAGTACTGCCCGGGCGGAAGTAACGCACACGGAGCGGTAGTACCGCTCGACCAGCGGCAGTAAAAAAATTACTACCGTGCTGGTTGTGGTAGTACCGTATTCTCTTTGCGGTAGTACCGTGATTACTAACGGTAGTACCGTCCCTCCAAGAAAATGCAGGTTTCGACAAGAGGCTTTTAGCAAATTAAAGAACGCACACGCAAGGCATACGAAAGGAGAGACAACACACATTAAAAATAGCACACACGACACTACTCCAACGAGGAGGTCGGTGGCCGAAGCCACCTATGTTTGAGTTATTTGGTATGGTACCGCAAAGAACTATCCTTGGGCCCATGACCAACACTCGTCTTGAAGCACTTATACCATCTAACATGGCAAATGACAAAGACTTGATCGATTTATGCATAATGGGGGGAGGAATAGTTCATTGAGAGAACAATACCCCCCCTATGTCCATGCCTACATCTAGACAAGATAACTACATTGAGTGGGAGGTGTGTGTGCAAGGTCTCAAGCCACATTGCTCAAATCGATGATATTTAGCTCATGCCTTAACTCGCGAAATCTTGCTTCATCCAAAGGCTTCATGAAGATATCTGCAAGGTTATCATGAGTGTTGACATAGTGAAGCTCAATCTCTCCTTGCCGTATATGATCCCGGATGAAGTGATACCGAATCTCTATATGCTTCATCTTGAAGTGTTGCACTGGGTTTAGAGAAATCTTGATGGCAATTTCATTGTCACACCAATAGGCACTTTGTCACAAGTGACACCGTAATCCTTTAAAGTTTGCCTCATCCATAGGAGTTGAGCACAACAACTGCCAGTTGTCACATACTCAGCTTCGGTGGACGAGAGAGACACACAACTTTGCTTTTTGGAAGACCAACTTACCAGAGAGCAACCAAGGAATTGGCACCCTCCGGAGGTGGACTTCCTATCCACTTTGTCTCCCGCCCAGTCCGAATCAGAGAAACCTACAAGGTTTAAGTTTGCTTCTCTTGGGTACCATAAGCCAAAGTTTGGGGTATGAGCCAAATATCGAAAGATTCGCTTGACTGCCACAAAGTGACTTTCCTTAGGTGAGGCTTGAAACCGTGCACAGATTCCCACACTCAACATAATATCCGGTCTAGATGCACAAAGAGAAAGCAAGGATCCAATCATAGAACGATATACCTTTTGATCCACTGCTTTACCATTGGGATCAATGTCAAGTTGGCACTTGGTTGGCATTGGAGTAGTAGCCGGCTTGACATCACTTAGATTGAACCTCTTGAGCATGTCTTGAGTATACTTGGATTGTTTGATGAAGATTCCTTCTCTTCTTTGCTTGATCTCAAACCCAAGTACTTCAACTCTCCCATCATGGACATCTCAAAATGTGTGGTCATGAGTGCGGCGAACTCATCATTGAAAGCTTTGTTAGGAGAACCAAAGATAATATCATCAACATATAGTTGGCAGACAAACAACTCCCCTATGATCTTCTTAGTAAAAAGATTGGGGTCGATTTTCCCAATTTCAAACACACGATCTTGTAACAACTCGGTAAGATGCTCATACCACGCACGTGGGGCTTGTTTAAGGCCATAGAGTGCCTTATTGAGTTGATACACGTGATTGGGGAACTTGGGATCCTCAAACCCCGGGGGTTGTTTGACATACACCAACTCATTAATAGGACCATTAAGAAATGCACTCTTCACATCCATTTGTTGTAACTTAAAATTATGATGAGAAGCATAGGCAAGCAACAAACGAATAGATTCAAGGCGAGCAACGGGGGCAAAGGTTTCACCGTAGTAGATACCCTCGACATGGGAGTAGCCTTGAGCCACCAGACACGCCTTGTTGCGGATGACGATGCCATGAGCATCTTCCTTGTTCTTAAAGATCCACTTGGTTCCAATGACATTATGGTTCTCCTTTGGCCTCGGCACCAGACGCCACACTTTGTTGCGCTCGAAGTTGTGGAGTTCTTCATGCATAGCATTAAGCCAATCAGGGTCTTCGAGCGCCTCATAGACCTTCTGAGGTTCAACACAGGAGACAAAAGCTTGATGAGCACAATAGTTAGCTAATTGTCTACGAGTGCTTACCCCCCTTTTGATGCTTCCAAGAATATTCTCCATGTGATGTTCTCTGGAAGCAAGCCTGGAGGCAATTTTTGCAGCACGACGCTCCAATTGCTCTTCAAGAGATAATTGAGGAGCACTGAGTTGATCATCTTGAGCGACGTCAGGAGCTTGATCTTGATCTTGAGCATCCTCTTGATCTTGATCTTGCTCAGAGGATAGAACTTGGCCTTGTGCATCATTTGGTGGCTCCCCACCATCTTGTGATTGATCTTGCACTTGGCCTTGTTCGTCCGGTTGAGGGCCTTCACGTTGTTCTTCGGAAGCGTGTGGGTCTTGGGTTGGTGATGGTTCCACTTGAGTGGAACATTGTCCTTCTCCTTTGGCCACAAGGGGTTCCTCAATGGGTAGGATATATCCAACACCCATTCTTCTTATGGCTTGAGGAGGAATTTCATCACCTACATCACAAGTACCACTTTGCTCCACTTGGGAGCCGTTATTCTCATCAAACTCTACGTTACTCGTCTCCTCAATGAGTCCATTGGACTTGTTGAGGACACGGTAAGCATGAGAGTTTGTAGCATAACCAACAAATATGCCCTCATGAGCTCTAGATTCAAATTTAGGCAAACGAACACCTTTCTTGAGGATGAAACACTTACACCCGAACACCCGGAAGTACTTGAGATTGGGCTTGTTACCGGTAAGAATCTCATATGGAGTTTTCTTCAAGCCTTTGCGGAGATAGAGCCGATTGGATGCATGACATGCAGTGTTGATGGCTTCAGCCCAAAAGTTGTATGGAGATTTGAATTCCGCCATCATGGTCCTTGCCGCGTCCATCAGTGTCCGGTTCTTTCTCTCCGCTACACCGTTTTGTTGAGGGGTATAGGGTGCTGCATATTGATGTTTGATTCCCTCATCACTAAGAAACTCATCCAAGGTGTAGTTCTTGAACTCGGTGCCGTTGTCACTTTGGATCATCAAAATCTTTGCTTCATGTTGTCGTTGAGCTTCATTTGCAAAGTTGATGACGGTTTGTTGGGTCTCACTCTTCTTCTTGAAGAAGTATACCCATGTGTATCTTGAATAGTCATCCACAATCACCAAGCAATACTTTCTACCCCCAAGACTATCAAAATATGGAGGCCCAAAGAGATCCATGTGAAGGAGCTCTAGGGGTCTTTTTGAGTAGATGATAGTAGTGGGAGGGTGAGCCTTCTCATGTAACTTTCCTTCAATACAAGCCCTGCAAGCACGATCTTTGGCAAAACTAACATTTGTTAGTCCACGGACATGGTCCCCCTTGAGAAGACTTTGCAAAGATATCATATTGACGTGGGCTAACCGGCGATGCCAAAGCCATCCCACATCAACTTTAGCCATTAGGCATGTCGCGGTCTTAGTGGGTTGCTTCGAGAAGTTAACCACATAAAGACCGTTCTCGACATGTCCAACATAGGCTACTTTAAGTGTCTTGCTCCACAAGAGGGCCACGGTATCAATATCAAAGAATGTAGCAAAGCCCATGAGTGCAAGTTGCCAAGTTGGCGAATAGAAAGTAAATTATATGCAAGAGACTCAACAAGCATGACTTTCTCGATCGTGAGATCATGAGAGACAACAACCTTGCCAAGGCCCAATACCTTAGAAGATGAAGCATCACCCCATTTGACGTTGGTGGCCATAGATGAACCTAGATGCACGTCCACCACCAAGTCTTTGCTTCCGTTCATATGATTTGTGGCTCCACTATCGAGCAACCATGATCCCCCACCGGAAGCAAACTCCTACAAGAGATCAATGCTTGGATTTAGGTACCCATTTGGTAATGGGTCCTTTGAGGTTAGTAACAAGGGTCTTAGGAAGCCAAATAGACCATTCAATGTACTCATAAGAAGAACCAACAAATTTGGCAAAGACATGACCATCACTAGCACGACATAAAACATAAGAAGGATTAAAGTCGCCGGCTATGTTTGATGGTGCGGTGGGGTTTTTCTTGACTCCGCCACCCTTCACATTGTTCTTCTTCTTAGACGTGCCCTCTCCCTCTTTCACAAAGGTTTGTCGGAGAGGGGAAGGTAGCTTAGTCTTGTCATTCTTCTTCTTCTTGGGCTTGGGAGCAAACCCGATTCCTTCATTTGCCACAACCTCCTTTTGTTTCTCAAAAGATCGTTGAGGTTCTTCTCACCTTGTATAAATGTTACAAGGCCTTTCTCAAGTTGCTTCTTCAACTTGGCATTCTCTTCAACAAGATGCACATGCTCGCAACATGGGTTAGTAGTATTTGCATTATCAATCAACACCATGCGAAATATAGCCTTTTCCTTGGTTAGCGAAACTTGGAGTTGATCATGAGACTCCTTGAGAGAAGCATGCATACCTTTCAAGGCCTTGTGAGCCTTGTCAAGTGTAGCAAACTCCTCCTTGAGTCTAGCATGGTCAACCCCAAGTTTTGCCTTCTCGGAGTTAAGCATACGAGAGACAACTAAAGCATGATCGAGATCTTTCTTTAATTTAGCATGATCATCGTTGTGTGACTCCTCAAGAGCCAAACGAAGACCACACTCTTCCTCTAGAGCATTAGAGAGATCCGATATTTCATCGGCATAGTCTCGACTATGTCCTTCCATTTTAGCAATGGTCTCCTCGTGAGCCTCGATCATGTCATTGGCCTCACCGAGTTGTTCCAAGAGAGCAACAAAATGCTTCTTGGGTTTGCCCTTGAGTTTGCTCATAAACAACTCAAACTCATTCTCTTCCTCCTTAGCTCCCTCACTCTCATCAATACAATCCATTAATGAGGGATTAGAGATGATGGTAGTGTTGATGTTTGGAGTTACCTTGTTGGTGGCCTTAGCCATGAGACACTTGGCGATGATGTTCTCATTTGGAGAGTCGAAGAGAGATATGCGTGGAGTAGTAACAATAGCAATTGTGGCCATGGTGACCATCTCATCATCTTCATCATTATCATCATCCTCAACATATTTTTCTTGGGCCACCAACCCTTTAGGACGAGTCTTCTTGTTGAAGTTGTTCTTGTTGGGATAAGACTTGGCCTTGTCCTTCCGGATAAGCTTGCCTCCAAAGTCTTCTCTTTTCTCATATGGGCAATTGATACGTCCAAAACGTATCTATAATTTCTGCTTGCTCCATGCTTCTTTTGTGTGATATTGCTATGATATTGATGCACTTCCATACACTTTTGATCATATTTGGACTAACCTATTAACTTAGTGCACCACAGTGCCAGTTCCTGTTTTCTGCTGTTTTTCTATTTCAGGTTTCCCCCGTATTAAAAGTGCTCCAAAAATTCCAGGAAAAATATAGGAAAAATCAGCGTACAGGAAGCTTCGCGAAGAACCAAAGATGGGCCAGAGGGGAGCCAGGGGAGGCCCAGGCGGCCACCTGGCGCGGCCCCACCCCTGGCCGCGCCAGGGGGCGCCTGGGGCCCCTGCTCCGCCTCTGGCTGCCCCCCTTCGCCTATATATCCCTCTCGTCCCAAAACCCTCGAGGACAGAACCCTTTTTCGCGATCTCGCCTCTGTTCCGCAGCCGCAGCGCTTCCAAGATCGGGAGCATCAGGAGAACTCTTCCCGGCACCCTGCCAGAGGGGAGAACCACCACCGGGAGCTTCTCCACCACCATGGACACTTCCCGGATGAGTCGTGAGTAGTCCACCTTGGACCATGGGTCCATGATCAGTAGCTATGTGATGTTCTCCTCCCCTCTTTGCTCTTCATGGTTTAGACCTCGTGAGCTGCCCTACATGATCGAGGCACATATGTAATCTTTCTGCTGTTGCTTTGCTGAGTTTGCTGGGATCTGATGGATTATGAGACTATGTTCAGATTGTGTTTGAGTAATATATTTGATTCACCTCTTTTATATCTTTGTTCTTGAGTAATTCTTGCATATTCTCCGTTGCTGTTTATTGCTTTGGCCAAGTAGTAGGTAGTAACTCCAAGAGGGAGCGTTATGCTTGATTGTGGGTTCATGCCCCCTGATGACTAGCTTGAGTGACAGAAACATGAGTCTAGGGGATGTGCTGTTGCCACAAGGGAGAAAACAACGGTGCTTGTACTTGCGGGTGCAAGGATTGTTTACTTTACGCAAAGTTCTTTTAATGCAGTTGTCTGTTGCTTTGAGTTTACACTTTGGGTGGGATTCGCAACTTAATACCAGCGAGATGTTCTGGATAGATATCTCAAGGTGGATGATTAGTAGTAGATGCAGATGGATTTCGGTCTACTTGCCTTGGCGTACCGCCCATGCTTTTGAGCCTCTACCTTTCTTTGCAGCATAGTTAGCATTGGTTTGCGCACATAATCCTGTCAATTGCCCAGCTGTAATTTGTTTACCTCGCTTTGCTGTTTTATCGTCTTTTGGGAGAGAGACATCACTAGTGAACATCATGGGACCCCGGTCCATATTACCACCGCTGATCACACCTTCTATTTACTTCCTGTTTTTATTTCCTAGTTGCAGTCATAGCTATCATTATTATCGCTTGTGTTTGATCCTTTGTAAACAACAAGGCCGGAGGGATTGACAACCTCTCTGTACTCGTTGGGAGCAAAGTTATCTGTATATGTGTGCAGGTCCCCTCAACCGCTAAGTTTCTGGCGCCGTTGACACCTACTTGTCGACCCTCGGAGTCTCACGGGATTCGATCCTTGGTACCTTTGCCAAGAGAAATTTGCCGCTACGCTACATCTCAACCTTCCACTTGGGGTAACCAACGAGGGGCGAGAAGCCATCAGCAATCTGCAACGAAGTGGCTTACATTTCCACAGTTGAAGCATGTCCTCACTCGTTGCTTGCCCTTGTTGCCACTTGAGTTGTTCTTATTGAAGTTGGGCCTTGAGTTCTTCTTGTTGCCCCAAAATTGCCGCGAAGCAAGAGCCATGTGCTCATGATAGGCATATTTGGTGTCCTCGGGGCAACACTCATCGTCATCCTCCTCCTCCTCTTCTTCCACACAAGCCTTGGCCTTCAAGGCAAGGTTAGGCTTCTTTGATCGTTGAGCTCTTAAAACCGCATTGTCGGCGGTCTTGTCCAAGATCCTCATAGAAACGAACTCATCCAACACTTCATTTGATGACAAGTGGTGGAAGTCCGGTCTTTGGCGAATGACGGAGGACATGGCCTTATGGTAGGGCATCATGGCCTTGAGAAACTTGCGCTTGATCCAATTGTCATATGTGTCCTTACTCCCACGATCTCGAAGAGAGACCGCAAGAGTGGTTAATCTCCGATAAAGTTCACGAGGATCTTCTTCTTCGATCATAGCAAACTCATCGGCTTCATCTTGCACAACTTCATAGTTCGAGCATTGAATGCTAGCGCTCCCCTTGTACATGGTGCCAACATGCTCCCAAGCTTCCTTGGCCACAATGAAGGGTCGAAGATGTGCAATGTCTTCAGGAGGGATAGCATCTTGAAGTATGCAAAGAACTGACTCGTTGAATTGATGATCCGCAGCTTCTCTCGGAGTTAAGTTGTCGGGATCACGTGGATAAAAACCTTGCTCAATGATTCTCCAAAGATTAGTAGAGCAATGATTTAAATGACGTTTGAAACGAAACATCCAAGTAGCAAAATCAGATTTTTTTTTTTATAAATTAGGAGGCCAACGGAATTTAAATGTGGTGTGGGAACGGGTCCTCCATAGTGAGTAGGAGGAGCGGAGTGGGGAAAGATCCCATTCCCATTCTTAGTAACCGGGGCTTGTTCACTACTAGCTTCTCCCTTGTCGGGAGTAGCCTCCGACACGATGGTAGCGGGACGAGACACTTCCAACGGTGTGGTGGATAATTTAAGCCCCTCAAGCAAATCTTTAAACATGCCTTTGACCTCGGTCGCTAGTGATTCTTTCAATGTGGTCATAGCCACATTGAACTCCTCACGAGAGACCGAGGCTCCCCCATCGGACGTAGGCAAGGACAGAGTTCTACCGGAATGTCCCTCCGTCTCGACTATGTTGTCACCCATACTCTTTGGACGGTAAAGTCCTTGAAAAGAGACGAGGCTCTAATACCAATTGAAAGGATTGATATGGTTGACTAGAGGGGGGGTGAATAGGCAACTAACAATTTTTAGCTTTTCATAACCAATTTAAATTAAGCAACAAAGTAAGTTGTCTAGATATGCTACTATGATGACAACTTATAGGAAGCAAAAATAACAACCTCACAAGCAAGCTATATAAGATAAACAAGGAAAGCTTGCACAAGTAAAGGGAATAAATAACCACAAGTGGAGCCGGTGAAGACGAGGATGTGTTACCGACGTTCCTTCCCTTTGAGGGGAAGTACGTCTCCGTTGGAGCGGTGTGGAGGCACAATGCTCCCCAAGAAGCCACTAGGGCCACCGTATTCTCCTCACGCCCTCACACAATGCAAGGTGTCGTGATTCCACTAGTGGTGACCTTGAAGGCGGCAACCGAACCTTTACAAACAAGGTTGGGGCTATCTCCACAACTGAATTGGAGGCTCCCAACGACACCACGAAGCTTCACCACAATGGAATATGGCTCCGAGGCGACCTCAACCGTCTAGGGTGCTCAAACACCCAAGAGTAACAAGATCCGCAAGGATTAGTGGGGGGAATCAAATATCTATTGGTGGAAGTGTAGATCGATGCCTTCTCAAGCAATCCCGAGGAAATCAACAAGTTTGATTGGCTAGGGAGAGAGATCGGGCGGAAATGGAGCTTTGAGCAATAATGGAGCTTTGGGGAGGAAGAGGTGAGTCTTCTTGGAGAAGAAGACTCCCTATATATAGTGGGAGAACAAATCCAACCGTTATCCCACATTTCTGCCCGCAGAGCGCGGTACTACCGCTCGGCCAGCGGTACTACCGCTCTGGGTGCGGTACTACCGCTGGTGCAATACTAGCCTAGACTTAACTCTGTTGCGTTGACACACGGACGGTAGTACTGCCTGAGCGGTACTACCACTTGTCCCTGCGGTACTACCGCAAGGCAGAGATAAGCAGGCCGAGGACAAGTGCGGATGAAATAAAATACATCTGTAGCTACATCCGCAGAAATACGGTAGTAGCAAAAACCCGACACGGTACTACCGCTTGACCCAAGCGGTACTACCGCATAGGATGCGGAAGTAAAAAATTACCTCCGCACCTACTACCGTACTAGTTACTACGTCAGGCCAGATACATGGTACTACCGTGCTTATGATACGGTACTACCGCTTGGTGCGGTACTACCGTGTGGCTGTGCGGTACTACCTCTTACAATGAGCGGTACTACCGCCTGCCAGGCAGTTGTATTAGTAGGAAGCCATGGTTTTGTACTTACGAGGAAAACAACCGGAGCTCCAAAGAAGCAAAGGAAAGGTGGTGCGAAAGTGTAGACGTGTACGTGTTGATTCCACCCAAACCTTTCCAAAGCGGACCCCCTCTTAATAGTACGGCTTTCCTATTACTCAAATCCACCGAAAAAGGAGCAAAAGGAAACACCGTCTTCCATAGGTTCTGAGGGGCACATAATCGTCTTGTGCCTAGGTGAGATATATCTGAAAGAGCTTAGAGCACACGATTAGTCTGCAAATGCATTGTCATCAATCACCAAAACTACTTCGGGAGAAATATGCCCTTACAAGAAGGAATACAAATTTATTTTGTTTGCAAGGAACTCTTCAGAAAAATCATAGCCCTTTGTCACCTTCACCGTGTAATGTGTTGGATTGACAATGCCTCCAAACTCACGATTGACTACTCCAATTGTCTGATGTTGTCATGCAGAATCTTCATCTCAACCCGGTGGTCTATGTACACATCACGCAATACCATTAGTTCACTCAAGATATAACAAGAAGTGGTTGTTCAATCCATTCTTCATACAAGGACTTCTTCGTCGAGTCCTTCTCACGATGATTTATCATTTGTATAGGTGATGGCAAACTTTCCTTGCCCTTCACTTCCACATCCATCCGCCATCTCCTATTTTCCATCGGTTTCATGCAGTTGGACAACACATCATGGATTTGGTCAGATCGAGGAGTGTAGTTGGAGTAAACTTTGGTTTCTAAGGTTGTCAGAATCGCGATTTTGAATCGGATCGGAACCCCGATGGTAGGATCACAAATCATAGAATCTTCACTACCAGGATCGTAGAAACGTAGATTCTATGAACTAAAGTCATTAAATCAAATGGATTAGTTTGGATCGTAAAGTCGTAGAATCGTATAACAGAATCGTGATTTTGACAACCTTTCTTGCATGTCTGTGCCTTGGACTAGATTGGAGGCATATCCTCAACTAGCGAGTTGTCAGCAAAAATGAGAGCTTCTTCGTCATCATAAAGACTCTAGGTATCTTCATGCATGTCATGCTCCGCACAATCATCCGGCACATCATGATCAGATACGGGTTGACAAAGAACCAAAGAAGATCATCCTAGTGGTCCTGCTAGGACAGCATGTTAAGATTGTGTTCCGTTTTGGGGAGCCCTGGTTCCTTGGGGAAACATGTCATGTATTCTTCTAGCGCCTACAGTTTCTCGTCCTCTTGAACGATGTTTTAGGAAAAATCAAGTGCTCATGGCCTAGGAGAACTCTAACAAAAGAGGCCTTCACCATGCTCGTTACTAACTTGCAGATGTGCATGATCCGCCTTGAAAGGAGTCGATCCCTTGCATTCGCCTTCTTCTTGTTGCTTACTAGGGTGAGGAGAGTGCAAGAAATCTCTTCACGCGAAGCATGTAGAAGTGTGTCAGCTAGATTCCTAAAAATGCAATTTGTTGACCCATCGACACTTAATTATTTTGAGGTCCTCCACTGAAGGTGGTGGTGACCCGTTGTGACACTTGAAATTAGCGACTAAGGAGTTGCTGCTCTTTATAGGATATGGTCGTCGTCTATGGGACCAACTGGGTACTATTATTTGTCGATTGTGTCACTCCTAGAATGTCAACTTTCATCTTCTTGAACATTATGGGTAGTGTGTCAAATTTGGCCTGGACTAAGGCATTGACTATATCATTCTTTTCCTTTGTTGGTGACCTGGTGTGCTTCCTCTTTCGTTAGCTTGAGATAGTGGTTGTTCCAGTTAGCATTGCCGTGACCCCAAAGTTACGACCTCTACTCTGGTCCCTCTCCCTGCCTAGAGACATTAGTATTGTGTCAGATTCCCACCTCAAGGCATCCGACAAACTTGCGAGCTGCCCTGGGTAATCATTGTTTAGAAACATGCCTACTTGGTAAGAAATATAAAATGAAAGTTGTTGGGACCGAGGATCAACGATATGTAAATCTAGCCATTCGACTAACAAATGCATACCATGAAAAAAAACTAACAAATGCATATCAAAGATTCCAAGCCCATCCACATATTGTGCATGTTATATCCATAACACAACATGCACACCATGTGGGTGATACAATTCTACGACACAACTGCACCATATATATATACATACAATAACTCTGAAACTAGTAAAATTTAACAACTCAATACAAGACAAGGGTCTCGCCATCAAGTTGCAGCTCTTAATGAAGGCTCATGGCTATGTTTGGTTGTGCCATGAGTGTTAGAAGGGAGAGAGGGATTGGTTGAATAGTTGTTTGTATGCTGGATGTATTATCGAGCCTCGAGGGTGAGAATATATTGAGTACAAGACTTGGAGGGCAAGACGCATCTCCTGGAGATAAGGTAGGAGACGAATTACAAATCCTAGACTATCAAATACATGTATCTCAAATATATCTCTAACATCCCCCCGCAGTCATAGCGGTAGCGTTGCGAACAACAGGAGTGCCATCCACAGTCAGACTGGAGAGAATAGCAGTCAACGGGCTGACACCCCCCCTCCCCCCGCACTCGTAGCGGGAGCGTCGTAGATGGTGTCGTGTCGCGGACGCGTTGACTGTAGAGGAACCCGACGAGTTGCTCAAGCGGATGATAACCCTTTGTGCTGATGTCGAGGTACCTAAGAGCGTAGGGTGGTATAGTCGTGGTCGAGGTAGCCGTGCGAAGAACACCGTGGTTGATGTCGAGTTGGGGTAGCCGGTGTCGAGGAAGTCGCCGTGGAGTCGCAGGCGCAAGGAGGCGCCGAGTTAGTCATGGGTGCATTAGTGTCGATGTAGTGGTGCACTGAGGAGAAGACGATGTTGACGAGGCATCGCCCCGGGTTTGCCAAGCCGGGGGACATGTCATTGACGAAGGCGCACGTCGGTGTTGCCAGCACCGGGCATGCGTAGACGGACGAAGACAAAGTTGACGAAGCACCGCACCAGGCTTGCCAGGCCCAGGGACATGTCGTGGATGAAGGCACGTATCGATGTTCCAGTACCGGGCATGCGTAGACGAGGGACCTGAACGAGTTGTACGCCAAGTCGGAGAAGTCGGAGGGGCCAACAGAGAAGAACTCGACGACGATTGCGACGTCCATCGGCACGGGGCCAATGTCACCAACAGTGGTCGGAGTAGATGAAGTGGCCGGGGTAGAAGACAACGACACAGGCGACGACCTAGTGCTTGGACGAAGACGAAGTGGGTGGACGGGCGGCGACGGTCTGATAGCGGCGGCGACTAGGTTAGTACCGCGGCGACGGTGCTCAAAGTAGGCGAGGAACTCGACAACGTGACAAAGACCGGCGCGGACGATGGCGTTCCCGCGCCAAGGGAGGCGGCGTGACGCATACCACGAGAGGTCGATGCGCGGAGACGGTGGTGGACCGCGGGACATGGTGCTACGACCCGAAGGGGCGATGCATCAGCGGCGGGCAGGTCGGGGCGACGGCGGAAGACCACGGGGCGGTTGCGGGGACCGGGATCCGTGGGGCTACAGCCCGAAGGGGCGGTGCGGCGGCTGGGTGAGGGAAGGTGCAACTACGGGGATGCCATGGGGCAGCGTTGTGGATCGCGTGCCACGCTCGCTACTGCCCGACGGAGCGATGCAACAACGGCGCGAGGGTCATTTGCATCCAATGGGATAACCTGGAGGGGACGGCCTCAAGGCGGCGGTGGACCGAGGGCCGCGGCACTACGACCCGAAGGGGCGAGGCGGCGGTGACGCGGATCGGTGCAGTCACGGGGGAGAACCACGGAGCAGTGACGCGGCGGCCTGATGATACGTCCATTTTGCATCATGCTTATAAGTTGATATTTATTGCATCATGGGTTGTTCTTACATGTTTTGTCACAATACTTATGCCTTTTCTCTCTTATTTTACAAGGTTTACATAAAGAGGGAGAATGTCGGCAGCTGGAATTCTGGGCTGGAAAAGGAGCAAACTCTGGAAACCTATTATGCACAACTCCAAAAGCCCTGAAACTCAACAGGGCGCGCCCCCCTACCTCGAGGGCCAGCCGGCAGGCCCCCGATGCCCATCTTCTCCTATATGAGGTGTTTTGACCTGGAAAAGTAATAAGGAGGCTTTCGGGACCAGACGCCGCCGTCTCGAGGCGGAACCGAGGTGGAAACCAATCTAGGGCTCCCGTAGAGCTGTTCTGCCGGGGATACTTCCCTCCGGGAGGGGGAAATCATCACCGTCGTCATCACCAACAACTCTCCCATCTTGGGGAGGGCTATCTTCATCAACATCTTCACCAGCACCATATCCTCTCAAACCCTAGTTCATCTCTTGTATCCAATCTTTGTACCCAAACCTCAGATTGGTACCTATGGGTTGCTAGTAGTGTTGATTACTCCTTGTAGTTGATGCTAGTTGGTTTATTTGGAAGATTATATGTTCATATCCATTATGCATATTAATACCCCTCTGATCATGAACAATATTATGTCTTGTGATTAGTTGCTTTTGTTCCTGAGGACATGGGAGAAGTCTTGCTATTAGTAGTCATGTGAGTTTGGTCTTTGTTCGATATTTTGATGAGATGTATGTTGTCTCTCCTCTAGTGGTGTCATGTGAACGTCGACTACATGACACTTCACCATTATTTGGGCCTAGAGGAAGGCATTGGGAAGTAATAAGTAGATGATGGGTTGCTAGAGTGAAAGAAGCTTAAACCCTAGTTTATGCGTTGCTTCGTAAGGGACTGATTTGGATACATATGTTTCAGGCTATGGTTAGGTTTACCTTAATACTTCTTTTGTAGTTGCGGATGCTTGCATTAGAGGTTAATCATAAGTGGGAGGCTTGTCCAACTAAGGGCAGCACCCAAGCACCGGTCCACCCACATACCAAATTATCAAAGTACCGAACGCGAATCAGACGATCTTGATGAAAACTAGCTTGACGATAATTCCCATGTGTCGTCGGGAGCGCTTTCCTTTATATAAGAGTTTGTCCAGGCTTGTCCTTTTCTACAAAAAGGATTGGTCCACCTTGCTGCATCTTATTTACTTTTACCTTTTGTCACTTGCTACCAATTACCTTATCACAAAACTATTTGTTACCTATAATTTCAGTGCTTGCAGAAAATACCTTATCAAAAACTGCCTATCATTTCCTTCTGCTCCTCGTTGGGTTCGACACTCTTACTTATCGAAAGGACTACGATAGATCCCCTACACTTGTGGGTCATCACCTGACGGGGCGACGCATCGGTAGCCCGATGCTTGATCGGTGTAGATGCGCGTTGTACTCGGGACGATCTTCACGGGATCAGCGGAGGAGGGCGCAACCAACGGGCCTTGTCGGTCGCGGGGGTGTAGATGAGGCAGATCACGGCGACGAGCGGGTGATCAAGCCGATCGTGCTCGAGGTCGGTGATGCCGTTCGGTGGAGACGGGGTGGCGGCGAAGTCCGAGATGAAGCCGACGATGGCGGACGGCGTGGGACATCATGCAGACGAGTGTGTCAGCACCGGCGCCTGGGGAGCAAGGCCCGAGCGACCAGCGTATCAACGGTGCTGGACCTGAGGCAGTCGACGAGCCTGACGCAGTCATCCCGGCGCAGTCGGGGACGAGTTCGGCGAGGCAGACCACAGGGCCACCGTGCAGATGTGACGAAGGCGGTTGGCGCGGATCGATGGGCGGGCCGACGAGATATGACAGCTATGATGGGCCGTCGCATGGTGTGAGGTCACTGGGTCGGGGCGATGCAGGTGTCTCGGTCGGAGAGGGGCGGTGACGGCCGGCGTAGATCGACGAGCAGGCCGGCGCGCGGAGGACGACCATGAGGGGCCGCCTGTCATGTGAGGCCGTCGGGTCGGTGAAGAGGCCGTCTTGTTGCACCGTTGTTGGAGTAGAGACGCACGGGGGTCGACGGCGGCGGCGGGCGACGCAAACCGATCAAGTTTGGATCGGAAAACCAAAAAGAAAAACGCCGATCAAGGTGACCAGCGGGGGAGAGAAAAATCTGGAGCAAGGTCTCGACTCTTTAGGGCAGCCGGTCAACACGACCGGCAGACGAACCCTAGATACGGGTGGCGTGGCCCCCGACGACGGTCATAGAGGTTGACCACCCTAGGGACGGCGTGCAGGGCGAAAGCGTCAGGCGGTGGCTAGGGTTGGATCGATTATGCTGATACCATGTTAGAAGAGATAGAGAGGGATTGGTGCGGAATATGATGGATGTATTATTGAGCATCGAGAGCGAGTATATATTGAGTACAAGATTTGAAGGGCAAGACGCCTCTCCTAAAGATAAGATAGGAGACGGATTATAAATCCTAGACTACCAAGTACATGTATCCCAAATATATCTCTAAGAACAAGGACTCCCAAAGATACCGACATACAGATGAATTACGATGTTGGGAGGGTAGCGGTCGAGCTCAATCCGTGAGAGGTGTTTGAGAGATGGTGCCAGAAGCTTGGCAGGTTGGTGGTGGCAGGAGAAATCGAAGGGCACACGAGGAGGTTGGGTTGGTCCTACGCTCAAGATGTGTTGATAACATATAAAAAGTGATACACCCGCAAAAAATATAAAAAGCCCAAATACTAATTCGTGCAGCTACGCTTAATGGACGTCGTGAGCGCACGCACTACATGATAAAAAGCTCACACTACAAAGCAAGTAATTAGCATTATGTATCATCATTACACTACGAAAAAGGAAAGTATATGTTTCTCATCCTATCACGCTGCGTACTTTACACAAATCAGTTAAGAAAGAATAAGCACGTGCATTTATTTGGGCTTAATAAAAATTTAAAAAGCCATAACTTTTGATTCAACTATCAGAATTCAGATTCGTTTTCACCGTTGGGTTTCTCGCGACGAGTTCTTGAAAACTAGATTGCATATGGACATGTTTCGACAAACTTTCTGTTTTGGGCAACTTTGGGTGCTACGAGGCAACTTTAGTGCTATAGGAAAGCAACTTCTTCTTAGTTTGCCTACTATGATTGCCTATCAATGATAAGTCATTATAAGCTGCCTCCCATGGCTATTTTGTTCACTAAATTCACATATAAGTAGTCCCCAAATGCTTATTAGTGCAACCGCAATATTTGAAGACGTCGAGCGCACCTCCCAGGCCATTCGATTTGGCACAAATCACGCGCGGGTGCTTTCCTGTCTGGTATAGCGACCGAAGGTATGGTGAGGCCCCTTCCAAAGAACATAAAAGAGATAACACAACAGTTCGTGGAAGAGCCGCCCCCACCCCCACCCCATTTTATGTCGGTTACCATCAAAGAGACGATGGGAGAAAGAGGAGGGGATTCACTCGCGCCTCACCGTGATTCTCCAACAGAGGGTGGCAGCAGGCGACCTCGGCAACCACACAAATCACGGTTAGGTTTCGGTAAAACTATCACACAACAAAAACAACAGAAACACACAGAAAAAGATACTTGTATCCCCCCTTTTTTATACACAATACATGAAAGATAACATAGTTGCCCACAATTAAGCATACAGTTGCCTAAAACCATGGATCCGATTGCCCAAATCCTCATGAACAGAAACATTACCAAGACCACGATTTGTCCAATATCTAAAGGTTTTAGTTACCTTTCAATTAAGTTTGTGTCACACTGGTGTGTCAAGAATTTCTTCTCCTCGGGTGGTTCCAATGATATGATCGTAAACACTTGGCGAATGATCATAGAGGGTGGCGGGGTGGAGCTAGTCATGGGGACATAACTAAAACCATGAAGTTTTTTATGGGATTAAGTTTATCTGTGGACCCCTAAAAAACGAACATGTGTATGTTAGTTATCATTGTTTTAGGTGTCATAGTTGTCCACAATCAACTATACAATTGCCTAGAACCATATATCCAGTTGCTCAATCCTCATGTACAGAATCATTAACAAGTCCATGATATGTCTAATATATAAAGGTTTTAGATACCTTTCAATTAAGATTGTGTCATTGAGATGCATCAAGAATTTCATCTCCTCGGGGTGGGATCCCTTGGTATGATCGTAAATACTTGGTGAAATGATCATAGAGGGGGAGCGGTGTGAGCTGGTCATGGGGACATAACTAAAACCACGAAGTGTTTTTAGGGGATTAAGTTTATCTTGACCCCCTTCAAAAATGAACATGTGTATGTTCTTTATCCCCTTTTCAGGTGTCATAGTTGCATACAATCAATGATATTGTTGCCTAAAATCATGTATCTAGTTGCCCACAATCAACCATACAATTGTTTAAAACCATGTATCTAGTTGCCCACAATACACCATACAATTATCTAAAACCATGTATCTAGTTGCCCACAATCAACCATACAGTTGTCTAAAACCATGCACCCAGTTGCCCAATCCTCATGAATAAAAACAATACCAAGACCATAATTTGGCTAATATGTAAAGGTTTTAGATACCTTTCAAGTTTGTGTCATAGAGATGCGTCAATAATTTATCTCCCTTGCGTGGGATACCTTGGTACGATCGAAACTACTTGGCAGATTCTCTCCTCTAGTTGTCTGAGAAGATGGGATCTAACTTGATGTCGGAGGGAGCAATGGACGCTAAGGGGCTTCGAGAACGTCGCCTTGTCGTTCGGTTTGGAGGATTTCAGACGTACGGACTTGTTCAGACAAATTAGATGACCGTCATTGGATTGTTAAAGGTGTCTAGAGAGGCCGATCCCGACATTTGGTGTGATTGGGTGGCCTTCTGGTAGGCAACTTAGAGGTGAAGCTGGTCAATTGCTAGTCACGGTAACCAACTTAGAAGGATCCTCCATTGATACGTAGTCATACTAGGGAAAAAAGGAGTTGCTTTCCTATATCACTGAAGTTACCTCTGTAGGACACAAAGTTGCTCGGAAAAGAAAGTTTGTCGAAACATACTCATATGGGATCTGGTTTTGAAGTGTCGCGAGAAACCCAATAATAAAAACGGATCTAAATTCCGATACTCGATTCAAAAGTTATGTATTTTTAAAAAATTCGAAACCCCAAATAAATGCACGTGGTATCTCCGGTGAGGAAACCTAAGGATGGGAGACTACGTACTTTCCTCTTTTGGTAGGCTAGCATGCCATGTCACATCAAATACCTAATATGATGGGTGCGCTTGAGCGGACCGCCTAACCACGTCCTATAAAAAGAAGTGATTCGATTTTCTTTGAACTTACTGTACAAAATAAATGGGGTGCTTTTGGGTGATATGTACAAAACAAAAAGATTGAGAGCGTTAGAAATAAAAATCCAGAGAATGGCTATTTACTTTAAAAGAACAATTTTTATTAAGAATATACAAGAGGTTTAAAAAATGTCGCAAAGATGCATATAGCAGAGCTGCTCCAGTCCACGTCTCCACGAATCGTCGAAACCCCAGAAAACCCCACGGCGGCCGCCAAGTTCACCCGGGAGTTCAGGTATGGCGGCTGCGGCTGCGGCTGCACGGCTGCTGCTCCCCAGGGCGACCAGAGCCACGGCCTCCTCCTCCGCTCTTCTCCAGCGCCCTCTCGATTCCTTCTCCAGATGCTTCCGAAGCCTCGGGCCGCCCCTCCCGCGGCCGCCGCCCGCCGTCTTCCCGCGGCACCTCTCGGACGCTGCCTTCGATGCGCAGGCGCTGGACAACCGCGTCCCCGCTACCGTCATCACCGGCTTCCTCGGCTCCGGCAAGGTCCGCCTCGCTCTACTTACCTTTCCCCTTGTAAAGTCCTACTAGCTCC
>LR738710.1:799327776-799353784 GCA_902687465.1 Secale cereale | reverse complement strand
AAAAAAAAAAAAAAAAAGGGTCTTGCTAGCTGGAGCGGTAGGCTATGGAAGCCAGTCTAGTCTGAACTCTGAACTCACTGCATATTCTCTTCTACTCGACCATAGAATGATCCGTTGTCCAGTAATGGCTTACGCAGTTTGGTGATGTTAATATGAGTTCGGATTTGAGGAAATGTTACTGTAAAACCAAGTACAACGGCATAGATTTAAACCGATGAATGTGCTCACTGTCATGGTGCTACAATAATCTCTATAGGAACTGATGCTTGTTTATTAATGTTGGCTAATTGTTTTCAATCTCTCTTTCACAGACAACCCTTCTGAATCACATTCTAACATCACAGCATGGGAAGAGGATTGCTGTCATTGAGAATGAGGTTAACTGAAGATCCTTATTTCTTGTTGCACTTTGTTGTGCCCAGTCAATATTGTTTGATATTGTGTTTTGCAATGGATCGACAGTGCACCAAATCAGCTCCATTTAATATGCCGAGACTCGGTTGTGCTATGTAGAATAAGCCATATTGTCCTTTTGTGTGCAGTTTGGTGAGGTGGACATCGATAGCTCACTTGTCGCTAATCATTCATCCGTCGCTGAAGACATTGTGATGGTGAATAATGGCTGCCTGTGCTGCACTGTCCGAGGGGATCTTGTAAAGATGCTTCTGAAACTGGTGAAGCAAAAGGGTGACAAATTTGATCATATCGTCATTGAGACAACAGGTAAATCTCATTGGTTCAAAATCTACCAGACTACCAGTATATGGCTATCATTTTTTAGTCTAAAGATGTGTCGAAGTTCTGGTGTCTTACATAACTAATGTGACTGTCTAGGTCTTGCAAAGCCTGGTCCTGTTATTGAGACATTTTGTTCTGATGAATTGGTCTCGAAATATGTGAAACTTGATGGTGTTGTTACTTTGGTTGATTGTAAGCATGCCATGCAACATTTGAATGAAGTGAAAGCAAGGTGGGTTGTGAATGAGGCAGTAGAACAAGTTGCTTATGCAGACCGGATTATACTGAACAAGGTATTTAGTAAGTCGGTAGATTTATGTACATGAATCTGATGCAAACAAAAAGTGTTATTTAAGCACGTCTTTCTTCTGCATTTTCTTCTTCAAGAATACAGCCTAAAAGTGCTTATTGCTTTTCTAATGCTGCATAATTGCTTTGAATGCAGACTGATTTGGTTGATGATGCAGAACTGGAGGTTTTAACCAACAAGATCAAGGTAGGGTTGGTAAAATGCCTTCAGAAAACAGAGTTTTTTTTTAATCAAGTGCAAACTTATTATTTTTTTACACAAACTGAAAAGTTTCTCATTGCAGCTCATAAATGGGATGGCACAAATGAGAAAAGCAAAGTTTGGTGATGTCGACATGGATTTTGTGCTAGGAATTGGGGGTTATGACCTTGATAGGTTAGTATCTTTATTTTCTTGTGTTAAAGAATGTTGGGCTGTAATCCTGGGAGTCAGATGTCATATTTTGTTTCTCTAATTGACATAAAAAATATATCTGCAGGATTGAGGCTGCAGTCCAGTTGAATGAAAACAAAGAGACAGGTCATTGCCACTTGGGACATGAACATGGTAATGTTCCAGCTGCAGTATCCATGTATACTGAATCCCACCATAATAGAGACATGCTAACTTTTATATCTACGGCTTAAGACAACATTTAGTCGCTTCCTTTTGGATTTTAACCTTTTATCACAATTTCTGAAGGAGACAGATAAATTCTCAATAATTGAGATGGCACCCAGACTTGCAACTTACTCGATATTTTCTGTGTGCATTCAGTTTTATTCAACTTTCTCCTTTTCTCAATACATTCAGTTTACTCTGCTGACTTGTAGGACACCATCATGATCATGTCCATGATTCAGCTGTTACTAGTGTAAGTATTGTTTCGGAGGGAGTACTTGATCTTGATGAGGTAAACAAATGTTTGCTCGAAATATGGTTCTTCCTTTCACTACCAAACTTTTTCTTTGGCCAATTAACCCAGTTTATTACTAATGTCTTTGGAAGGTTAATGATTGGCTAGAGAGACTGGTTGAAGAGAAAGGCGAAGACCTGTACAGATTAAAGGGTGTTATATCCGTCAATGAGTCAACTGGACGCTTCGTGTTTCAGGTTAGCCAGCCATACTTTCCCCCGCCAAATGAACTAGTTTATCATCTTCTGCTATGCCTTTGCTTGAACGAAGTTGATCCATGTGATCCGAGTTATGGGTTGTAAACTTTTGATCATCCTTCGGTTGCCACATAAAAGCTTTTGTTCCGATGCCTCTGCAGTCCCGCTCGTTCTAATACATGCCATCTTGATGCTAACTCAATACTGAAAATTGCAGGGCGTGCACTCTATGTTGGAAGGTTGCCCTGCGAAGCCGTGGGAGGATGATGAGAAGAGGATCAGCAAGCTCGTGTTTATCGGCAGGAATCTGGACGAAGTCGCGCTAAGGAAGGCCTTCAAAGGTTGCCTCCTATGATGTACACTGTGACCATGTGTTTCTCCTTGGGAGGTTGAGGGTGAAAAGAAGTATACGCAAGTAAATCAGGCGCAAGAGCAAAAGCACGAGGCCCTATGTATGTCCTTTCTTCGGTGGTGATGCTTGGCGCGTGTTCACAGAGAAACTGAGTACTGTTGCTAACATCTTTTAGACTAGACTAGAATCAAGAGTCGAATTATGGGAATTACTCTGTGTGGTATCCTCACCTGTCTCGTGATTTATATATTACTACTAGGTTACAAGAAGAGCATGTGTTTGCCATGTTTTGGGCGTCATTTGATTTATCTCCAAATACAGAGTTGTTACCACTTGTCTAATCCTATTTGCCAGAAAGCTGCCACGCGTTTCTTTCACATTTACTCTCTCTGTAAAGCAGTGATCTATACGCTCTCATGTTTCTTTACGGAAGGAGTGTTTTGCAAGACAGACTTCAATTTTTGCACGAAATTGGAGAAGTACATAGAATTTCCAACAAATGCCGAATTCCGTAAGACAATACTTTTCTTTGGGACACTAATATCTGGCGATCGCCAGGTGGGGAGGTTCCTCTACCGAACGATTCATTCTCTGAACAAACGAACAAAACATTCTTCCTTGAGCGTTCATAATTTTATAACTATCATCAACAGAAAAACAAAACATTTCCTTATGCAGAAAAAAGGGTATAGAAAAGCATATAAATTTATAATTGTCATTAAATAATTGCCACCCTCTATTTATATTAAAAAAACTTTGTACGAAAAATTTATACTACAGCAAGTTCGTAATCTGCCATGATGTCAAAAAAAGAAAAACGTCATGGCAACTGAGTGCAAAAAATACTTGCATAATTTGCCATGCTTATATTTTCGTTTTCAGAACATAAAAAACACATGCAGAAAATCTCCATGATAAAAAAATAAAAATAAAAATTGGCATGCTCTTAATAATAAAATTGTCATGCTCTTAATAATAATAAAAATGCCATGAATGAATAATACTAGATGATAAAAATCCCCAAAGCTTGCCGTTGGTTTCTTGCCCTAGGCGGGTGCCCGTGGGCCGAGGCATCCAGAGAAAACGCGGTACCCGTGCACCCAACGGCTATATTGTTTACACCCTTCCATCTTTGCCTCCTGCCATACCACTATTTCCTCCCCACGGATCCGCCAAGAAACCAACTCCACCCCACCGCCACCAGAGCAATCCGCCCTCCCCCGGTCTCGCGAGCCAACGAATCCGCCGCGCGCTCGCTCGCTCGCCCGCTCGGAGGGAAACGCCGCCGCATCGACCGCGCTCAGAGCTCCCCAGGATCCTCCTCCTCCTCCTCCTCGCGCTCAAAGCTCGTTATTTTCCTGGTTACAGAATTCCGATCTCGTTTCTTGATTCTCGTCCGCGCGCTGCTAATCTCGCCGTGTTCTTTCTCTTGGTAGAAATCCTCTCCGCGTTAGGGCGCCTGCGAATCCATTGCTCGGCTTAGGGTTGTTGTTACTTTGGTGCCGATCCCCGGATCGAATTGCATTGCTGTGTGCGCCCTGATCTTGTTCGCGTCAGTACTAGTTCTGTTTCTTGTTTATTTTGATCCATGGACGCAGGTTCCGACATGATGTCGCCGGAGAAGAGCGGCAGGCCGGGCGCGCGGCTGCCGCTCCGGGAGGCCGGCTCGATGCCCTCCATGCCGCCGCTCCAGGAGCCCGGCTCCAGGCCCAGGCCCTACATGCCGTCCCTCTGCTCCACGCCCCGCAACCCTGCCGTCAAGTGCTATGTGAGTCCTCCATCGACCTCGTTCCCCCTTTCGTTTGTTGTCCTGTGCGTGCGCGCTCGCTGGCCGTTCGACGGAATGACTGAACGGGTGTGTATCTTGCTTGTTTGTCTGGCAGGGCGACAGGTTCATCCCCGACAGGTCGGCGATGGACATGGACATGGCGCACTACCTGCTGACGGAGCCGAGGAGGGACAGGAAGAACGGGGCAACGCCGTCGCCGGCCAAGGAGACGTACCGGAAGCTGCTGGCGGAGAAGCTGCTCAACAACCGCACCAGGATTCTCGCCTTCCGCAACAAGCCGCCGGAGCCTGAGAACAGCATCTTCACGGAGCTCCGTGCTGATGCGGCCTCCGTCCACGCCAGACCGGCGAAGAAGCGTCGATACATCCCTCAGGTACACCACGCTTGTTTGTGGTACTGCTCTCATTGGTGTTGCAGTTGTAGTGGTGATTGGTTATGATGATTACTGATTTGATGTACATTTGGAAACCTGATGCAGTCCGCAGATAGGACTCTGGATGCGCCAGACCTCGTTGACGATTACTACCTCAACCTGCTGGACTGGGGAAGTGCCAATGTGCTGTCCATTGCACTGGGCAACACGGTGTACCTCTGGGACGCCGCAAGTGGGTCTACATCCGAGCTTGTTACCATCGGTGAGGACGATGGCCCTGTCACTAGTGTTAGCTGGGCTCCTGATGGCCAGAACATTGCTATTGGCCTCAACTCCTCTGCTATCCAGATCTGGGATTCCAGCTCAAATCGACTGGTTGGTACTTCTTGACCTCTCTCTCCTGTTATAATTCTCTGTTAGCAGCATTATTCGTGTTTTTTAGTTGCTGACCATGAATCATTCTGCAGCTGAGGACACTGCAAGGTGTGCATGAGTCGAGAGTCGGATCACTGGCATGGAACAAGAACATCCTGACCGCTGGTGGTATGGACGGCAAGATTGTGAACAACGATGTGAGGATTAGGGACCATGCTGTGCAGACATACCGCGGGCACACGCAGGAGGTGTGTGGACTCAAGTGGTCCGGATCAGGGCGGCAGCTAGCTAGCGGTGGCAACGACAACCTCCTCCACATATGGGATGTGTCCATGGCATCCTCTGCACAATCTGCAGGCCGCACCCAATGGCTACACAGGATGGAAGACCACTCGGCTGCGGTGAAGGCGCTCGCATGGTGCCCATTCCAGAGCAACCTGCTGGCATCAGGTGGTGGCGCAAATGACCGATGCATCAAGTTCTGGAACACACACACGGGCGCATGCCTCAACTCAGTCGACACCGGGTCACAAGTCTGTGCGCTGCTATGGAACAAGAATGACAGAGAGCTGCTGAGCTCGCACGGATTCACGCAGAACCAGCTCACATTGTGGAAGTACCCGTCTATGGCCAAGATGGCCGAGCTCAATGGCCATACTGCCCGTGTCCTCTTCATGGCTCAGGTAATAATCTTTGCTCGCTCCCTATGCTTTGTAGCTAGGTTTGAAACACACATTGTGTGCACCACAGAATCAGATGGCTTATGGTTGTCTTTGGTTGAACATTTGCAGAGCCCTGATGGTTGCACGGTGGCATCTGCTGCAGCAGACGAGACCCTGCGCTTCTGGAATGTGTTCCCTGATGCTCCGAAGTCTGCGGTCAAAGAGAAGACTTCGCAGAGCAGAATGTTCAACAGCTACAATCACCTACGCTAGGGAGGGAGCAGATTCTGGCAACTCTGACAAAGAAGTAGCTGATTTTACTTAGAAATTCTTTGTGTGTATTGAAGTATCTGTGCGCACTTCAGTATGCTGGTAACTCTAGTTGTTGTTCTACATTGATCCAGATGAACATCAAGACCAGTTTGATGTGTTTTTCATACATATGTTGGTGATACATAAATTTTTTTGTGAACAAAATGCAATGTCTTAAAATCTAGTGGCAGTTCATACATGTGTGTCGTTTGAGAGTATTCGAGCTGTTGCTTTTGATGTTTCCTGTTGACTGGCTTTGGCGTTGACGTGGGGTCTGGAGGTGCCTTCTTTGTGCAGCTTGAAGCCACCACCACTATTTTATCATGATATTGTTCTTTTCGGGTCCTACTGAATCCAAACCTAGCAAAATTGGAGCAGAGTTTCACCTTCAGGTTAGATGTGAGCTTCAGATGTTGGAGGATCTGCTGTCTTGTGCCAAGCTTGGAGTGGCAAATCATATGTTACCCTCTCTCTTGGGCTTGTTTCAGTCAAAGAAATGCATCTCGGGGTAGCTTGGAGTGGCAGACGGTGTTTGTGCCGATTAGATTACAACCAAACATTCGCAAAATCAGATTAGCAGTGCCTTAATCCCACGAGATTACCAGTGCAGTTTACCATTTCTTCAACCAAAAGTAGTACATACAGTAAAAGATTAGCAGTGGATTGACACAGACCGTGGTACCAGTGCGTTTGCAGGTCGTGCCATATCGGCCGTCAGATCTCGCCAGAGTTGATCCTGACCGTCCAATGGTAGCACACATGGTTGATGGTTCCTCTTCCTGCCTACCCACCGGCCATCACCCACCTCGCCGCCCACTTCTCTGTCCCTCCCTCCCCGCACGCGCGCGCCCTCCGCCCGGCAGGCCGACGACCTCGCCGTCCGTCGCGAGGGCTCGCCGCTCGCCGGGATCGGGGGAGCCGCCGCCGCGCCTCCATCCCATCCAGACACAGCCTCCTAGGCCACTCGCTCGGCTGCCACTGCCAGCTCAGCGCTCGAGGGCCCAGATCCCCCGCCGTATAGAGTCCCCGGCGACCCTTCGCCGCCGCGCCGGCCATGGATTTCATGAAGGCCTTCGATCAGACCGTGCGGGAGATGTAAGTTTTCTCGATCGGGCCACCCACCGGCCACGATCTCGCCAGCCGTTTTACAAGGTTGCAGCCTTTGCTGAATTTGATCCGTGAGGAGTGAGATCCTGATCCGTTTGTCTTTGCGCGTGCTCTTGCAGCAAGAGGGAGGTCAATCTCAAGGTGCTCAAGGTCCCCGAGCTCGAACAGAAGGTTTGGATCTCGCCCAGATCTTAGCTCCGCTCCTCTGTAAAGCTGTTTCCTCTTGCCGGTAGTGGAGCTGTGGATTATCGGATTAGTTCATGTGGTGGAGGATGGAACTTGAATTTTGCCACTGTTGTCTGTACACTCCACACTAGTGCTTCAGGGAAATTGATAAATGTTGTAACTTTTTAGGAGCAATAAATAAAATTATGTTCCTTAAAAAAGTCAAATTCTGCGCTGATGGTTTAGATAAATTATTACGACCTGAATCAGAGATAAGTCGAAATACACTACCGAATGCACTCCTCACGCACTGCTTTTGATTTGCCTGTAGCCAGGCTGGATTCCTCGATGATTACATTTAGAGCTAGAAGTTCGATGAGAAGTGGTAGCTGACAAGAATAGTCATTTTGATCTCTCACTGTATCATATTTCGTAGTTTATGTCTTCTCCTAAAAGTTTTGCTTTCAAATCAGGTTCTTGACGCGACAAGTGATGAACCTTGGGGTCCACACGGGTCTGCTCTTTCAGAGCTAGCTCAGGCCACCAAGAAATAGTAAGTTTTAATGTCTTGTTCAAGGTTTTTGAGTCGCGACTTGGCGAGTCGCCACGAGCCCTGCGGCTCGGCGTATAGTCGACGAAAGTCGCTGTATAGTCGCGAGTCGCCCTGATTTTTGGAAAACGACTTGGCGATTAGTCGGCGACTATACAGCGACTAGTCGGCGACTCAAAAACCATGGTCTTGTTTGTGTTGTGCTATCCCACCTCCGTTTTTATCAGTGCTGAAATGATGCCTATAACTTCTAAAATCTGCAGCTCTGAGTGTCAGATGGTGATGGGTGTCCTCTGGGCCAGGCTGGGTGAGCGAGATGCAAACTGGCGTCATGTGTACAAGGTTATTGCTTCTTATTCCATAATGACCACCCTTTCAATAGTATATTGGACCAATATTAAGCTTGTTAGGAATCACTTCTACAGTGATTGGTTACATTAACCAGTTACCACCAAAGGGAAACAGACCTTTGTATAGTGCAATTTTTTATGAGCAATGTTATTCACTAATTAAAATTTGTGGATGCGCAGGCACTGACGATTATTGAGTACTTGATAGCGAATGGTTCTGAGCGGGCAGTTGATAACATCCTCGATCATTATTCAAAGATCTCGGTATGCGTTGTCTGTGCTTTTGTTTACAACTCTTTCTAGTTAAGGCTACATCAAGTGATTAAACATTTTCTTGTCGTATCCTTTAAGGTTCTTTCGAGTTTTGAGTTTGTGGAACCTAATGGAAAAGACTCTGGATTAAATGTGAGGAAGAAAGTGGAAACTCTGGTGGGAATCATCAATGATAAGGAGAGAATAAAAGCTGTGAGAGAGAAAGCGGCCAGTAACCGTGACAAGTGGGTTCTGTGAAATTATTAAATGAGATCTCCTAACCTTTTTAGACGTGTACTCATCTTTGACAATCTTAAACCATAACATATATTTTCTGTGGATGAAGGTACGTTGGGTTATCATCAACAGGGTCAACATATAGATCAAGCTCAGCCTCTGTAGGTAGCAACTACAGTTCAGGTGAACGCTATGGCAGTTTTGGTGGCACAAGGGAGGCTGATTCGTTCAGTAACAGTTACGGGGACAAAGAACCTGTTAAAACCTCTTCAAGTAACACTGGCAGGCGCAAATCTGGCAGCAAGATAAGAAAGGACGCGGATCATGATAGAAGGTATTTTTAGTCTGCTTAGCATTTTTACTATGTTAAATAACTGTGCTGGTTTTCAGAAACTACAGCCAGTAGTATTTTACTCGCAGTATCCATTTTTGTAATTAATGAAAGGTGAGTATGCAGTGGGATATGGTGGGTTTAATTGTAGGTAGCATTCTTGGCTGCATGATTGGTGAATTAGTATCTAATTTGCTATTGAAAATGCAGTTAGTTCTAAAGCATACTGTTATGGTTATTGCCTATTAGAGGTGGTCCTCCTGCTGAATCTTGTTAAGTATGGTAAATGCAGCAATATTTTTGAAAGAAACATGCAGCAGTATCAGTTTGGTTCTGGATTCTTAGCGCTGGGCTTATCTTTTATTGTTATACATTTCACTCCTTCACTGAAGTTTTATATCCACGCAGCTCCTCGAAGTCCCCATCTAACACAGAAGGCAATGCTGATGAATTCGATGACTTTGATCCTCGTGGATCTTCTTCAAATGGTAAAATATTATATATATTTTCCTGGTTATGCTATTTCCATGCAAGGAATTTCTTTAGCTGTAGTACTGAATGCATGTTCATGTCTTGACATGTAAATCTGTTATTTTATCTGTAATGTTTTGACAAATACTAAGTAAAGAAATATAAGATCTTTTAGAGACTTGACACATAAAAGTGAAACACTCTCTCTAAAACGTTTTATACTCCCTCCGTTCCTGAATACATGTCTTTTTAGAGATTTCAATATGGACTGCATACGAAGCAAAATGAGTGAATCTACACTCTAAACTACGTCTATATACATCCACATGTAGTCCATATTGAAATCTTTAAAAAGACTTATATTTAGGACCGGAGGGAGTATTTGTTTACAGAGGGAGTAGTTCACTGTTCAATTTGCATGTACCCTATGCTATAACTAGATAACCTTGCATGTAGCACAATTTTAACATTTCTGCCTAATTGTAAATAGAAAATCATCATATGAACGTCAATTCAAGTGTTCAACCAGTTTTTACTAAAAGGGACGACCTGATAGTTTGTTGAGACTGGGAGTGCTATGCCTTATTTATATTTGAATGAATGAGTTTGTTGGATTTGGAAACTCAAAGAGATAATTATTTCTATCTTGTTCTACAGGTGCAGCTAATACAAAGACTGCCGAGGTGGATCTTCTTGGCCCAAACTTGATGGATGATTTCCTTGACGAGCCTGCAGCCACTCCAGCAGCAAAAAGTGCTGTAAAACCTCAGGTTGATTTGTTTGCTGATGCAGATTTCCAATCGGCAATCCCAGGCGCCGAAACAACTGCGCATCAGGATGTCCAGGTTTGGTTCTCTTCTTCTCTTTGTATCGAAGCTGCTAAATATGTTATAACATTATCTGACACAGTGCCAGAAACTGCCAGTATTGTGCTTTGATACTCTAATAAAATCATGTAGTTTCTCAATTTCGTTGATCATGATAGTGTTGTCATCCAAATGATACTGCAGGAAACTGTTGACCTTTTTTCGGGAAATGCAACCTTTGCTTCAGCATTTCCACCACAGACTGGGTTTATCCCACCACCAACTTCCGGGACACCTTCTAATGCTAATACTTCCGTGTCCAAGAACACAGTACCTGAACCATTTGATCCTTTCGGTGATATTCCTTTAAGCAGTTTTGGGGGATCTGACCCATTTGGTGACTTCAGCTCCTCTAGTGCACCACCACCACCTGTACAGAGCTCCACTGGAAATATCAGCACGTCGAGTCAGAACCTTGAGGCAGCATCGGACTTTGGCGCCTTTGAATCAAACACCGTGGATACAGTTAAAGACCCCTTTGACTTTTCTTCCACTGGCAATTTTGGCAAAGCAGATGTAGCACCTTTGGCAGCTCCCAAAACTGATGTGTCTGATTTTGGTGCCTTCGTTGCGAACACTAAAGAAGGAGCTAAAGACCCCTTTGATCTTTCTTCAAGTATTAATGGAAGGGCTATCCAAACACCTTTGGCAGCTCCCAAGCCCAACACCAAGAAAGAAAATTTGCAGGTCAAATCTGGCATATGGGCTGACTCTTTGAGCCGTGGATTGATTGATCTGAACATAACTGGACGTAAGTTCCTCCTCTCATTTCCTCCCCGCCCTTTTGGAAACTTGATTGCAGAAGTGTTGATGTTTCTCTTCACTGCAAATTGCAGCAAAGAAGGTGAACTTAGCCGATGTTGGGGTCGTCGGCGGCCTCAGTGATGGGTTCGACGATAAGGCTCAACCCTCATGGAACATGGGTGCAGGGGGATCTGGCCAACCCTCATGGAACATGGGTGCAGGGGGATCTGGCCAACCCTCATGGAACATGGGTGCAGGGGGATCTGGCCTAGGAATGTCTGGAATTCCTCCTACGCAAGGCGGTGGCATCGAGAGCTTGGCAAACTACAACAAGTATCAGTTTGGTGGCTTCAAATGAGCTCCATAGGAGAACATTTCTAGCACCTGGTGTTTGTTGCTTTTTGCTGGACTGCGCATTTGGGCGCTTATTATCTTTTTACTGGTTTTGTCACCTCGCTTTTGTTGACCGTCGCATTGCTTATAATTGCCGCAGTATTCAAGTATCGTGGTCTTTGTCCAGTGTTGTCATGCATGTGTTGTGTTTGTGGGGTTTGTGGATACGCAGCCCTTGTGTCACATCATGATTCGATTCAATCTTATGGTTAATATGTGCACCTTCTGTAAATTGTAGGCCCTTTTGCTTCTGTAATGCTTTGCGGTGCTTGCATTCAATTCGCGGGTTTCTGAAATACTACTCCCTTCGTCCCAAAATTCTTGTCTTAGATTCATTTAGATAGGGAAGTATCTAACACTAAAACATGACTAGATACATTCATATTTTGACAAATCGAAGACAAGAATTTTGGGACGGAGGGAGTACTTCGGAAACCATCAACATCACATTGAACACTGTTTTGGAACCGCCGGAATTTGGTACTACTCCCTTTTATGCAAAAGCGTCCGAACACTAATGTCATGGCATTCATGTTGGAATTGGACTATGAGCGTCAAAAGAGACAAGACAGCAACATTAACGCTTGATTTTGCGTGTTGTGTGAAAGAAAACTGACAATGCTGAATTCATATTTTGGCTTCTCTCTGTTTCGCGGGATAGGAATATGGTAGAATTGTGATGCTAATTATTTGGCTGCATTGCGGGAGAAATATGTACTCCCTCTGTAAATTAATATAAGAGCATTTAGATCACTTATATTTGTTTACGGAGGGAGTACAAGTTTGCTGAAAACTAGGTGCATTGCGTAGTTGTCATGGAAATGAATTATTTTCTTTGAAATTACAGGTAGCAAGAAGGAAAAATCATATGGTAGCAATCCTACAAACCAGAAGGAAATATTAGCAAGAAATCCTTCAAATTCCTATGAAATTCTTTTGAACCATATATGCCCTTACATGTACTTTATCTATAGTTTGTGATTTTGTATTTATGTACGAGGGGTATTATAAAGAAATTGATGGTCAATAGAAAACATGCATCAAACAGACTGCTACAACACTTCTCAGGCTTCAGGAGAACAATGTATGAGCAACTAAGCAAGCATATATCATTTCAGTTCATTTATAATTTACAGGATATCCCTGTAAGCATCTACCAGGAGCCAGTTAATGGACGTGTGGTAGAATGCTGGAAGGAAATGCGCGATTCTGTTAGCATAACCAATCACAACGTCTACGCCACCATGCTCGCCACTTGCTATGTGGTTTCAGTTTGGAGGTGTGATGGTCCTAGGTAGGTGCGTGCTCTCGATATCCTCTACTATTGCCCCCACCAAATGCAAGGGTTTTCTCATATGTAGTCCCCAAAAGGAGCTACACTATGATGTCGAATTGGTAAAATGTATCATCAGGGAGCTACTTCACTGAGGGAGGGGCACACACAACAATAAAAATCCGAAAAAGGCTTATGCCCTGCTTTATATATAAAGCAAAACACACAACAATAAAAGAACACCCAATTACTCATGTGCTCATTACAACAATATTGAATTGCATGAAAGTGTCCATCACATGGTTGTTACACCACAAAATGTCCCTATTTAAGCGTGAGAAGAAAGACGGAGCAACAATACATAAAGAATCCGTCATGCGTCGACCAAGGAGTAGAGCTTAATTAGTCGTTGCTATATTCATTTCAGCCTGCCACATATACAATGTATGCAAGTTTTGCACTTAATTGGAATGCCCTTTCGATGGTGTTGAAACCCATCCACATCCTAGGACTGCGAACCATCAGAATTTACAACTGTGCGGGCTTGGATTTCTGTTGGAAGTAATATAACTAAGATGGTCGGGTGGAGATGGACTCCGCTTCAAGAATTTTCCTTCACATTGCATTTTATTGAGTCGGCACAACTTCAGAATCGAACTGATACCTCGATACTATCAAGGCAATGGTGCAGTCCTTTTGCCATGCTCTGTGTCTTGGAGCAAGTTGGGACGCATCTTTGAATTACACTAGAGCCAGAGAGCGTTGAGATGTAGACTTCCAACTTGATTGAAGCACAAGAATGCAATATCCTGTTTTATGCTAAATTACTAGTAAATTACTGCATTCCAAACACCACATTGCAGTAATTTACTAGTAATTAGGTATTATGACAGAATTAAACTAATTGAAGTGTATCGTGACATTCTACCCCTCGTTTTCTCTTTGAATTTAGGAACGTCAACAAAGACAAGACTGCAATTTCTTTTTAATTTCAAGATTAATGCTTGATTTTGTGTGCCGTGTGAAAAAACCTTATACCGCCAACTTCCTATTTAGGGCCTATTTGTTTCTTATAGTTAAACTGGCGTAGCTGAATTCATATTTAGGGCCTCTATGTTTCTTAGGATAGGAGTATATAAATTAGAATTGAGATGTAAATTCTTTGCTTGCATTGAAAAAAAAAATAGAATTCTCTTCAAAGCCTATGCATGTCATAACTGTTATTGAAACAAAGGAAAAAAATCCATGAGGTTTAAGACATGATGGAATTATTTTTTGTTGGAATTACAAGTAGAGTACACCATAAAAATCATACAGTATGAACCCTACAAGCCAGAGGAAATATTCTTAAGGAATGGAATCCTTAAAATTCTATGAAATTCATTTGAACCATAGAGGCCCTTACAAGTAGTTTCTTTATAGTTTGCAATTTCGTATCTATGTACATAGTACGAGTATTATAAAAGAAATTTATAGTCCATGTTGATCTGTAGAAAACGTGCACGTCTTACATTATCCAACGGACTGCTAAAAAAATTCACGGGCTTTTGGGGAAATCTGTGAAACATAACAATGTACTCCCTCCATTCCTAAATATAAGTCCTTTAAGACATTTCAAATGAACTACAACATACGGATGTATATAGACATATTTTAGAGTGTAGATTCACTTATTTTTCTCCGTATGTAGTCACTTGTTGAAATCTCTAGAAAGACTTATATTTTGGAACGGAGGGAGTACTCTATAAGCAAGATCCTAAAATACAATGTATAAGCAAACATATAGCATGCCAATTCATTTAGAACTTCGAGCTGATCCCTGGAAGCAACCAACCAGGAACTAGACATGTACTAGGATGCTGGAAGGAAATGCAGGACTCCTGATTTGCATAATCAAACACAACGTCTACTCCACAATAGCTCACCACTTACTAGGTGGTTTCTGTTTGGAGGTCCAATGATCCTCGGTGAGGTGTGGGCTCTGTAGGTGTTCTACAATTGACCAAATGCAAAGGGTTTTTCTTACTGAAGTGTGAAGTTAAATTGATATGAGCAAAATATATTACCGTGGAGCTACTTTTCTGAAGGACGGACACTCACAATAAATTAATGCCAAATTACACATGTGCTCATTATGTGAGTATTGAATAGCATGAAAGCATCCATCACATGGTTGTTGTGAGAGACAATGTTACTATCTAGGTGTGAGAAGAGAGGTGGAGCAACAATTGGTAAGAAGTTATTATTCGTAGATCAAGGAGTAGAGCTTAGTTGTTGCTAGGTTCATCGCCTACCACATATTGAATGTACACAAGTTTTGTATTTTGTCGGGATCGCCTTTTTAATATTGTTGAAACCCACATCCATCATAGGACTGAGAACCATCAGGATTTGTGACAACACTGAGTTGGATGTTTAAGCGAAGTAACATCAGCAATGCAGTTAGGCGGAGATGGACCCCTTCGGGAATTTGTCATCCCAGTACATTTTGTTAAGTAGGCACGAGTCAATTGTTGAATTGGTATCTCGATGTGAAGCCGCACTGTTGCCTTGCTTCCATGCCCCGTGTGTTGAAGCGAGGTAGGGTGTGTATTACTATTACAATGGAACCAAAATGTTTTGCCAAATGTCGTGCCGTGGCATGTCGACTGCCAACTATTGTATTTGAAGCATGAAAAACTCTATCATGGTTTATGCAAAAATTAAGTAAATTAATGTGATCCAAACAACATGATGTCCTTGTAGGGGAACATGGTACACAACAATTTTTTTATGCTACACGATATCACCCAGGATCACTATGAAGATGACTGTAACAATCGGACTCACCAATGGTACAGAGTAGTGAAAGCAGTGACAAGTCGATGTAGCTCAACGATCCCCTCGATTCCCGCAACTAGGACACACCTCCCAACCACGAGAAGAGTTAACCGAGTCAAGTGTCAAAGTAGACGACCCGTCCGAGGTATCCACACGTTCTGTGGTAGTAGTCTAGTAGAGCTTCGGCGTTCAGGAAGAAGAACTGTGAGAAAACTGGTGATCGAGAAAGCCGCGGTGCTTCTCGTCTAATTAGGAATCTAGTTCACTTAGACCAATTAGACCGAGATTAGAGCCCGTTTAATTAGGAGCCTAAACACTTCGGTCAATTAGACCAGGAGAGTGGAGCAAGGGAGAGAGGTCCCTTTTATTTTATCTGCTTCAAAGGGGAGCGCGCACGCACACACATGCATGCTACTTATAAGTGATAAAAAATAGTCCACACAAGGGAATCCCCGTCTGGGCCGACCCATGTAGCAGGAACCTTCTATACGACGCTCCGCGTGCTGGGAGACGACACATTGCGCATCTTTGTGTCGGCCAATGTCTGGGTAGCCTGTTTTTAAAATTTTGTTTTTCATTTTCCTTTTCCGTCTTTGTTTTTTCTACTTTAAATAATTTGAGGCTTCAAAAAAGTTCCAAAAATTACACAAATGAGATTTTTGAAATAATTTTCTTAATAATTCATAAAAATTTGTGGATTCAGAAAGTATTTGCATATTCAAAAAATATTCACATTTTTGAAAACAAATGTTTGGGAAAGAAAAAAAAATCAAGATTTTTAAAAAAGGTTCATGTATTAAAAAATGTTAATGAAATTGAACAAAATCCTGCCAACTCAAAAAATATCCTAAATTTTTTTAAACTGGCCGTGGCTTACAAAATAGTTTATTGATTCAAAATGTTCCCCGATTCTAAAAATAATCATGCATTTCAAAAAAAGATTCGTGAATTTCAAAAATTGTTCCAACAATTTCCAAAAATATGTTCGTCGATTCTAGAAAAGACTATTCAAGAAAAATGTTTGAAACAATGTTCACAAATAAAAAAAACATGCACACCTTTTTATAAATTGTTTTTAAATAGTATAAAATATTCTTGATTTTAGAAAATGTTTGAAAATCTATAAAAATGTTTACAACTTCAAATATGTTCATGAGTTTAAAAAAATGTTCATGATTTTCAAAAAATGTTCATGGTTTCACGAAAATAAGAGTGATAGTGTATCTCGGTGATACAGCAAAATATAGTCATGGTCATTGGAGATTATGATTTTTATTTCTCCCGTTGCAACGCACGACCCATTTTACAATATGGGAGGAGGAGGGAGTGCGCCAAGGACCCTTCCCTTCCAATTTTGCCTAGGGCGTGCCATAGCCCATGGCGCCCCCTGTGGGCCCACTAGGGGCCGTCATCTCATGATGGTTCTTCACAACTTTCTTCCATAAATAAAATTCCAGATTTCCGGATGTCTTTGGAACCTATTTCGATGACCCCCAAAACTTTCCATATATAGATCCAGACTTTCCAAATCATGTTATACCTTTACAGAATTCTCAGAACCATTCTTGAACCATCCAAAACACTTTCAGAAGTATCCGAAACTCTTTCAGTGCTCTTTTAACCCATTTCTGATTTCTCCGGTAATCAAGACAAGAACCCATTAAGTGTGTGTCCCTACATGTTCAGATATAAGCGGACATGACTTGTAACCCCTTCCGGACAATATTTAACAGCGGGATCTGGACACCCTTATTAACTCTCGCATATTCACGAAGTTCTTGAGCGAACCTTTGTTTATGAATAACGTTCCCTTTGCTTTGCGGTATGTTTACGAAACTCGAGGAGAGATTATTGATATCCCCGTGGTCAACTCCTTGATCACTATATCGGTTATCCTCGTTACCAGTTTCATTCTCTTTACTTGTGTCAGTGTTCCGGTATCCCATGATGATAATCAAAAGTGTCTGGCTAGACGATAATGACACCGTAACACTGGGTGGGCCCGGAGAGTATCTCTCTATCGTGAGTGGAGCAAATCCCGGTCTTGAACTATCGGTACCGAAACATATATATGTTTCAGGAATACCCGTAAGTCACATGTATTCACATCCATTTACGGAGTGACATGTGGTAAACCCCAAAGTATCCATCCGGCATGTTGGTATGCAATATTCTCATGGTCCAAGGAACAATGTAAACGTGAACAAGTTATATGAAGTGTCGATAACATAACAACGATGACATCTCTTAGTTATTCATAAGTTCGGTCTCTGTCCAACTCCATTGTTCTCACAACAACGGTGTTCCACTACTAGGAAAAGGCCTATTACTAGCACGCCATTAGTATTTGATACTAATGGCGCACCACTGGTACGCCATTAGTATCTGGTATACTAATGGCGCACCAGGGATGCGCCATTAGTGTGCACCTTAGTGCGCCATTAGTATGCCTCCCAGGGGCCAGGTGCTATGGCATACTAATGGCGCACTAAGTATGATGCGCCATTAGTGGTATCCGCATAGTAATGGCGCACTGCCTTTTAATGCGCCATTACTATGCTTTGGCATACTAATGGCGCACTTTTCTCTGATGCGCCATTAGTATGAATATTAGGTTTTTTTTAATATTATTTTTTTGTTTTTTTTGCACAGATTACAAAATGTATAATTGCACAGAATATAGACAGCACACATCAACAACACATTCATCGAATACAATAGAAGATTAATCTCTGAATACAATTCATCATATTAGTCTCCGAATACAATTCATCGATCATATTAGTCTCCGAATTAAAAAGACCAAACAAAGATAGAACAATATATTACAAGTCTCGAGATCGCGAGTAGCGAGTTTGTCTTCGCATTACAAGTCGATATCGATCATCTAAACTACCATCACATAGAAGAGAGCTGCGGTCGTCACGATGAGCATCATCAGGATGAAACTCGTTTTCATCCGGTTCCTCCAACGCTCCCTCCCCTCCCCCGCTAGATAGCGGGCGTATCTAGATTCGGCCTCGGCCCTAGTGGTGTACCCTTTGTAACTGTTACCGCTGAATCGGTGAACCTGTCTCCGACACTCCTCCCAGTCGTCGTAGACTCCGGGAACCTTACCCTTGTACACGACATACGATGGCATCGCTATATATATGCACTAGCCAAACGAAACGTTAGTATCAATTCACAGACAATTCATAAGCAATATATAAGTATGCAACAGAACGATCGAAAGAGAAAAGCAAGACATTAATAGCATCGATTACATCTAAGTTGAACGACTCTCGAAACCAAAGAGACATACTACAAGTTCATTAAAGTTTAATTACAACAAGAGCCAATCGATGTTTCAGAACTAGACACAGCATCACTGCTTTCGACTCGACTCAATGCACCGGAGCGTGGATGAAGCCGCCGTCTATCGTGGGAGTCATGAAATCACGGGCGTTGTCAGCCTGCATTTGTAGCATTGTGTCGATGTCACTGTTCGACGATTGATTCCTGAGGTAGAACAACCCCGAGGTACGAAGGACATCTTGATGGATGATTTCCGCAAACTCCGACTGGATGCGAAAGAAATCTTGTCTGATGTCCGCGTCCTGGATTGCCGACACGCGCGCGGCCCAATCTTTGAGCTTACTCGGTAGCAGAAGTTGATGATGGTCCCGTACGATCGCCCGCATGTGATGGATGGCGTAGTAGGCACCCTTCTGACCGCCAGGCGGCTGCTTGACGCAGCAGAACGTCGTGTTGTGGGAGAACACGTGCTTGCCGTACTTACGAGTTGTCCTGGTGAAGGTGCCTCCAGATTTGGCGTAGCCGGCGAGAACATCATCAAGAACCTTCTTGACATTTGTGTAGTCTACAGCCGACTTACGGTCCGGGTCGAAATACGTGGCCATGGAATATTTGGGGCTTAGTAGGATGAGCGTGCACTGTGTGTCACTGCAGAAAACATGGAATGTTAAAAGAAGAACGATCGAAATCTAAGAATTCATATGTTACGGGGCGGTTGAGGCGGAGGACTTACTCGGGAAAGTAAGGCACGAGGAAGTTATCCTTATCTCGGTTTGCCAGAATGACGCCTCCGAGGTAAGAACTCGCGACTTGCCGGTCCCCAGCGCTGCCCAAGATCTTGGCACGCATGTAGAAGGGGTCGACTATCACGATGTCCGGGGTCTTGTCGCGAATGATCCACATCTCCATACTCAGCGAAAATAGCCGAACGAAGGTGTAGTGCAGCGGATGAAGGTTCAACATAGCGTGGATGTCATCAAACCGCAGCACGATCGTACCCCCGATGGAGTTATCCACAAAGCCCTTGCCCTCCGGCACCTTGGCCGCGAAAACCGGGTACGCCACATCCTTCTGTGTGAGATGCCGCTTCTCCAAAGAAAGAACACTGTCATGCAGACTCCGCATGGCACCGGTTGCAGCATCGAGCATATTTGTCGGTAGCATCGGCCTACCCGCCACATGCACCCTCCTCATTACATCCTCAGGTGAAGGTGGCCCGTCCTGAGCACGGATCGTACTCGGTGCCGGCTGGCTCGCACCCTTGTTAGTTTTTCTTTTGCGTGCCTTCTTCTTGATCTCCATAATTGGGACCGAGTTCTGCTCAGAGACCGCCTTCTTTAGTGTGTTGGGGCTGATCATATTTCGCACCTCGCCTATCTGAGGCTCGGTGAAATCTGCAGCTGGAGGCGTCTCCTGAGAGCTGAACGGCAGACGACGCCTGTTGCAACTTGGCTTCTCCGCGATACCGGCTTGATCGCGCACGTCTTTTGTTGGGTTGGGTTCTTGAGAAGGAGCCCCCATGAAGTCGTCACCGTACCCATGATCGGCAAAGTAATGATCGACGTTGGCAAATGTATCGTCGTCGTCGTCGTTCTGATCCTGTGCCGTATGCATGTTTGGATCCAGTGGCATAGGGATGTCCGGCACCGTTGCGGCGGACTTGCCATGGGGACGACTTGGCGCCGGCACGACTGGCGGTGTTGTCTTTGGTGTGGTTTCCCCCGCCCCCAAACGAATCTGGCTCTTCGGCCAAAGCAGGGGCCAGCTCAGGCAGGCGCTGAGGGTCATGACGTCATCATCGTCGGCCCCGACGGGTCGAATCGGAGGTAACACGTCGTCGCAGCCTGGCAGCACCCGAACCAGTTGAACCCTAAACAAGTTGGGTGGCATCTGGGTACCGTGGAACAAGGGCTAGCCTGGTTGAACGATTTTTCCCTTGGCGACATCGACCAACTCGTTGTTCACGAAGTGCAGTAGAGTGCACGGAACGTCGGCGGCGCCCTGTGAAAACATGTAGGGCGTCAGGGATGCCCAGTCAAAGGCAAGGAGATGAAGTCCTCGGCCGAGAGAGGCTTAATTAGTTACCGTGATGATGGCGTCGAGCTCGGCTAATGTCGAGGCACCGCCAACGGCGGGCGTGCAGTTGACGGAGGGGCCGCTTGCTGCAGAGGTGCCGGCCGGCGTACACACGGGTGCATTAAGCTCCCGTGCCGGCGTCGGAGACACCAATGCCGCCTCCGCCGAAGACACCAATGGCCCCGCCATCTCGTTCTGCGAGTTGCTGGCCGTGAAGCTGGGAATCGGGGGCGGCCCCTGTTGGCCGCCAGCAATCCACGCACTCAACCCCTCGATCAAGCTAGGCACAATGGCGGTGATCGTCGCTCCGAGCTGTTGTTGCACTTGCTCTTGGACAATCTCCGAAATCCGCGCCACCTGTGCCTTGAGTTCTTGAACCTCGCGCGCCTGGCTTTCCGAGCTGGTCTTTTTCTCCTTTCGCCCACCAGCGTTATAGTATGACGACCATTTTGTCGACAAGCCTTTGCCGGCCACATGACCAGCTGACGTCGGCTTCTCGAGCTTATCCTTATTCTTCATTACATTCAACGCCCTATTTAGAGTCGTGTCCCAAGGGCCGCTCTTAGTCGACCCCGCGGTACTGCTTTCAGTCGCCTGTGGAAGGAATGTGAATCATTTAGAAATTTGGCTTCATTAATTAGAATGCAACCATATGGAGCTAATTACGCGGGGGTGTATTCCTTACCAGAACAAGCTCAAGCGCCCTGGTCTTCGGATCCGTGGTCAGCTCCTTTGTTTTCGGGTCCTTCTTGTACCGGGCCCTGATAAAGTTCCTGGTCTGCTTGTCATCGTATTTATCGAAGAGGGGCGGTAGGCCTTGCTCAGCACGGTCCGCCTCCTCCTTGTCCCATATAGGCTCCGCCACTCTGTAACCGCCGGGACCGAGTGCGTGTTCCCCTAAGTTGAGCTCCTGCATTTCTTTCCCCCACTGACTTGATTCGGAGTGTGAGGCGCTCGAGCAAGTGATCTTGAATTCGTTGTAGTCATCTTCGGTGATCGAAGGATGTTTCTGCTTGATCGTCTCATAACTCTCACCTTTCTTGATCATTATCTTCACATTGGTTTTCCAAGTAGACAGGGCCTTGCTCATCTTCGTGAGGGCAGCATTGTTCACTTTATTCCCTTTGAGGCTTGTGTTATCAAATTGAGCGGGGAACTTGTATCGTTCGTGCAGCTTCGTGAAGAGGAGGCTGCGGTAATTCCCGTTGTTAGGATGCCTCAGGTTCTCGCTGTTGATCGAGACGGTGCTCCGGAGAATGCACCCGAGCTGAAGCGAGTACCCCTTGACTATTCGTTCGGGCGCCGTTGGATTCCCGTCGGGGTTCACTTCAGTAACTTCCTCCTTGAGGGTGCGGAGCACGGTCGGGCGCCGGTCCTTCCGTTGCCTCTTCGGTTGGCTGCCATCTGTGCGTGCGCCGCCATCATCAGTGGTGGCATTCTCGGCGGCACCATCAGTGGTGGCATCAGTGGGGTCATCCTCCGCGGTACCATCAGTGGTCTCAGGATCGGTGTGGAAGGCGGCGTCCTCATACAAGTGAGGTTGTTCCTCCATCTCCTGGGACAGCTCCCAGAATGCCTTCCCGCCCGAACCGCCGGCCTCATCGTTGTTGGCCATGTTTCTCTCTAAATAGGAACAAAGTTTGGTCAAAAAGTTGGTTATTGTCAAGGAACAAGATCATGGTCTCATCATTTAGGGTTTGTCGACACCGAGGCATCCTAAAAGCTAAGCTTTTATAATTGAGGGTTTTTCGACGCCCAGGCACCCTAAAAGCCTAAGCTTTCATCATTTCGGTTTTTATCGACACCGAGGCACCCTAAAAGCTAAGGTTTTATAATTTATGGTTTGTCGACACCGAGGCATCCTAAACGCTAAGCTGGGAAGGAGAATTCTAAGTTGGGCCTAATCACTTGGCTCTATTGCCGCCTATGGTTTAATGCAGGTAGAATAAAGGGGCACTTGATCCTACTTAATTAACTACTAAGATACCCCGGCCCATGCATTAGTCACAAGTACCCTACATGTCCTATTTTTAGCAAAGTCATGCTAAAATTCACGGAAAATTTCAGCATGACCTTTGCTGAAAATAGGACATATGGAGTACCCGAATTTGCCGGAACGGAAGTTAATCGACATTCCAGCAAACTCAAGGGCCTCTCGGGGTACCTGCAAAATCATTATCCCCGCCTAATGAAGTCGCCAATGGGTCATTTCAGAAGATCACAAGTAGCATCATCACAAGGACAACATCATGACAAGTACAGTAGCAACAGCAGTGAATACAAGCATAACAGCAGCATCAACAGTTAAGAAAAAGTTGCAGAAGCTTGTAAAACAATAGTTTGAAGTTCAAATATTTACAACAAGGAACCAAATACATGACCACCATTATTATCATTGTGCTAGTGTGACATACAAGTAGTACTAGTGTACATGAAAAAAAAACCTAAAACCTAAAACCCCAACAGAACATCAAGCCCACCAACCGGCTAAACAAACTAAAGATCTCACTTGGGACTACCATACTAGCAAAGGCAAGAGCCAAAGGGGTTCTGAAAAAGATGAAATTGTCACCGACTATGGCATGCCAAAGTATGACAGCAAGCACTAACATGTCTTCCAATAAGATAGAAGGAGATAAAAACTAACGAGCTCTTTCGCAACACCAAACCAAGTGCTATCGAGACGACTCTGGAGCCAGATGACTTATTAAGCCATCTTTTAGATTTTAGTGTGCTCAGTCATTCACAATTATTTTGTGGTGGTGATTTAGAGAGGAAGGAGATGAGTGAGTGAGTGTGAGTGAGTGTGAGGGGTACGGTAAATGGATATGTAATTGTAATTGGATTTGACTAATGCTTTTGATTGCTCTGTCCAATTGTAATTTGAAAAGGAAAAAAATGCAGTACATCATCACTTAATATACTCTTCTGATTCAGGCTATATATGAAACACATATATGATTGTTTCAGGTTTGTTGCATGGATTATCCTAGGGTGATATTCTATAAAAAAGAACAAAAAAAATATTCCAGAGTCACATTCTCTAAATAACAAAAGATTATCCTAGGATCATATATTCTCTAAAAAGATGACATGAGTTGAAAGTTATCTTGAAATTTAGCTGCACCTCGGTTTACCGCACAAGTGTTGGATGCCACTACTGTTTCACTGAATCTGCATATATACCTTAGTTGCTAATTGAGGTGTAGTTAAGTTTCAACTTCGAAGACAAGTAGTGCATTGCAGGTTAAGCATATGACATGAGTAAAAGCTTGGTGAAGCAACCTATTTGCTTCCAACACAAGGCAACTAAATTATTGGCTGCTTTGTTGTACTCCCTCCACCCCATAATGTAAGACGGTTTTTGACACTAGTGACGGAGGGAGTACTAATTTCTATCTTTCTGTTGTGTTTTCGAAGTTATTTTTAGTAACTAAATTATACTGTAGGGTTCATGCAAGCATTATTTGCTAGAGATATATATAGACCAGGCATAATGTGATAACCTATGAAAGTAGCCTACTTTTGTTAATTTCTGCATATACTGGACCTTCACCTTGCTACTCCTGCCCATGCTATATTTGATGTTTTGTGTGCGCGCATGGGTATTGGAAACCCGTTGTTTTCCAATTTCTGCTTAAGCCATATGTTATGCAGTACTGAAATCTGACCATCACTTGTTCTAATCATATGTTCACAGGATTATAGTAACAAACAGTGGTTTGAACCTTCAACTTGGACGCAAAACCGGCTTTATCTAGAAAGGATTCCGCAGTTGGTTCTCTCTATTCGAGGAGCAAAATGCATTCGCACGGATGGCGGAAAACCCGGGCTGCAGGTGGAATCATTCTCTCTGACCAGAAAAGGTCTTTTTTCTTAAGCACTCAATCATGAACCCTCCTCTCATCAATTATTTCCTGGGAGCATTAAGAAAGAATCCCCAAACAAGGCAGAGGCAGGCAGGAGGTAACACTTCAACTCTCGCATGTTTTCTGAAAAAGCTACTAGTGCTGCTCGGTTAAAGCTTGTAGTAAACCTAATGCTACTAGCATAGGTTCTACTTGAAACGTGCGATGCCAAACCCAAACATTTCTGTTGCTGAAGTTGCAGACAATCCTAGTCTCCTATCTACATATCACGTGTTTGCCTTGATATCGTGGAGACTAGCCGAACCCTATTCTCTCAATTAACTCCTAAAATGACTGAGCACACTAATTGAATCCCCTAACCAGAGTCTAAACCATGACTTTCTTCAAATGTCTAAACCTAAAATTCCTAAAATGACTTTGTGGTGGTGATTAGAGAGGAAGGAGGGAGGAGTGATGGCTACCTGCGTATGGAGTGGTCGCCGGCGTAGCTCCGGGCGGCGGCGTTGCTGCAGAGTCGGGGGAGGCCGCGACAGAGGGCGAGGGGCTCGTCCGAGAGGGTGGGGAGGCGTCGGTGGCGTCGGGGGCGTCGGATGTCGGGGGCGCGGGCGTCGAGGGCGTCGGCGGCGTCCGGGGCGTCGGGGGCGCGGGCGTCGAGGGCGTCGGCGGCGCGGCGCTCGGCTCAGCGGGGGTGGCGCGAGGGCGGCGGCGTCGGGGCGCTGGAGGGAGAGAGAGGCGTCGGGGAGAGGGAAGGGGAGATCTGGCGAGGGAGAGAGAGGGAGGGTGCGGCCGGTGGGGGGCGATATGGATGGGGGGATTGCTAATGGCGCACCGCACCTTTGTGCGCCATAAGTATGGAGATTCTAATGGCGCACCACACCCAGGTGCGCCATTAGTATTGTGTTCTAGTCACTAGCCCGACTGGTCAGGTATATATCCCACCTAACCCACTACCCATCAGAACCCACCCACTAGCTCGACTGGTCAGCTTCCAGTTCTCCCACCAGGAGGTCCTGGGTTCGAATCCCAGGCTCCACAATTTTTTTTATGCATTTAAAATGCTTTTTGATACTTATTTGTGTTTAAATATGTTCAAACTTGTTTAAATCATAACAGTAATATTTTTTTATAAGACAGAAATAATTTTTTAAAAATATCATCAAATTTAAAACAGGGGGAGGGGTGCGGGGGGTCGGCGGCGACGGTT
>LR738710.1:799294631-799316183 GCA_902687465.1 Secale cereale | reverse complement strand
AAGGGGGGGGGGGGGGGACGAATCCTACTAGGACCGGGAGTCCTAGTAGGACTCTCCCTTATGGCGCGCGCCCTAGGTCCGCTCTCCTCCATCTCCCTCCTTTATATACGTGGGCAGGGCACCCCTTGGAGATACAAAAATTGTTCCAAGCCGTGTGCGGCGTCTCTCACCACAGCTTGTTCCTCAGGTCATATTGTCGTAGTGCTTAGGCGAAGCCCTGCGCGGATCACATCACCAACACCATCGCCACGCCGTCGTGCTGATGGAATTTTCCCTCGACCCTCTACTAGATTAAGATCTCGATGGATGTCATCGAGCTGAACGTGTGCAGAACTCGGAGGTGTCGTACGTTCGGTGCTTGATCGGTTGAATCGCGAAGACGTTCGACTACATCAACTGCGTTAATATAATGCTTCCGCTTTCAGTCTACGAGGGTACGTAGACATACTCTTCCCGTCTTGTTGCTATGCATCTCCTAGATAGATCTTGCGTGAGCGTAGGAAATTTTTGAAATTGCATGCTACGTTCCCCAAAAGTGGCATCATGAGCCAGGTCTATGCGTAGATGATATGCACGAGTGGAACACAAAGAGTTGTGGGCGATAATAGTTATACTGCTTACCACCAACGTCTTACTTTGATTCGGCGATATTGTTGGATGAAGTGGCCCGGACCGACATTACATGACCGCGTTCATGAGACTGGTTCTACCGACGTGCTTTGCACACAGGTGGTTGGCGGGTGTCTGTTTCTCCAACTTTAGTTGAATCGAGTTTGACTATGGTCGGTCCTTATTGAAGGTTAAAACAGCACACTTGACGAAAAATCATTGTGGTTTTGATGCATAGGTAAGAACGATTCTTGCTAGAAGCCCGTAGTAGCCACGTAAAACTTGCAACAACAAAGTAGAGGACGTCTAACTTGTTTTTGCAGGGCATGTTGTGATGTGATATGGTCAAGACGTGATGAGTTATACGTTATTGTATGAGATGATCATGTTTTGTAAATTACCGGCAACCGACAGGAGCCTTATGGTTGTCTCTTTATTGTATGAATTGAGAACGCTATGTAATTGCTTTACTTTATCACTATGAGTTAGCGATAGTAGTAGAAGAAATAGTTGGCGAGACGACCATGACGCTACGATGAAGATCATGGTGTCAAGCCGGTGACGATGGAAATCATGATGATGCTTTGGACATGGAGATCAAAAAGCACAAGATGATGATGGCCATATCATGTCACATATTTTGATTGCATGTGATGTTTATCATTTTATGCATCTTATTTTGCTTAGTACGCGATAGCGTTATAAGATGACCCCTTACTAAAATTTCAAGGTATAAGTGTTCTCCCTGAGTATGCACTGTTGCGAAAGTTCTTCGTGCTGAGACACCACGTGATGATCAGGTGTGATAGGCTCTACGTTCGCATATAACGGGTGTAAGACGGTTTTGGACATGCGGAATAGTCGGGTTAAAATTGACGAGCCTAGCATGTACAGACATGGCCTCAGAACACTGGAGACCGAAAGGTCGAACGTGAATCATATAGTAGATATGATCAACATAGAGATGTTCACCATTGAAGACTACTCCATCTCATGTGATGATCGGACATGGTTTAGTTGATTTGGATCACGTGATCATTTAGATGACTTGAGGGATGTCTATCTAAGTGGGAGTTCTTAAAGTAATATGATTAATTGAACTTTAATTTATCATGAACTTAGTCCTGATAGTATTTGCAAATTATGTTGTAGAACAATACTAGCGTTGTAGCTCCCCTATGTTTTTGATATTTTCCTAGAAAAAAACTAAGTTGAAACATGTTAGTAGCAATGATGTGGACTAGGTCCGTGATCCGAGGATTATCCTCATTGCTGCACAAAAGTATTATGTCCTTGATGCACCGCTAGGTGACAAACTTGCAGTAGCAGATGCAAACGTTATGAACATTTGGCAAAGCTCAATATGATGTCTACTTAATAGTTTAGTGCACCATGCTTTACGTCTTAGAACTGGGACTTCAAAAACGTTTTGAACGCCACGGAGCATATGAGATGTTCGAAGAGCTGAAATTGGTATTTCAGACTCATGCCCATGTCAAGAGGTATGAGTCTCCTCTGACAAATACTTTGCCTACAGGATGCAGGAGAATAGCTCAGATAGTGAGCATGTTCTCAGAATGTCTTCCTGATAAGATAGTGATTGACAGAGTTCTCTAGTCACTATCACCAAGCTACTAGAAATTCGTGATGAACTATAATATGCAAGGGATGACAAAAACGATTCTCGAGCTCTTCGCGATGCTGAAATCAGCGAAGGTGGAAATCAAGAAAAAACATCAAGTGTTGATGGTTAAACAAGACCACTAGTTTCAAGAAAAGGGGCAAGGGAAAGAAAGGGAATTTCAAGAAGAACGACAAGCAAGTTGCCACTCCCGAGAAGAAGCCCAAAGCTAGACCCAAGCCTGAAACTGAGTGCTTCTACTGCAAAGGAAATGGTCACTTGAAGTGGAACTGCCCCAAATATTTGGCGGATAAGAAGGATGGAAAAGTGAACAAAGGTATATTTGATATACATGTTATTTATGTGTAAATTACTAGTGCTCGTAGTAGCCCTTGGGTATTTGATACTTGTTCGGTTGCTAAGATTAGTAACTCGAAACAGGAGTTGCAGAATGAACGGAGACTAGATGAGGTTGAGGTGATGATGTGTGTTGGAAGTAGTTCCAATATTGATATGATCATCATCGCACACTCCCTATACTTTCGGGATTAGTGTTAAACCTAAATAAATGTTATTTGGTGTTTGCGTTGAGCATGAACAAGATTGGACCGTGTTTATTGCAATACGATTATTCATATAAGTCGGAGAATGATTGTTATTCTGTTTACATGCATAAAACCTTCTATGGTCATACACCCTGGTTTATTGAATCTTTATCGTAGTAATACACATATTCATAATATTGAAGCCAAAAGATGCAGAGTTGATAATGATAGTGCAACATACTTGTGGCACTGCCGTTTAGGTCATATTGGTGTAAAGCGCATGAAGAAACTCCATGTTGATGGACTTTTGGAATCACTTGATTATGAATCATTTGATGCTTGCGAACCATGCCTCATTGGCAATATGACTAATACTCCATTCTCCGGAACAATGGAGCAAGCCAAATGACTTATTGGAAATAATACATACAGATGTATGCAGTTCGATGAGTGTTGAGGCTCGCGGCGGGTATCGTTATTTTTTGACCTTCACAGATGATTTGAGCATATATGGGTATATCTACTTGATGAAACACAAGTCTGAAACATTTGAAAAGTTCAAAGAATTTTAGAGTGAAGTAGAGAATCATCATAACAAGAAAATAAAGTTTCTACGATCTGATCACGGAGGCGAATATTTTAGTTATGAGTTTGGTCTTCATTTAAAACAATGTGGAATAGTTTCGCAACTCACGCCACCTAGAACACCACATCGTAATGGTGTGTCCAAACGTCATAACTGTACTTTATTAGATATTGTGCGATCTATGATGTCTCTTACCAATTTACCACTATCGTTTTGGGGTTATGCATTAGAGATAGCTGCATTCATGTTAAATAGGGCACCATCTAAATCCGTTGAGACGACACCGTATGAACTATGGTTTGACAAGAAACCTAAGCTATCGTTTCTTAAGGTTTGGGGTTGCAATGCTTATATGAAAAAGCTTCAGCCTGATAAGCTTGAACCCAAATCGGAGAAATGCGTCCTCATAGGATACCCAAAGAAGCAGTTGGGTACACCTTCTATGACAGATCCAAAGGCAAGATCTTTGTTGCTAAGAATTAGGGGTGGGCATAAAAACCGATGAACCAAACACCGAACCGAAACCGAGATCGAAAAAACCAAATTTTCGGTTTTTATCATTAATACAAATTATTTCGGGTTTTACTTCCAAAAACCGAACTCAGTTCGGTTGGTTCGGCTTTTATTCCAGTTAACCGAAATAAAACCGAACTATAGCGAAGACGTGCGCATACAGACGTGGAACTCTGCCCTCGGTCGAACGAACGTGGCTCACCAATTCTCCCGTAGTCAACCACCCACTTTCGTCCATGCTCAAGGCCACATGCAACGGCCACTAGCCCATGTGCGACCAGCACACAACTTGGACGTTATTTCTGTTACCGCGGGCTGAGCATGTGTGTGGAAGCTTTCTCGCGTCCGACCAGCTAAATTAGTCCCACCTTGCCTAGCTAACGAGATAAGGCGGAGACTCGCAGCTATATAACAGAGTGCTCTGCACACAATATGTGAAAGCAAGGTTAGTCCGGTATAAACCAAAAACCGGACCGAACCAGCGGTTAACCGAATTTTCAGTTAGCTTTTTTTAGTTGTCAATTTCGGTTTCTAGTTTTACAAACCGAATTTGAATAAAAACCGAATGGTAGAAACCGAATATTCGGTTTATACCGAACTCCCACCCCTACTAAGAATGGATCCTTTCTAAGAAGGAGTTTCTCTGGAAAGAAGTGAGTGGGAGGAAAGTAAAACTTGATGAGGTAATTGTACCTTCACTCGAATTGGAAAGTAGCTCATCACAGAAAATCGTTCCCGTGATGCCTACACGAATTAGTGAGGAAGCTAATGATGATGATCATGCAACTTCAGATCAAGTTACTACCGAACTTCACAGGTCAACCAGAGTATGTTCCGCACCAGAGTGGTACAGTAATCCTGTTCTGGACGTCATGTTACTAGACCATGACGAACCTACAAACTATGAGGAAGCGATGATGATCCCAGATTCCGCAAAATGGCTTGAGGCCATAAAATCTGAGATGGGATCCATGTATGAGAACAAAGTGTGGACTTTGGTTGACTTGCCCGATTATCGGCAAGCCATTGAAAATAAATGGATTTTTAAGAAGAAGACTGACGCTGATGGTAATGTTACTATCTACAAAGCTCGACTTGTTGCGAATGGTTTTTGACAAGTTCAAGGAGTTGACTACGATGAGACCTTCTCCCTCGTAGCGATGCTTAAGTCTGTCCGAATCATGTTAGCAGTTGCCGCATTTTATGATTATGAAATCCGATAAATGGATCTCAAAACTGCATTCCTTAATGGACTTATCAAAGAAGAGTTGTATATGATGCAACCATAAGGTTTTGTCGATCCTAAAGGTGCTAACAAAGTGTGCAAGCTCCAGCGATCCATGTATGGACTGGTGCAAGCATCTCGGAGTCGGAATGTACGCTTTGATAAGGTGATTAAAGCATATGGTTTTATATAGACTTATGGTGAAGCCTGTATTTACAAGAAAGTGAGTGGGAGCACTACAACATTTCTGATAAGTATATGTGAATGACATATTGTTGATCGGAAATGATGTAGAATTTTCTGGAAAGCATAAAGGATTATTTAAAAGGAGTTTTTTCAATAAAAGACCTCGGTGAAGCTGCTTATATACTGGGCATCAAGATCTATAGGGATAGATCAAAGACGCTCAATAGGACTTTCACAAAACACATACCTTGATAGAGATTTTGAAGTAGTTCAAAATGAATCAGTCAAAGAAGGAGTTCTTGCCTGAGTTGTAAGGTGTGAAGTTGAGTAAGACTCAAAGCCCGACCACAGCATAAAAATAGAGAGAGAATGAAAGTCATTCCCTATGCCTCAGCCATAGGTTCTATAAAGTATGCCATGACGTGTACCAAACCTGTTGTGTACCTTGCCATGAGTTTGGCAAGGAGGTACAATAGTGATCCAGGAGTAAGATCACTAGACAGCGATCAAAATTATCTTTAGTAACTGGAGGACTAAGGAAATGTTTCTCAATTATCGAGGTGATAAAGAGTTCATCGTAAAGGGTTACGTCGATGCAAGCTTTGCCTCTAATCCAGGTGACCAAGTATCAATCTGGATGCGTATTGAAAGTGGGAGCAATTAGCTAGAGTAACTCCATGCATAGCATTGCAGACATATAAATTTGCGAAATACATACAGATCTGAATGTGACAGACCCGTTGACTAAACTTCTCTCACAAAGCGAAACATGATCACACCTTAGTACTCTTTGAGTGTTAATCACATGGTGATGTGAACTAGATTATTGACTCTAGTAAACCCTTTGGATGTTGGTCACTCAGCGATGTGAACTATGGGTGTTAATCACATCATGATGTGAACTATCGGTGTTAAGTCACATGACAATGTGTACTAGATTATTGAATCTAGTGCAAGTGGGAGACTAAAGGAAATATGCCCTAGAGGCAATAATAATTTTTTATTTATATTTCCTTATATCATGATAAATGTTTATTATTCATGCTAGAATTGTATTAACCAAAAACTTGATACATGTGTGAATACATAGACAAAACAAAGTGTCCCTAGTATGCCTCTACTTGACTAGCTCGCTAATCAAAGATGGTTAAGTTTCCTAACCATAGACATGTGTTGTCATTTGATGAACGGGATCGCATCATTAGGAGAATGATGTGATGGATAAGACCCATCCGTTAGCTTAGCATATTGATCGTTAAGTTTTATTGCTATTGCATTCTTCATGACTTATACATATTCCTCTGATTATGAGATTATGCAACTCCCGAATACCGGAGTAACACCTTGTGTGCTATCAAACGTCACAATGTAACTTGGTGATTATAAAGATGTTATACAGGTGTCTCCGAAGGTGTTTGTTGGGTTGGCAAAGATCAGGACTAGGATTTGTCACTCCATGTATCGGAGAGGTATCTCTGGGCCCTGTCGGTAATGCACATCACTATAAGACTTGCAAGCAATGTGACTAATGAGTTAGTTATGGGATGATGCATTACGGAACAAGTAAAGAGACTTGTCGTTAATGAGATTGAACTAGGTATGATGATATCGACGATCGAATCTCGGGCAAGTAACATACCGATGACAAAGGGAATAATGTATGTTGTTATGCGGTTTGGTCGATAAAGATATTCATAGAATATGTAGGAGCCAATATGAGAATCCAGGTTCCGCTATTGGTTATTGACCGGAGATGTGTCTCGGTCATGTATACATAGTTCTCGAACCCGTAGGGTCCGCATGCTTAACGCTTAATGACGGTTTGTATTATGACTTATGTGTTTTGGTGACCGAAGTTTGTTCGAAGTCCCATGTGAGATCACGGACTTGACGAGGAGTCTTGAAATGGTCGAGAGGTAAAGATTTATATATTGGAAGGTAGTATTCGAACACCGGAAGGGTTCCGAAGTGTATCAGGTACATACCAGAGTACCGAAGAGGTTACCGGAACCTCCCGGTGAAAGATATGGGCCATATGGGCCATAGGAGGGAGGCTAACCAGCCCACAAAGGGGCTGGTGCGCCCCCCTCACCCCCACAAGGGATGAGGCTGAATTGGACTAGGGAAGGTGGCGCCACCCCCCTTTCCTTCTCCTACTCCCTCTCCTTCCCCATTTCCCCCTCCATGAGAAGGAAAAGAAGGGGGGCCAAATCCTACTAGGACTGGGAGTCCTAGTAGGACTCCCCCTTATGGCGCGCCCCCTAGGGCCGGCCTCCTCCCTCTCCCTCCTTTATATACGTGGGCAGGGCACCCCTTGGAGATACAACAATTGTTCCAAGACGTGTGCAGCGTCTCTCTCCACAGTTTGTTCCTCATGTCATATTGTCATAGTGCTTAGGAAAAGCCCTGCGCAGATCACATCACTAACACCGTCGCCACGCCGTCATGCTGATGGAACTCTCCCTCGACCCTCTACTAGATCAAGAGCTCGAGGGACATCATCAAGCTAAACGTGTGCAGAACTCGGAGGTGTCGTACGTTCGGTGCTTGATTGATTGAATCGCAAAGACGTTCGACTACATCAACCGCATGAATATAACGCTTCCGCTTTTGGTCTACGAGGGTACGTAGACACACTCTTCCCATCTCATTGCTATGCATCTTCTAGATAGATCTTGCGTGAGCGTAGAATTTTTTTGAAATTGCATGCTACGTTCCCCAACAATATTTGCAAATGTGGAGAGGAGTACGGGTAAATTGTCATAGTTTCCTTCCTATCCGTTAGATATAGATCGGACGGCCTATATTGCAGGATGGTAGGCACACCATCATCACCAACTATGCATTTATAAGAGTAGAGAAATCCAGAAAAAGGATATTTGAATGTAATTGTCGGTTGGCTTTGGTTTGAAAATTTACAGCCCATTTCTTACAACTTATAGACCATTTTCTGGGGAAGCCCATTTCTTACTACTTACATCCCTCCTTGTCTTGAAAAATTTGAATCCCAGCAGGGCTGAGAAAAGCAAGTGCCTCAGTTGGGTATTCTCCAAAAAAATGGGCTAGTCATTTTCAGAAATAAAAAAGATATCAAGTGGGCTCATCATGTGCTTAAATAAAAGCGTAAGCGTGGGCTAGACGGGCCACTACCCCCGCACAGCGCGCAGTTGAGCTCCGTCTCTAAAACTAAAAAACAACTGGGTGAGCTACTAGGTCCCTGGTGTTATCCGCTCGTTGTGTACTTTTCTCGTTTTATTGACTACATTGACAATGGCGTGGGACCTAGTTGTCAAACAATTAGGAGGAAGTATTTTTTTGGCTTGTAATAATGAGGCACCTGCTTGTGTAATGCAATGACCTGGTGGGTCCCTGCTGTCAGCCTCTACACGTACAGTCATCTCCTGATTCCTCTCGGTTGTAATAATGTTGACAACGCCAGACGGCGACGGGCACAACAAGCGAACCAAGGTGGAGAACGATGGCGAGGCCTCGCATGGGAACGAACAGGAGCCATGGAAGATACGGTAGTGTAGTGGCAAGCGGAGGGGAGTGCGAGGGCAACAACATGTAACTCAAGCTTACAAACAGTACAAAATGCCCAAGAATTAATTGTTCATCAAATTTCGACAAAACCCAGATTGAACATGGCAATAACATCTAACCCAACCACTCTTTTTCGCAGTCACAAACAAATGGATCGATCTGATCCATAAAATGAATATCATGTGCAAAAAAATTGATTGGAGGATGACTACAAGTTGTTGTAAATAGAAGCCGAGCATGTTAAGAAGCCCATTTGTGCACCTGAAACTTTTTTTTCTGTTGTTCAACATGTCTGTCCGTGAGAAATCTCTTGTTGAAAAACTTAAGCCTCATGGACAATAGTAACCTCGCATTCAATAGGAAGAATGTGACAAAGCTTCTGTTTGCCTGGTTGGATGCATATCCTTCCATTGTTATTGTCCTGTAACGAATGCCATGAGCACTAAGAAAATCCTGGTGCTTATTACGCCATCGATTGGTTATATGTTTTTCTCCATGTGTTAGTGCCTAAGTATACATGAAGATTGAAAACAGTTAAGGTTTGAAAAAAGAGTATGTCCAAAGAGAGACAGCTGAATGGTTAATTCTAGTACAATATATGGGCTTTCAATGTGCATGAAATCATCACCTTTATATATAAATTCTCCAGAGATCGAAAGCATCGCAACAAGCCAATAATTATGTTCAGATCAAAACTAAACATTCCGATATATAAGACCTTGACAGAATCCAGCAGCATTTATAGGCTATCCATGGAAGAACTCTTCATTGAGCATATAACATAACATTAGTACCCAAAGTGTACTCCTAGATGATATAAAACTTATGCGCACAAATGAAAAATGCAACTTATGATTACAAATGTGTAGATGATAATATACAGTACCTGAAAAAGTGAGGAGCCAAACACCAACTTGTTGTGATCATTAAACGGATCACTAATTACACCCAAGGTCTCTAGTTTGGGCGTAGAGTCAACATTTATTTGCGAAGGTTTATAACAATAATGAAGGACCAACCTTTGAAGTGAAGGGGCATCTTCGCTGATGAGCAACTGTCCTTCAAAACAAATTCCAATGTTTTTAAGGTGAGGCAACTTTATTTGGAGACAACTGATAGGGATTTCTATTCCCAAAACAGTCAGCAAGCGCTCTAGGGCAGGGCAACTGTAGTGGATGATGCTGTGCAGTGAGGCCTCCGACAGATAAACCACCACGAGCGAAAGTATTTTTGGCAGTGGGAGTTGAAGCATTTGTAACATATCGTCTAGTAGATGGCACTGGGCGAAGGTGATGGTGTGGAGAGAAGAAGAAAACCACGAGATGGACAAGGTGGTGTGGGCACAAATTCTTGGTGTTCGGTTCATGGTATGAAACTTTCGTGGTAATGGTAGAGCACAAACTGCTAGAGTTTTTCGAATTCAGGGGATGTCAGCCAAGCGTCCACCATGCAGTGTATGGATAGCAGGTAGCGTGTCGGGATGTAGAGGCGTGGAATGGGGACCTGCTGGTGAGAGGAGACGATGGCTCTGAGGAGATCAAATTCAGGAAGGACAGATATCTGACGACAGTCGAGATTGAGGGGAGCGGTGTTCCATAGAGGGCGCCACCGAAATGCGAGGGCTTGTGTGCAACATCCATCATTGGTGGGGAGAAGGGAGATGATCTCCCCAAGGATGTCGTCCGGGAGATCGCTGATGCGGTCCACCAGAGATTCTACAGGTTCCTCGGATCCCGGTGGGGGGGGGGGCTCGTCGCTTCTCCCCGCGTTGCCGGGTGCGGGATCTACAACCGGCGTCGCCGCTAGCGAGAGTCTCATCTTCTTGGTGTTAGGGACTGCCGACTCCATTTTCCTTGCGGGCGTCGCGCCGAGCTCACGTGTTTCAGCAGAGTAGCCAGAGAGGAGCCTAGCGATAGTGCGAGTGGGAAAGAAGGAGGGCTGGGGTTTTCCGTTAGGAGTGGAAGAAGAGGAGTAGGCGTTTTCTGTACGAGTGAGGAAGAAGGTGAGCGGGGGTTTTGTGTACGAGTGAGGAAGATGGGGAGCGGGAGAATTGGAGGGCGGCGGAAGCGGGAGAGTCCAACGAGCAGAAAAATGAGGGGTCAAACAACATGCCCACAATATACATAGATTAACACGGACTATGGGGGATTAAAACATGTACAAGCCAAATTCCCCTCTATTCCTCTCCAAACCCCTGGGAGGAGGTTGAACTGAACAAGGCCTAAGACTAACCATAGTGGGAGTAACTTAATTCCATACGGTATCATAATATGATACCCAACCCTCTCTTTCTTCATTTAATTCTACACTGTGCTGCTGGTTTGGGCACGTCAAAATCTGACAGTGTACATTCTAAAAATCCCACATTATACATTCTAACAAGTTCACACACAAGTACAACGCAAAAGGTAAACATTCAGATCAAACTCGGGTTCACAGGATACGTTCATATTCATAGCCAACATTCACAATCAACAACTCAAAAGATTCATGTATAGACAAGTACACCATGTCTATGCATCCAAATGATTCAAAGATCACAACCCAAAATTCATAGCTAACATTCAGAGAAAGATTCAGAATACACAAGTTCAACATGTTTACGCATCAAATGATTGAGACAACACAAGCCAATATCATCCATCGACACACTTTAATTACCTAGGGTACAGACTGGTAAGTGGTGTTCACTCGGCTTGCTAAAATTAGTGCTGGTTTGAGGAAACTTTTGAGTACATAAGAGGCAACATGGACCATCTGAACTTTGCTTGCAGGTCTATCCTCATGATAGTGGCCTCGATGCCGCGAGCGGTTTGAACAACTTGGCCACTACTTTCATCCAACTAGTTTTTGTGCAGTTCAACTGAAATGGAGGCATCCCAGGCATGCAGACTGGTTAGGTGCCATATAAATATATGCCTCTACCAACTTGTCTAGAATCTTTAGACTCCATGGAATACATTTAGCTACCAGCATACGTGCCGATAACCTAAAAGCGCAAGTTGGGACCAAAGACTGGGCTGCGTTTTTCTGGGCTATGCGCCAAGCAATATTGTTGGCGCTCACTCTAGCACTTCTTCTTTTCAACATCGCTGCTTGCCTGACTGAACTTTGGAGTACAACAAAGCAGCAGCATAAGTACATGTCCATCTTTTCTTTTTGTGCACTTGTACTGAAATCGGCCAATGTAACGAGTTGGCTGCAAGTTCAGGCTCCAAGTTACTCCTTATGAAATTGGCCAATAGTAGCACAATAGCAAATTACCGGTAGGTATGACAAGCACAATAATCAGGATGAAGACCTATACCAACCTATGTGACGAAACATAAAAATTAGTACTTCCTTTGACTCGAAGCCGACATAAGCGACTGACAGGAAAGGTGATGGATTATGGAGCATGCTTAGGTATCAGTATGAGATGCATGTCATATTTGCCATGTTTACTGCTTACTCATGGTTTAGATTAGTAGGAAAAGTGCTAATATTTCCAACAAAAGGAAGGAGGCACTCGAGGCAATGAACCACCCAAAGTTTTTGTGCAGTTCCACTGAAATCGAGCATCCCTGTTGGCACATATATTGAGAAAGTGAGATTACTGTAATAGTAGTTGATGAAACATACACTAACAAATCCTCCCTCTGTTCCCAAATATAAGTCTTTTTAGATATTCTAACAAGTGACTACATATGGAGAAAAATGAGTGAATATACACTCTAAAATATGTCTACATACATCCGTATGTTGTAGTCCATTTGCAGGAGAGGCAACAGAAGTCGAAGTGCACCTGGAGCATAGCCTCAGATGTGAGGCAGACATTGCCGGAGCCATTCAGTGGCCTCTACCGAGGCCTCGTCTTCACGTAAATCACCTTAGCACTATTGATCGTGTAGGGCTAGCTCACACATGAATCAAGAATCCAGTTAATTAGTATGATGTGTCGTCAAGCCATGTACTACTCTGCTAGTAGTACTACAAGTGCATTTCTTCAAGTAAATTAATACTAGTAGGCAGTAGCAACACAACAATACAATACCACTAGCAAGATGTCAGAATAACATAGGACGGTACTAGCTTGTGATCCTTCTTCATTTCTTCCTTCTTCTTCTTCTTCTTCTTCTTCTTCTTCTTCCTCTTCCTCTTCCCTCAGCGTCTTCCTTTTCTTGCTCTGTTTCTCTTTCTCCTAAACCAATTGGTCAAACCAAGTACATGAGTGGGCCCCAATGTTAGATTTGGTTGTCAGTGAGTACAAGTCTACTATGTAAAAATAGTATTATTTTCTCATGGCAGTTGCAAAATAGAGGTGAACATGTGCATTAAATATCATTCTTACTTAAGGGAAGGTTAGGGTGCCAATTTGGATGATGAGGATTGGACACAGATCTCCCTTTGTGCAGTTCCACTAAAATCGACCAACAGTTCCGGCGTGACATTCTAATTAAGTTGCACAAAAATCACTAGTTATGTCTTATAATAGTGGCATGGCATCATTTTACCAGGGGCATTAGATTAAGAATAGTGCATATCTCGGTTGGTCCCATTTTCACATTAGCCACCTATTCGTATGTGTGGATAGCAAATCTAGTCCTGGTCATACAAGTGTGTACATCGTTTCCCCTTTATTTCTGTTTTCGACCAAGAGACCGGTTGGAGGGCCAGACTGTACTACTTGCACCCCCTTCCTTTCATGTTTGTACCAAGTCCTATGTACATTACATACTACATCTTTTCCCGCTACCTTTCGTATTTAAACCAAGTAACAAGATTCGACTCCATAAAGTAGCTTTACCTCTAACAATAGAAAACAATTAGGTGGCCTTGGACAATCCGATCGATCCTAGCTACGTGGTTGGCTCAGAGGTAGAAAATGATGCACATGCAGTGGCATAACAAGCTGGGTTAGTAGAGCTAGGCCGGTTTCGAAGGAAGATAGACCTGAAGGTCGTCGGGGTGTGGCTAGGTGGGGGGTGTGAGGCCGGATCCGCCCACACTACGGCAGCGACGAAGGGATTGGAGGACCTCCCGTGCCGGCGCTCGGCCAGAGAGACAACGGTGCAACCGACAATGGGTCTCCTCCCTTGCCGTCGACGACAGACTAAACTCTACATCTCCTCCCCTTCTAGGGCGGAGGGGATGCGTCTAGATCTGTAACCAGTTGTGAGGATATAGAAAGGTTGTGTGATATCTTGTTTAGATCTAGAGAGGATGAGAGTTTGTGAATAGAGCAACCCTAGCAAGCAAGCGCGGATGCTCCTTCCTATATATATGTACGTATAATATAGTAATTTTCTTTCTTCAATCCATCAAAACAATCGTCTAAGACGTAAAAAAAATTACATGCTAGGTCGCCATTTTGAGTTGTTGATTGGTTTTTTGTGATAGCTGCCCGCTTATTCTAAGCGGAGTGTGTGGATGAACGAGCTGCTCGGCTCGTTAATCTGGTGCTCGTTAAGGCTGTTCTCGTTAAGCTTCGTAAGACTAACGAGCAAAAAAACTTGCCCGGCTCAGTATGTTTGAAGCTCATTTAGCTCATGAGCTCTTGTTCACAGATTCTGATGATGTGTTACAGTCTACCTGATGAGTGTGTAGATGTGACTTTTAAGAAGATATATGGTGACTACGAAAGTAAGTGCGCTAGTTTGTTGCCTCCTATGTAGATTAGATTAAATAGATAGGCTTAGATTTATGATTGGATTTCTTCGTTCAGCAGCGAGCCATGAGCATAACGAGTCGAACTATTTAGGCGCTCATTACTCGCCAGCTAACAGCTTTTGGTCCAGCCCCGCCGGTGTGCCAGGTCGCACTTTGTATAGTTCATGTGTGGTACTCGACCCTCAATTATATAAACAACCACCGCCTCGTAAAATTTTGAACAAGCCCACCGCCCAAATTATCGGAAATGTGGGCTGCACCAACATGCAATATTATTTATATTTTCTACATGTGGGAGTACAGTTTTAATGCAGTGCTACTATTGCCAGCTCCTCCTCTGTTGTTCAAAATTTTGGTTGAGGTTTTGGTTGCCCATGATCCAAACACACCCCAAGCATCCGGGCCCGCGTGCCATCTACCAAATCTTTGCAAAGTGCTATGGTCGAGATTCAACAGTCACCCCGGTCTGGCCATCATGACCCGTCATATCACAAAACCCACACATTTACCAGCAATGGTAAAGTGGCCTGGTTAGTTGGACGGACGAAGCAACACTCATTTCACTGGAACACTCGTTTAAGCCCTTTCTCCCCTATCTTGAAGAAAACCACACTCCACGCTAGTCACTTCTGCCATTTTTCTTCCGTACCGACGAAGGAAAGGTAGGCAAATCAGTGATGCTACTCTATTTTCATTCTAAGAATCTTCTTTTTGCGAAGCACCTACTGATTCTCACTGTCTATTCTTTTCCCGTTTTCATTGCGATTTTGGTTTCCTTTAGATTGGTTTTTGTTTGTCAGTTTATTGATGGATCCTGAAGCACTGGGCAAAGAGTTGCCGGCAGACAACCCATTGGAGACAGAGATCTCCAGGAAGAGAGCACCAGCCAATGAGTTGGCAATGTTGGCGGGCCAACCCATGGAGACGAAGAACTCCAAGAAACAAGCACTGGCCAAAGAGTTGAGGACCTTGGCGGATGAATTCCTGAACAAATAAAGCTGGAAGAACAGTAAGGGCCCCACCGTGCCTACCCCAGAAACTCTAATGGCCACCTATGAGAGCCTTAAGGCTGGGTTTGAGGAGATAGTCGCCGTTGAGAAGTAGTATTTCCCCGGCGAGGCGATGGACCCCGGTGTCGTGGTTCTAAGTCTAACAGTACGAGTAGGGGGGTACGTAAGAGGAGGCAAGGCCCTAGCTATGGTGAGATTGTAGGCAAGATGTATACGAGTTCAGGCCCTTCTCGGAGGAAGTAAAAGCCCTACGTCTCGGTGTCCGGAGGCGGTCGACTGGAATGTATATGGGTGTTTGAGTTACATGGGGTGCAAACCCTTGTACTGGAGGAGGGGGGTGGCTTATATAGTGCGCCAGGACCCCAGCCATGCTCCATGTTACCAAGGGTTCAATGTACATAAAGGCAGGCGTTACTGATAATGCCCGCAGTAAAGAGTGATAAAGGCATTCACTGTTGCGGAGTGAATGCTGGACCATTACTGTCCTAAGGGACCTTTGACCTTCATGGGTCAAGTGTCTGGGAAGGGTCGAGTGAAGTTCAGTCGTCTGAATGGGGGTGTACAGTCGAGTGGAATGTCCTCTTGGGCCGTGTCAGTCAACTATTCTTGTTGCCTTCGATTTGTCTTTTGAGCTTCTGGGGTAGTGACCTTGGGTGGGTTATCTGGGTCAGGCCTGTGACCCTACCCTAGGTCTGTAACATCATCAGTAGCCCCCAAATGGATTAAGGCTTGGGAAGAGGAGAGTGTTGAAGTTGGCTTCAGCTCGGGTTCGATGTCTCTGGGGTGATCTTCTTTGAGCTTGCGAACCAGGCCGACTCTTCAACCTCGACTTGGTCGCCTTAATCAATTCAGGAACCGTCGAGCGTACCTGTTCGTGTTGACCGTCGACTGAACCTCGCACACGGCACCGAGCGCCGTTGGGGCGCACAGTTTTCGGCGGGATCGGCTGCTCTCTGGTCTCTGGATTTTGCGGGATTTCGAAATTTGGGGAAGCGCGCGTGACGGGTCGTGCCGCGGCAATCGAATCGGATATTCCCGGGGCGCCTCGATCTCCCCGCCGCCTTTTTCGCCACGTATCGCGTGTGCGCCTGTTGCGGGATTTGACGGGATAGCTCGGGGCCACCAGTCAGCCACTCGACCGATGCGCTATAAATGCGCGCCGCAGCCGAGGCGAGGGCACTGTGCGCCTATTCTCTGTTTCTTCCGTCTCTATTCCTCCGCCGCGACTCTGCCTCTATCTCCTTTTCCTCGGCCAACGTCGGCTTGCTCGCCATGGGCAAGGACAAAACCGCGGCGTTGGAGCACTTGAAGAAGGAAGCGACGACGGGGAAAGTGAAGCAGTCCAACCGCGGAGGGTCGTCGTCGAGGTCCGGGCTCCCACCTGGCTGGATCCAGGGGACTGGATCAGGTCCACCATGACGCCGGAGGACATGGATGAGCTGGAGGAGGAGGGCCTGGTCGCCCGCGACTCCTGGCGGTTGCCGGGGGGCGAGCTCGAGCCTCAGCCGCGGGAGGGCGAGTGAGTTCACCTCGCGACCCACGTCGACCGAAGTTTCTCCTTGCCTCTGCACCCTTTATTCCGTGCTTTCCTAGCTTTTTACGGCGCCCAGTTGCACCACTTCACACTCAACTCCATCACCTTCTTGGATGCGTTCATTTCGATGTGTGAGAACTTCCTCGGCTACCGACCGCACTGGGTTTTGTTCAAGAACATCTTCACTTATCGTTCTCAAACCGTCAAGAAAGCGAACCCGAGCGATGAAAAGACGCATGTCATCCAGATGTGCGGCGGACTGGGTATCCAACTTAGAAATAGGAGTGCTTTTCCTGCCATGATCCTTACAGAGTCGGTTCGGGGCTGGCAGTCGACTTGGTTCTACTGTAGGGACATTCCGACTCCTGGTCAGTCGACTGGGCTTCCTCCCTTTTCTTTTGGTCGAGCCAACCAGCCACCGTCGTTGCTCGTGAGTCGGACTAAGAGGGTAGAGGTAGACATGCTGGTGGAGCGGGTGTTCTAGTTGGTCCGCGTCGAGGTTACGGGGTTGGATCTGCTTGAGGTGTTCCTCATGAGGAGGATCCAGCCTCTCCAAGCTCGAGACCATTCGATGTGGTTGTACTCCGGCGTCGACGACTCGTCTCGGGTCCACCCAGAGGAGGCTGCTGCGAAGACGGTGGTGCAGTATCTGAAGTGCATCACGGGGAACAAGGACAACCCCAGGGGGCTCGAAAGAGTTCCCCCATTTGACGCACACCACCAACCCGACAAGGTCTGGCCTTGACTTCCAAGTGATTTTCGTGTTTTCTGTTTGTGGCTATCCGATGAATCCGACCGATGTTTGATCAATCTTCCTTTTTGAAGATCTATATCGAAATGTTTTCAGTGCCCAATGGGGATCAGGTCCAGGAGGGCGAAGAAGGCGCGAGTGAAGCTTCTGACTGGAAGTCTGGCGAGGAGACTGGAGAGGAGAGCAAAGATTCCAGCAGCGGCAAGGAGGTCAAGTCACCTCCCCGCGGCGAAAAGTGCTCCAAGGAGAAGCACAACCCAGAGGCCGTGCGTTCCAGGGTGGGCCCCTCCAGCTCCCAAGTGCAGAAGCGGGCTCGCACGGCTACTCCGGACCCGAACGAAAAGGCACCAAAGCAGCCTAAGGTCACCGCCGTCAAGCCTCGGAAGGCCCTGCCCAAGATGAAGGTGGAAGTCCCAATTGCCTCCACGTAAGTGCTGCTCTCCTTCATTTCCTCCCGTTCTTCGGAGATCAAATTTCTCTTCGTCGACTCACTTTCAATGAAACCTTCAGTGCTGCTGCTTCTGCGACCTCGGTGGATATCGACAAGGGTCGAGACGATGAGGAGACCGCTGATGCTGCCACGTCTCGCGCAGGTGCGGGTTGTAGATTGCCTTTTGCTTTTTGTCTGTCTGAACTAACAGTCGACTGAACTTCATGGTTGTCTTCTGAAGCGCCGCGCCATGTCACAGAGCTCCCAGATGATGATGATGACAACGAGGAGGAGCGCGCGGGAGTGAATCGATGAGGCGCGGGAAGGAGGGGGTCGGAAGACACCCTCTGGCTCTGAAGCCCAGCGACAGGGAGACGTGGCCCGGACCATGGTCTCCTTCGCCGTCCCTGTGTCGAATGTCCGTCCCGCCTCATCGAATGATCCGGCTGTCGACCCAGCGGCTGCTCCGCCGTATGTTCTCTTCTCCACCCATCACGTCCCGGAGGATCCCGTGAACGCGGCCCAAGAAGCTGTTCGTCAGGCGGGACTAATGATGGAGAGGACGAAGGCGATGTATGAGGCTAGCATGGTTGCTTACAACGCTAGCTTGGCTCTTCGGACCAATGTCCAGGTTTGTCTCTTCTGACTGGTTTGCTATGTTGGTGCAGTCTTTGTTTTGAAAAATTGCTGCCTTGTTCGTGAGATGATGTCACACCCACACCCACTAGGTGCCTTCTCTTGTAGCTTTAGCTTTTGTAGCCCAACCGATTGTACCGGTGGGGGCACGCTCAGTGCGCCCAGTGGGTGTAGTCCCCGAGGCCATGGTCGACTGAAGTCAGTCGACCGGGGTCTTTAGAATGTGTCTTGTCCATTTGTTTCGAATCTTTCTTACTCGCGCAGGACTGATCCGGCCGAGGGAGAACTAGTGGGGGCACGCTCAGTGCACCCACTGGGTGTAGTCCCCGAGACCGTGGTCGACTGCTGGTAGTCGGCCATGGTCTGAGGACAGAACCTTTCCTCTTCTTTTTTTGGGCTCTGGTCAGACTGATCTGGCCGAGTGAGAACCAGCGGGGGCACGCTCAGTGCACCCACTGGGTGTAGTCCCTGAGACTGTGGTTGAGTGTTTGACTCGACTGTAGTCTTAGAATTATGATTTGTTGTGTCGATGCAGAGATCTTCTGAGTTCAGAGCCAAGTTTGCGGATCTTGAGAAGAAGCAGGTCCAGCTCAATCTTGACTTGCAACTGGCTCGGGACCATTTGAAGAAGACCCAGGACGAAGCGACTGGTAATTAAAGCGAACAACTTGTCGACAGATCTTTGATAAATATGTCATGTGTATCCTCATGTTCATCTGTCTAGTAACATCTCTTGTAGATCAAATGAAGGCAGCCCTGGAGCAGGACCTTGACCTAGCGGCGGCGCAACAGAGGGCGCAGGAGAAGACCGAACTGGCGGAGCAGAAGCTGGCTTCAGTCGGCATGCTCGAAGCAGAGATCATCAGGCAGAAGGGCTCTCTCGACGCAGCCAACCAGGAAGTGACTCGACTGAAGGGGGCTAAGAATGCCCTCAATGAGAAGTACGATGGCCTCTTCCAGAAGAAGAACGAGCTGGAGGCTTATCTGGGTGAACTCACCAAGAAGTGGTATCTTGTGCTTGAAGGTATGCTTCTTTCGCTTGGACTGAGTCAAGGTGGTCGACTGGTAACTTGCTTGCTGATTCGTCGCGTTCTCTCTTGTGTAGAATTCTGCCGCAACTTCGATGAGGAAACCGGGCGGGTCGAGCCTGGTCTGGACCCCACCAACTCTATTGTCAAGGATGAAGCTGCTATGAACATCTTGAGGTTGGAGTCTCGCCTTACCAGTGCCACAGGCTATCTTGGTCCACTGAAAGCGGTGATGTCCCGGATCAACACTGCACTCTGGAGGGGAGTCGTGCAAGAGAACGACCTCGAGTCCCTGATGACTCGACTCAATGAGATCCCCGGTCGAGTGCAGGAGTGGAAAAAGTCATCTGCCCGCTATGGAGCCGACGTAGCACTGTCTCTGGTTTGGGTGCATTGCAAGGATGTGAAGGAGAAGAGGTTGGTCGCGCTCAAGGTCGCCAACACGAAGGAGCTCCACTTCCAGTCATTTATGGAGACTTTCTTGGAGGCTGCTACCCGCATCGCGGACGGGATCGACCAGGATGAGTTCGTTGCGCCCGCGAGCCCACCTCCTCCTGGGGAGTGAATAAACTTTGATACTTTGATTTAATTTGCCTCGGAATTCCGAGTAATCCTGTAACCGTTAAACTCTCATGGGCTTGATGCCCAAGTACTCCTGCCCGAATCTTCCGGGGCTTTATCTGGATTTGATTCCTTTTGCATTTGCTCGTTTTGCTTCCGACTCTTTCTGACCTTTTGGATTTTGTGTCGACGTCATCTCTCTAGCATGGCTCTGGTGGTCGAACCACTTGATGGTGACGTTGTACTTGTGGCGTAGCTCGGAGAACCGCGGCTAAGCCCCGGAGTGAAAGGGCTGCTCTTCACTCGGAGTAGTTTTTGTAACTTAGGCGAATACGGGCTACGTTGTACTTGTGACGGAGCTCGGAGAACAGAGCCACGTTGTACTTGTGGTGTAGCTTGGAGGACAGCAACCAAGCCTGCGAGTGAGAGAGTTGCTCTTCACTCGGAGTAGTCTATGTAACTTAGGCGATTACAGGGTCGCAGCTAAGCCCCCAAGTGAGAGAGTTGCTCTTCACTCGGAGTTGTTTTTGTAACTTAGGCGATTACGGGGTCGCAGCTAAGTCTCTGAGTGAGACGGTTGCTCTCCACTCGGAGTAGTTTTTGTAACTTAGGCGATTACGAGCTACTTGTACTTGTGGCGGAGCTCGGAGGACAGAGCCACGTTGTACTTGTGGCGTATCTCGGAGGACAGCAGCTGAGCCTCCGAGTGTGAGGGTTGCTCTTCACTCGGAGTAGTTTTTTGTAACTTAGGCAATTATGAGCTACATTGTACTTGTGGCGGAGCTCGGAAGACAGAGCCACGTTGTACTTGTAGCGTAGCTCGGAGGACCGCAGCTAAGCCCCCGCGTGAGAGGGTTGCTCTTCACTCAGAGTTGATTTTGTAACTTAGGCGATTATGAGCTACGTTGTACTTGTGGCGGAGCTCGGAGGACAGAGCCGCGTTGTACTTGTGGCGTAGCTCGGAGGACCGCAGCTAAGCCCCCGAGTGAGAGGGTTGCTCTTCACTTGGAGTAGTTTTTGTAACTTAGGCGATTACGGGGTTGCAGCTAAGCCTCCGAGTGAGAGGGTTGCTCTTCACTCGGAGTAGTTTCTGTAACTTAGGTGATTACGAGCTACGTTGTACTT
>LR738710.1:799269092-799294411 GCA_902687465.1 Secale cereale | reverse complement strand
GTTGTACTTGCGGCGGAGCTTGGAGGATAGAGCCACATTGTACTTGTGGCGTAGCTCGGAGGACCGCAGCTAAGCTCCCGAGTGAGAGGGTTCCTCTTCACTCGGGGTAGTTTTTGTAACTTAGGCGATTACTGGGTCGCAGCTAAGCCCCCGAGTGATAGGGTTGCTCTTCACTCGGAGTAGTTTTGTAACTTAGGCAAATAAGGTTCGCGGCTAAGCCCCCGAGTGAGAGGGTTGCTCTTCACTCGGAGTAGTTTTTGTAACTTAGGCGAACCGGGTTCGCGGCTAAGCCCCCTAGTGAGAGGGTTGCTCTTCACTCGGAGTAGTTTTTGTAACTTAGGCTAATCGGGTTCGCGGCTAAGCACCCACTTGGGGATTTGAGGACCAACATCTTAGAAACCAACAATCATTAAGGAATTGTTGTGAACTTTTCTTTGAAACAAAACTGGAAAATCTGTATTACAACTCGACTGATCGAGTGCTTTAATTATAGAAGCGGCGGAGCAGGTCCGCGTTCCACGAACGGGGTTCATCTCTCTTCTTAGCGACGTTGTAGAGGTGATACACTCTGTTGTACAGTACCTTGGTGACGATGAAGGGGCCTTCCCAAGCCGGGGCGAGCTTGTGCGGTCGTTTCTGATGCACTCGAAGGACCAGGTCTCCTTCCTGGAATGCTCGGCTTCGGACGTTGTGAGCATGGAATCGGCGCAGTCCTGTTGATAGATGGTCGACCGGATTAGAGCCATCTCACGTTCTTACTCTAAGAGGTCGACTGCATCTTGACGGGCTTGCTCTGCTTCGGCTTCGGAGAAGAGTTCCACGCGGGGGCATTGTGCAACAAATCACTTGGCAGCATGGCTCCAGCTCCATAGACAATGAAGAAGGGGGTACGGTCAGTCGACCGGTTCAGAGTCGTCCTCAGCCCCCATAAGACAGACGGTAGTTCGGTCACCCAGGCTCCGGCGGCATGCTTAAGGTCACGCATAAGCCGTGGCTTTAGGCCTTGGAGGATCAAACCGTTTGCTCTTTCTGCTTGTCCATTCGACTGTGGATGTGCTACGGAGGCATAGTCGACTCTTGTACCTTGGGAGGAACAGAAAGCTTTGAATTCATCCGAGTCAAAGTTGGAGCCTTTATCCGTGATGATGCTATGGGGGACTCCATATCTGAATATCAGTACCCTAACGAAGCTGATGGCGGTGCTCGAACCGAGGTTCTTGATGGGCTTGGCTTCGATCCACTTGGTGAACTTGTCGACTGCTATGAGCAGGTGAGTGAATCTGCTTCTGCCAGTTCTGAAGGGGCCGACCATGTCCAACCCCCAAACGGCAAAGGGCCAAACTAACGGAATGGTCTTCAAGACAGATGTCGGCTTATGAGACATGTTGGAGTAGAACTGGCAGCCTTCGCACTTGTCCACAATATCTTCAGCCATCTCGTTGGCTCGGGGCCAATAAAATCTAGCTCGGTACACCTTGGCCACTATAGTCCGAGAGGAAGCGTGGTTGCCACAAGTCCCCGAGTGAATTTCATTCAGAATCAGTCGACCCTCCTCTGGGGCGATGCAGCGCTGAGCGACTCCTGTGACACTCTCCCTGTAGTGCTGACCCTGAATGACGGTAAAAGCCTTGGACCGATGAAAATCTGGCGCGCTTCTTCTTCATCCTCTGGGAGTTCTTGCCTGAGCAGATACGCTATGTATGGTACAGTCCAGTCGGGCGTCATCACCAAAATCTCCATGATCAGGTCGACCACTGAAGGTACTTTGACTTCAGTCGGATCAGACGCATTGACTGGCTATGGGGGTTCCTCCTTGAAGGGGTCTTCTTTGACTGAGGGGGTGTGCATATGCTCCAAAAATACATTCTTGGGTATAGGCTTCCGAGTGGACCCTATCTTTGCGAGATCATCAGCAAGCTGATTCTTGGCTTTGGGCATGTGATGGAGCTCTAAAACTTCGAACTTCTTTTCAAGCTTTCGCACTGCACTGCAATAACTAGTTATTGCCGGGCTTCTGACGTCCCACTCCTTCATCACCTGGTTTACCACTAAGTCTGAATCGCCGTAGACCATCAGGCGACAGACGCCAAGTGAGATGGCCATACGCAATCCATACAAAAGTGCTTCGTATTCAGCTTTGTTGTTCGATGAGTCAAAGTGGATTTGAAGGACGTAACTGAGCTTGTCGCCCCTGGGAGATACCAGGACCGCGCCTGCACCGAATCCGTTCAACATCTTGGATCCATCAAAGAACATAGTCCGGTGATCTGACTGGATCCGAGTCGGCAGATCTTGTTCGATCCACTCGGCCACAAAATCTACTATTGCCTGAGACTTGATAGCTTTCTTCGCTTCAAACTTGATATCCAGCGGAAGGAGTTCAATCGCCCATTTTGCCACTCGACCGGTTGCGTCTCGGTTGTTCAGGATTTCTCATAGTGGGGCGTCGCTGACGACTGAGATTATATGATCCGAGAAGTAATGGGAAACTTTCTTTGCGGTCAAGTAGATCCCGTACACAAGCTTCTGGTAATGCGGGTATCTTTGCTTGGAGGGGGTCAATACTTTAGAAATGTAATAGATTGGGCGTTGGACTTTGTAGGCCTTGCCTTCTTCTTCCCGCTCGACCGCGAGTACAGTGCTGACAACTTGTCCGGTGGCTGCGATGTACAATAGGAGATGCTCTTTGCTGACTTGGGCAGCAAGCACCGGCTGTGTGGACAGCAGGGCTTTGAGCTCTTCAAACGCTGCTTCAGCTTCAGAATTCCACTCAAACTTTTCGGATTTCTTCATCAGTCGGATGAGAGGTAATGCCTTCTCACCGAGACGTGAAATGAATCGAGTCAATGCGGCCAAGCAACCAGTTAGCTTCTGGACGTCGTGTACGCGCTCGGGGCGTTTCATTCGGAGGATTGCACCGACCTTTTCTGGGTTGGCGTCGATTCCCCGTTCGCAAACAAGGAAACCGAGCAACTTGCTGCCAGGAACTCCAAATGTACACTTCGACGGATTGAGCTTGATATCATAGCTTTTCAAATTTGCGAATGTCTCAGCGAGGTCAGTCAACAGGTCGGAACCTTTGCGCGACTTGACCATGATGTCATCCATGTATGCTTCAACGTTCCGACTGATTTGTTTCAGCAGGCACTTTTGAATCATGTGCATGAAGGTAGCGCCGGCATTCTTGAGGCCGAAAGGCATGGTGACATAACAGAAACACCCGAATGGGGTGATGAAAGCTGTCTTGATTTCATCGGGTCCAAACAGTCGGATTTGATGATACTCGGAATACTTGTCCAGAAAGAACAAACGCTCACATTCCGCAGTCGAGTCGACTATCTGATCGATGCGGGGGAGAGGAAAATGATCCTTCGGGCAGGCCCGATTGATATGCTTGAAATCGATGCACATGCGGAGAGACTTGTCCTTCTTGGGGACCATAACCACATTGGCGAGCCACTCGGAGTGGTATATCTCGCGGATGAACTCAGTTGCCATGAGCCGAGCCACCTCTTCGCCAATTGCCTTTCTCTTCTCCGCAGCGGATCGACAGAGATGTTCCTTTACGGGCTTCACTTTTGGGTCAACTCGCAAACGATGCTCAGCCAGTGCCCTGGGTACACCTGGCATGTCAGATGGTTTCCATGCGAAGATGTCCCAGTTCTCACGGAGGAACTGGATGAGCGCTTCTTCCTATTTGCTGTCGAGTGTAGTTGAGATGTGGGTCGATGCTGAATTGGGGTCGGTGGGGTGAATGTTTACGGACTTCGTCTCCCCAGCCGACTGAAAAGCTGACTCGGAAGCCGCCTTCTGGGCCCGCAACAGATCACTCGGATCCACGTTCCTCTGGTACTCCTCCATCTCTACTGCTGCCATCTGCTCGTCAGCGATCTTCGAGCCTTTCTGGAAGCATTCTTCCGCTTTCTGACGGTTCCCCATGACGGTTATAACGCCGTTGGGTCCCGGCATCTTCAGCTTGAGGTATACATAACATGGCCGAGCCATGAATCTGGCGTAGGCGGGCCTACCCAGAATGGCATGATAGGCGCTGTTGAAGGCCACTACTTCAAATGTCAGCTTCTCTTTGCGGTAATTCTTTGAGTCACCAAAGACTACGTCGAGTGAGATTTGGCCAAGTGAGTCGGCCTTCTTCCCAGGGATGACCCCGTGAAACCTCATGTTGCTTTCGCTCAGCTTGGACATCGGAATGCCCATCCCATGGAGGGTTTCAGCATATAGAATATTCAAGCCACTTCCACCATCCATCGGGCCCTGGTCAAACGCGTGCCTTCAACCACTGGGTTGACCACCAGCGCCTGCCACCCAGGGGTAGCGATGTGCGCAGGGTGATCAGACTGGTCGAACATGATGGGGGTCTTGGACCACTTCAGATACATGGTTGTTGCCAGGGCAACCATGTTGACTTCTCCATTGATTACTTTCATTCGACTCTTGCTTTCAACGTCGGAAAAATCATCAGGGTAGAGTTAATCTAGGGGTAACCTCCATCCCCTTCTTTGTCCTCGGTCTCCTCTGATTCCTTTTGCTTCTCAATCGACTTCTCTTTCTGGAAGCTCTGGATCAGGAGCCGGCACTGTTGAGTGGTGTGCTTGGGATAAACCAAGTTCCCCTCTTCGTCTTTCTTTGTGTGGACAGGACATGGCTGGTCGAGTACATCATTCCAGCTTGATCTTTCACTTTCTTGGAGACCCAAGGCCCCTTGGGCTTTCCTTTGCCCTTCCCTTGGTTAACAACTACAGCTTCGCCCTGAGCGGCTGGCTCGGCCTTGCGCTTGGGTTTCCGATTGGAGTTCTCATCATCTTGCCCGACTGGTTTCTTGCCGCTGCGGAGTCGATCGGCTTCTTCACCGTTAGTGTACCGACTGGCTATCTCCATCATCTGGGACAGGGACATATCTCCCGTTCGACCAAACTTCAGATTCAGCTCCCAGTATCGTACGCCCTCCTTGAAGGCGCATACTGCTTGGTGTTCGGACACATTCTCCACCGTGTGGTGTAAGGTGGTCCATCTTTGTATGTAATCCCTCAAGGTTTCATTCAGCTTTTGTACGCATTGCTGCTACTCCGTGAGCCCTGCGGGCCATTTGCAGGTACCTTCGAAGGTCCGAATAAACACTCGGGCTAGCTCTTCCCAACTGTATATGCTCCCAGGGGCCAACTGATTCAGCCATGCCCGAGCCGGGCCGCCCAACATCAAAGGGAGGTGTTTCATGGCTACGTCATCGTTGCCACCTCTGATCTGCACAGCTACTCGGTAATCCTCGAGCCGAGTGTCTAGTTTTGACTCGCCGGTGAACTTATTAACTCCCGCCGCCAACCTGAAGTTTGGGGGGATCTCAGCGGCCCTGATGGCACTGCTAAAGCACTCGGGTCCAGAGACGGACGCTCGGCTTCCACTCGGACGATCTCTGCCTTGCTCTTCTCTGAACGCTCTGTTTCTGTCGACCAGCCCCTGCACAAGAATAGACCTTGCATCGAAGCCGGGCCTCCGAGGATCTGGGGGAATTCTCCGCTCGTCATCCGTAAGCGCCTGCCCTCGTGTCGCCTGGGCGAGAATGATCCGCTTCCCGGAGGAGGCATAGGCACTCGACGACGGTCGTGGTGACCGGGTCGACGATCATACTGCTCATCATTCCGACCCAAATGTCGATATTGACGGGGGCCACGATCCTCACGCCTCGGGGGCGATCTTGGATTGTGTGTTGACCAAACGGTGTCCGCAGCCACCGATCTACTGTGAATCATGTTGCGCGACTGAGAAATAGCCGCGTTCTGCTTTCCAGCTGTTCGGAGCAGCGCCCAGATCTGCTGTAGGCCTCTCCCAGCCTCCGACTGAGATGGTTGAATTGATTCCGCGATGCGAGCAGCGGCTTCGAGGTCCTGGACAGGCGTACGGAACACCAGAGTCTCGCGTGGGAACGACTGCGGCGGCTGTCGACTGGATTCGGGGACCAATCGGCGGGCCTGTTTGTCGAGTGCGCGCTGGATATTCTCCAGATGTGCGCGCTCAGCCATGGTGGCCAGGCGTGTGGCTTCCAGGGCCCGAGACTCTGGAGTATCTCCCATGACGGGGGTGAAGAGTGCGTCCTCATTGTGGCGGCAAAGCTCGTCCCTCTGATCGGCAGTGAGGGGTTGGGGAATGTACCCATCGTGGTCGAATGAATGACAGGGTCACCGCTGCCGCCGCCGCCGCCGCGAGGGAATCCTGGCGGACTGCGGCGTGAGTCGGCCATGAGGACTTCCGCTGCGGGGTCGCTTCTCCCGCACTCGGAAATCGAATCAGTGAGCTCGACCGACGGATCGACCGGTTCGTAGAGGTATTCGTCGGGCTCGATGGCCGCAACTTGAGGGGTGGCCGCCTGGCAGGCCACTGCGTGTTTCACCAACTGCTGGAGCCGCGAGCGACCGGATCGCTTGTGGCGGCGTCCGGCGGGGACGACGGATGATGAAGGAACCGGTAGGTACTAAGTCGACGGCTGCCGGAGAAGGGCGCCGCAAGCGCTGGCACGGAAGTGTGCAGCCCCGCGGACGGGCAGCGCCTCGACGTCGAGGGGAGCCTCCTGGTGCCAAGCGGAGTCGTCGGCGATGAACACGAGCGCGCCGAGTCGGATCTCGCGGCCCAACGCCAGACCACCGCCAGAAACCATGATGAAGGAGGCCGGAGAAAAGTTTGCAACCTCACTAGAAGTCACAAAGACACCCTTCCCCATGGTGGGCGCCAACTGTCGTGGTTCTAAGTCTGATAGTATGAGTAGGGGGTATGTAAGAGGAGGCAAGGCCTTAGCTATGGTGAGATTGTACGCAAGATGTATACGAGTTCAGACCCTTCTCGGAGGAAGTAAAAGCCCTACGTCTCGGTGCCCGGAGGAGGTCGACTGGAGTGTATATGGGTGTTTGAGTTACAAGGGGTGCGAACCCTTGTACTGGAGGAGGGGGGTGGCTTATATAGTGCGTCAGGACCCAGCCATGCTCCACGTTACCAAGGGTTTAATGTACATAAAGGCAGGCGTTACTGATAACGCCTGCAGTAAAGAGTGATAAAGGCATTCATTGTGGCGGAGTGAATGCCGGACCGTTACTGTCCTAAGGGACCTTTGACCTTCATGGGTCGAGTGTCTTGGAAGGGTCGAGTGAAGTTGAGTCGTCTGAACGGGGGTGTACGGTCGAGTGGAATGTCCTCTTGGGTCGTGTCAGTCGATTGTTCTTGTTGCCTTCGGTTTGTCTTTTGAGCTTCTGGGGTAGTGACCTTGGGTGGGGTATCTGGGTCAGGCATGTGACCCTACCCTAGGTCCGTAACATCATCACCCTGAGGGATGGGATCCCTCGGTGAGCTGCATAAGGTAAAAAATATATGGTTTACCATAGGTGTTGTTTTTGATTATTTGCAATTGGCTTACTAATGTGTTAGGGTTGTGCACGTGCAGGTGCAGGTGCCGGTGGATGCTCTTGATGATTCCGATGTCACGGTCCCTCATGTGGACATCGCTCCATAGATCAATCCCCATGCCGATGTCCTTCTTGTGGGCATTGCCCCAGAGATCGATGACAAGAAATAGTTGGTCGCGCTAGTCTTTCAACATAGTTTGTAGTGTTTAATTACCAGAACGATGCGTTTTATCACACCGTCTAGGGCTAGTGTACTGTACTGTGTGGGCGGTACTTGCTACTTTTGTTTGATAGTGAATCATGTGAACCCTCTCCGAGTTATGGAAATAGATGTATCCTCACCAACTTTTGAATTAATATATGGCATGCTTAGGCGTATGTTTAAACTGTTTAATCATATAAGCAGGGCTTGAGTGAAGAAAAAATTGTTTGATGATTCTTGGTGTCAAACCTCGACTGATTTCGTGTTGTTTTAGTAGGCTAGCTACTGTGCGAGCTATAGTACTTGCAAACACTGACCGAAGAAAAACGTTGGGGCCAATAGGTTGACGTTAATATGTAGTTGACGTCGTACTTTCGGAATGGCTACAGAGAGTGTTTACGTGTGCAGTGATAGGTTGTACGAGTGTGTACATGGCCCACCTCACATATCTCTACTGTTATATCTACTTCTATCTACTCTTATAAAAATAGAGTTGGTGATGATGGTGTGCCTGCCATCCTACAATATAGGTCGTTCGATTTATATCTGAAGGATAGCAAGGAAACTATGACAATTTTGCAAAAAGATACCCACACTCCTCTCCATATTTGCAGATAAGGCCTTCCCTCGTTCATCCTTGTCACCCACAGGATAAACCACTCATACAAATAGTCCACCTAGAGCATGTGTGTGTGTGTGGTCGTATAGAGAGACCATGTGTGTATAAAGAGACCGTGTGTGTGTGAAAGAAAGAATGGTGTGTGTGTGTGTGTGTGTGTGATATAGTGTTCGTCACGGAAAGTAATTAAGTGTGTGTGGCTTCATCGTAGACAGTTGATGTGTATGGTAGAGGCCTCCAACGAGGGAGGGCGCGAGAGAGAAGAGGCCCGTAGATATGGATGAATGGCGTGTGCGTGTGAGACGAGTGAACATCGAGATAACACGTTTGTTCGAGAGACACCGAGGAAAACTACTATCGATGGTGCATATAGGCGGTAATTAAATGAAGTGAAAGTCTTACTGGTTTCAGGGATAGAGGGAGGGAGTGACAGAATGAGGTAGCCAAAAGAAGATGATTAAGTGTGAGTGTGTGTTTTAGAGAAGAGACACGTCCATACGGAATCCATGCACAAAAGAAGATCAACATTTGATGTGGGGTGGGAGCTAGGGGTGATTAACTAGGCATGGAGAGAGATGATACATTGGACATGCATGTGCGGGGCGTATACATATATACGTGGGGGGTTTGTGTGCCTGCACACATGATTGAGATAAAAGAGAGGACATAAGTCATAAGATCAACATGACGAGAGAGATGGATCGATATGACAATATGCATCCAGGTGAGAGCGGAGGGAAGAAGGTGCGATGCTGGACCGTGTTTTCTTGTATTTAAGGGAGAGTGGCGTGGGGTGGATCATGCATATATGACAAGCAGAGGGAGTGAGGCACAAATGTGTGTGCAAAAGAGAACGACCTATAGATGCATGTGGAGAAAAACATATATAGTGTGCATGATAGGAAGCAAGAGTGCGTCCGAGAAAGAAGGTTGATGGAGAAACACAAAAATAGGGAGATAGAGATGCTAGTTAGAGGGAGATCGGCTATTGTGTTTTTTGTCTTTAAGAGAGATATAGAGTGTGTGATAGGAAGCAAGAGTGCGATCGAGAAATGAAGTTGATGGAGAAACACATAAATAGGGAGATAGAGATGCTAGTTAGAGGAGATTGGCTAATGTGTTTGTTATAGATAAGAGTCGAGTAGATCCGAATAGTAGGTTGTGTGTGTGTGTGTGTGAGAGAGAGAGAGAGACGGTGCGTGTGAGTGACATACAAACGAATATTAGAGAGAAATGAGACCCGGAGAGACGAAGTTTGTGTTTGTGAGAGAGAGTGAGACTTTTCAGAGGGAGAGTCGTAGCTAGAGAGACATAGGGAACACGAGATATCCCTATGGAGAGAGGGTGTGTGTGAACAACATATAGGGGAATGGTGGAAAGAAATGAGACCTTGGGAGACTGAGTTTGTGTTTGAGCGTGAGAGATAGATATTTAAGAGGGAGAGTCGTAGCTATTGAGACTTAGGGAGCGCAAGAAATGTCTAGAGTGAGAGGGTGTGTGAGCATCATATAGGGGAATATCACAGAGAAATGAGACCCCCGGAGACGGAGATTTCGTTTGTGTGAGAGAAAGAGATTTCACGGGGAGAATTATAGTTAGAGAGGCATAGCAGGGAGAGATATAGTCAATGCCGAGGGAGAGACTACGGCCACAGTGATACGAACAAGAAAAGACTGCTATCAACATACAACTAGCACAAGACATACCCGTGAGATGGTGTAGGCGTATGAGTCTAGATGGATATATGAGGGTGTGAGTGATAGTTATATGAGACGAAATGTCTGGATTAAAGGGGATTCAATCTTTAAATTAGAGACCAGGACATCAATAGTATCATAACAAAAACTGGGCTATCAGACATGCATATTAATTGGAATTTTGGGACATATGTAAAGTTATTTAGTTTATCAATATTAGTGATCCATAGATCTTTTCAATTAGAGACAATGCATGGCTTTTTATGCAATTCATGTCTAAATGGGACTACACTACATGTTGCATGTGTCAAACACGTTATACATGTTTGAGAAGAAGAAAACCTGCATGAAACACACATTAATTGGAGCTAGTTAGCGAGGAATGCATACATTGGATTTGAACATAAAATGGTTTCAAATAGCTCAATTCAATTTAAGATGGATTTAGCCTTATGAATGTGAGAATCATGGCATCTGTAAACCATATTTATGTAGAAAGGGTGTTTAGCTTTTGAAAGTACTAGAAAATGTGTACCTGCAATGCACGTTAATTTGTGCATGCTGATATTAATTAGGATATTTTTTGCGTGTTATTATGTGATTAGCACTATATTTGGCATGACATTGAAGCAGTCTAGGTCGTTGGATTGACATGATTTGATGGCCGAGGTTAATTGGATCTGTCCGTTTGGGTCTTTTTATGACATATATATATAGATAGATATATATAGATATATAAAAAAATGATGTACGTATATAGATTTGTATTTGAATACAAACTGGATCCTGCCTGAAAAAAATGGATTCGAAGTGAGTTGGCATGGTGAACGTGCACTCTTTTTCTGCAAAAAATTGAACGAAGCGGGGAAACTCGCAGCAACCGCCCGAAATCAAAATCCACGAGATGGAAATTACTGCCTATCCCTCACACGCAAAGCCTATCGGCTGGATTTCTATAGGTTTCGATAGGGGTAGGCTTGTAATTTCACTCAAACATGACATAACCGCCTCCGCCTCTCACCTCCCCGGATTCATACACGGTGGGCGCCAAAACAAATTCTCCTTGGCCGAAATCTCCGGCGGCAAAATTTTGGTGTATGCGAGATTACCATCCTATCCCCACTAGCCCAATATTACTATAATGTCTGAAATTTTAAAAGGGGGATAAGTTGGTAACTTCCCCACATTTGAGACAAGCGCGTCCCAAAGACATGGTTCCCCTACCTCTCTCCCTCCATTTCCCCATTCGTACTCCGTGAGCGCCAAAACACTCTCTCCACCCCAGCCTCCTTCGCCCGCCACCCCATCCACCGCCGTCCTCCTCCACCATGTCGGAGCTGAAACCCTGACGCCGTCGTACATTACAAGAGATTGACCTCTCTCATCCACGGCTTCGGACCAGCTGGATCCTTGCATCTCATCCTCTCGCATCATCCTCGCCGTCGTCCACCTTGCCAGCGCCGCTCCTACGACCGTCTCGTCCACCGTGCCGGGATATTTCCCCCGCCGCCACCGTCTGCCCTCCTACATCAGGTTCCATGCCGCCGACAGCCATCGCTACCGCAACACCGTCAAATTCTCAGCAGATGCATACATGGCGCCGCACCATAGGGGGTACTCTTTCGTATCTGCTCAACTTATTTATCGCAGCTGCTTTACTGTAATTTCTTGTCCACCACTTAGGATCTTACTTGTTAGTTGCTTGGTTGCGAAGTTGCCTTTGTTCGGTTTGCACCTTCAGATCTACCATGGCATGATCAACACTATACTCGCAATGCTTATGGTTTTCCCCTTTTATATTCCACACTAGCTAAACAACGACGTAGGAGGGCAGTTCAGGGGAGGGAGGGGGTCAGGGCCGGTGGTTCGGCTGGCGGCCCGTGCTGTGTTTCGTAAGGGAAGAATCGGAGGTGAGGAAGAAGAAGGGTTAGTAGACATAGGATCTTCATCCAACCTCCCGAACTGGTCAACTGACCCAAATGATGAAAGTCACGTGACTTGCATGGAGACATTCCTTTATATTCAGTACCATCATCGTAGCTGCTTACCACTACTCCTCGATCCATCAAGCTAAACAACGTGCCACTAATAATTCCAAACTTGTTGCTCAAAATCTGAATCTGATTTGATGTTCATATTACTAAAACAAATAACGTTTAATTGGTCAGTTGATGTTCCCACTTTACTTTCAAAAATCACGTGCTCAACATATAGAGAGACAGTAGGGAGTTGCATTCTTAATGTGCTCTGGTTCATCATGTGTGGGCACTGCGCAACAAACATTTTATTATCCTAAATCTGCTTGCTCTTCTTTAGCATGTTCCTCTTCTGTTCTTCTTTAATAAGTACAAATCTTTGTATAAATAAATTTTCGTATGTGATCCATAGTGGAAATTCCACCATTTGCAGTGTACATGTCTATTCGGTCATGTTCCACTTCTGTTCCTAAATACAAATCTTTGTATAAATTCCACCATGGACTACATATGGAGCAAAATGAGTGAATCTACACTCTAAAATGTATGTGTATACATCTGTATGTGATCCATAGTGGAAATCTCTACAAAGACTTATATTTTTGAACATAGGGAGTATAATAGTACAATACAGTATGTTCCTTGTTGTGAAGAGGAGTAGGGACATTTGCAGTGTACATGTCTATTCGGTTGGTTGGGGTGGACACTTTCAAATCTTCGGGCCTCTTTGATTCGTAGGATTTTTAAACATAGGAACAATAATTGTAGTGGCGTGCTCACTTGAATCCTATAAGATTAGCAAGAAAATGCGGGGAGCTGTGCGCCTTTGAGAGTTACACTGATATTAACAGTACTGCACCTTCAGTTGAAGAGATTTGTTTTCCGAAGCCTTTCTAGTCATACCGGCAATAGTAGCCCATATTTTACAGCAAGTTCCACTTTCCTGATTTTACTTGTCATGCTTACGGTTTTCTCGTTATATCTACACTATGATATGTGTTGGTGCTTTGTGTCGCACTAGCAGCAGTCAACTATTGAAGCTAAACAACACACCAATCATAAGTCCAAAGCTTACTTCTTCAAATACGAATTGTGATATGATACTGATATTAGTTAACAGACACACATTTAAGTGGTCAGCTAATGCTTCCACTTGATTTTCCAAATGTATGTGGCCACATATAGAGATACAACATGGAATTGTATTTCTTTGGGCATTGTGATTCATCATGATTGGGCAACCAACATTGTATAGAAAGAAGCAAAATCTCAATAATATGCTTCCTCTTCTGTTATTTAGCATGTTCCTCTTTTGTTATTCTTTATTTAGTAAGTACATTATGTTCCTTATGAGGAAGGGGAGCAAGGACATCTGCAGTGAACAGCTGATAGAGCTGGCCTGTAGGTGATCGATAGGCTTTCAATTAGTAGCGGCAATACAACACCATATTTTCCAGCCAGTTCCACTTTCCCAATTTATTTATGCTGGGTATAGTCTACCCCTTTTATCTACACTACAATCTGCTTAGTTGTTGTGTGCTCTTGTTATCATAGTTTGGCAATAAACTTTCTATCCAGTATATTATGAACCTGTCACGTGCCGACTATCCTTACTTCTGGAGCTACCAACTGGGAGCCTATTTTTTGTGTAGTTGTGCCAGATTATATTAATGCACGCACCATATTACAGCACACATGGGCTCTCCGATCAGAATCCAGTGATAGCACACAAGGGTTTACAGGGAGCCCCGATTATATTAGAATATCCTCTGCATTACAAAGATAATCTCACTACTATTTATGTTTGCATGCTTCTCATATATTGTACGTAATCACAATTAATATGAGAATGCAGGCATCAGAAGAATATTACGGAACAATGCAATGACTAACCAACTTGGCACCAAGGCATTGAGTTCCATCCCGGATGCAATGAAACTCATACTCTCCCCACCTGTAGATTCTTGTTCAAAATATCATCCTAATGACTATTCCAACCTCGGGGAGTCGAAGGCAGATTGCCTATCCTGTTCACCCTTCAAGGTGCCTGTTCTAATTTGGCAAGGTTTTATTGATTGCATGTATCATGCATATGGTTTCTTGCATTTCTTCTACTTCGTTGCACCGCCATATGCTTAGTTTACTAATCATATATGTCAAGATGCCATGCCCATCCATTATCAATACATATTCCATCTGTCATCATACCATGTTTTCCCACTCAAATGTTGTTCTTGTGTATCAGACATCAAAAAGGAAGAGGGTGATTGCCGAACCTGAAGGAGCACTAGTAAAGTCCTTGAAAAACGTGGTGGCGCCAGAGAAATCAGATAGCACCCCACTTATATTGGCTCTCCAACCAGTGACACGAAACGTAGGACAGACTCCAGCAGAGTGTACCCATACTTCGCTGGCCACACCACTAGCCCCACCACACAGGATTTGCACTCCCGCAAAAGGTATGCCGATTTCAGTTGCCATAGCACCAGCCGTACCATAGAAAAATCCCGCTCCAGCAAAAATTACAACAAGTCCACCGGCCGAAGATCTATCCCAACTGCTGAGATGGCCAATTTCTGCAGATTGGAACCCCATTCTAGTTATTCCCAGTTTAAAAGACAATGCTTTCAATGTTGTTAGGAACTACATGCATATATTCCCATTATGGGAAGATTATAGTGAAGACAAACACCATTTTCACATCTTCCTGTCCCACTTACGTGTAAGTGCTATTATTCATGACAATTATTTTCTTGTTTTCTGCTGATTGGAAACATCAATGATTTACATTACATTATTGTAAGTAGGCGAGGGTCAATTTGCATAGTCATGACAAGCAAAGCTTGCTTGCGCTTTTCAAGGAAGCATTGCAGCAGTATCAGTGTTACCTGAGGAAAACACACTTTGATGGCAAATCTATAAATAAATTTTCGGTGAAGTCTCCTCTGCTAAATTTAGAAGACATTGAATGGACAACCTTCTTATGCACTGGTCTCGTTCCTAGGATGAGGTATTGTCTATGATATCACATGACAATTTGAACTTCTACTTTTCTGCATGTGCCTTACGGATTACTTTTGCAGGATATCTGCTCGAAGAAGAATTTCGGTTTGAAAAGGATGACAGGATATGACAAATATGATGTTTGCTACTTTGCTCTTATTGGTACATGTTGTCATGTATAACTGTACGTGCATTCATACCAAGTTCATTATGTGATAGCAGTATGCATGATAGCTTGCTTATCAATTGTCCGCTCGAAATTATCACACATGTATTAATGGTTATATTAATGTAGAATATACCCAATGCCAATTAAATAGTTTAGCTCTGCATTATTCTTCTAAGTACCTGCTGTCCTTTATCAGTGTACTTATATAGACAGCTAGTTGTTCATGTGCAATCACTCTGCAGCTTATTTTCCTTTGCCCTCCATTTTCTACACATCAGATCTATATTTACTCTTACCATAAGGTTGGATAAAACCAATGGTACTGCAGAAGTTTAGCTCTGCATTGCTCTTGGCAGTACCTTTTGCATGTATCGTTGTACTTACATTTATAGCTAGTTGGTTATGTAGCATCACTCTTCATCCTATCTTAAATGTTCTCCATTTTTTCTTATATTATCACATCTATATTTACTCTTAACAAAATGTAGAATAACAGCAGTGCTTATGAAGATTATTATGTGGTAATCTTCTTGAATTGCCCCACCATCAGCATGGACAAGGGCTTTATAGAGCCGGTCTTCACCACTAATGTAAGTTTGTTCTTCTAAAGCCTTCAAACTTTGTTGTGTATATTTGGTTAGGCATAACTGTAATAGCTGTTTGTTTTTTGTGTTTGCATCAAATTGCATGTTTAAAGTTTATTATGAAGTTCATAAATATAAGTTTGTCCTTCTCAATTTAAGTTTTCAGCTGTATAACCAAGTTCCTTCTTCATACCATGTAAACTAAACTATACAGAGCAAGTGATCTTCTTTTACACTGTATGTATGCATCTGTTCTTGATCTGTAATCCAGTGGTGTTGTGAAATTACCCACTACTAGACAATGTCATATTCTGTAATGTCTTAACAATGAACAATGTCATATTATTCTACTATTTTTAAACCGTCTCTTTATTTGTCAATCTGAAATGTGATAAATTGGCAGCACACTAACCATTGATACTTATGTGTTCTATAGCACCGCATGTATGCTTGAGTTCTTGATCTGTAATCCAGTGGTGTCGTGAAGCTGCCAACTCCTTCACAATGTTATTTCCTGCCATGTCTTAACCTGAACAATACCATATTGTGTTAGTGTTATTTTAAAATGTGTCTCTTTATTCGCTAATAAGAAATGTGATGAATTACCAGCACTGATACTTATATGTGCAAAACCTTTCATATGTCTGCTTGTTTCTCTTTCAGAGTGAGACCTCTGACCACATGAAGAACTGCCGCAATGATAGTGAGACGAACCCATTGCATGTCCCTCTAACATATATTGCAGGGAAGAAGGGAACACATATTGGAGATAGCGATACAACTCCAAAGTCATGTCTTCATGTAGCATTGAAGTTACTCGCTAATAGCAGTGAAACAAGCTCGATGAAGTCACCACCTGAATCTGTAAAACTTCTTCAGTCTCAACTTCAAGCAACAAGACATGGTTCAGCTGAACCCATGCTTGAACTCCAATCTCTATCGAAGATCAATGAGAAGTCAAGTGCATCCATTGATGCTATGCAGCAAGAGTTGGAGGATATAAGCGTCAAACAAGCGCAGTCTCATCAGCTTGCTCAGCTGCTTGCGCTGCAGCTCCCGAGCAAGGCTAACCTTTCTTGAACTCTATTGAAGCGCTGTCGGTTTTGTATATTATTTTGTCGGTGTACACTAGTGTAGAACCGGGCAATAGCACCAGTTCGTAAGGCACTAAAGTGTGGTCACTAAAGCCCCCCATTTAGTACCGGTTCAGCACGAACCGGTGCTAAAGGGCAACCACGTGGCACGAGCCAGCTCCGTGGGCCGGGAGCCCTTTAGTACCGGTTGGTAAAACCAACCTGTACTACAAGGTTTGTTTTTTTTGGTTTTGTGATTTCTTTTTCATTTAATTTTGTGTTTTCCATTTAATTTTTTTCGTTGTCTGGTATTTTACGATACTACACATTGTACACGTTATGCATATATATATATATATATATATATATATATATATATATATATATATATATATATATATATATATATATATAGAATTTCTAGTAGAACCAATCATATATATATATATCATCAAATGTCTCACACAAACCACCATATATATTCACACATACACACATGTATAGCTATATACAATTTCTCCTACATTTTGCCTTTGGAGCCAGTGGCATTAGCCTAATTGGTGCCTTCGGAGCACGATGACAATTGGAAGTGGTTTATGGGGGCGGTAGCGGGTAATGGTATTCTCCCTTCGGATCTATGACCTGGTCGAGCAAAAATCCTGCTATTTCCTCTTGAAGTGCTTGTACGCGCTTCGTTTGTAGGAGCTTGTCCCGCACCTCTTTGAACTGTTAAGAAGGATATCAATATGCATGTTTATTAGTTGTGTGACTAGATATCGATAATGGTGTAAAAATTGTGAATAGTGTTCTGACAAACGTACCCATTCCTGTCTTTGAGATCTGCTCCTTTCGGACGTCATCATGCGAATATTCTCGCAAACGCAGTATGCACACAGATCAGTCCCATGCGCCTGCTTCAGGGCCTTTATGAGAATGGAATTTGATCAGATAATAATTAATCAAGCATGATAATTAAAGAGATAATGGCAGCTAGCTAGCTAGCTAGTACTACTTAATTACTTACCTTGGGTCGAAACCATTTCAGGCTTTGTTTCCATTCGCCTGGAGTGACGCTGATGAACCTTGCCCAAGCCCTGCCCGCCGACAATTTTTTTGAATAAATGGGTTATTAAATAGTTCATATCAGGAAATGACGAACTAAATAGGCCGAGATATATAGTTAATAATGATTGAAATTACCTGTTGACTATCCCTTTCAAGATGGTGTAGTCACTTTGTTTTTGAAGTAGTGAGTCGAGTACTTCAACTGTTCCGGCGTCAACTTTAATGATACACAAGATCGAGTGAAATCTGCATGCACACACGTTTGGATGTTTTAATTAAGCGGACATATGTAAGCAAAAACATGTAGCTAGCTAGTAGGCAAAAACAGAGAATTTGTAGTACAAGAGAGTGTGACTCACTGGAAGTTGCAAGGAAGTAGTATATCATCATTGTATTTGAGGCACTTCAAGAACTGTAGCATGTTGTCCTCTACATGCTTTTTATAATATTCACCTAGGTTCCATGTGTATTCATTAACGGTGTTTGGGTCAATGAACCCAATGCCATAGCGTCCAGCTTTTTTCATTTCATACATCTTCATCCTGCATAATACCACAGAAAGGAATATAGTGAGTATAATTACAGGTAATAATTGATCAAAAGGATCACTACAGCTAGCTTAAGACTTAAATTACAGAAAGAAATCACTTACAGACAATAGCAACTGACGATAGATTTGTCGAGTGCGTCTTGGTTGTATAACTGAAACAGTTCAGTATACTCAACGGACACATCGTTCTCATGGTAGTAATGATCTTCCTTGACTTTCACCATGAGGGACTCTCGATTGGAACTCTTGGTAATGGCCATGTACCATTGATGCAATTCATACATTCTCGTTGGGAGCTTCTTGACCTCGTCTGGCTTAACCAAAGGTTTGCCCCGGACATATTTCCGTTTTATTTCCTCCTCTGTAAGCACAGGCATGGGCTCGATCTCGAGGAGTTGTCCAACAGTGATGTTGAGCATTTCAGCCTGCTTTATATGCTCCTCGGTTATTACCACATTGCCGTCCCCGGGAACGTAAACTCTTTGCCCACAATAATATTGGGCGTGCATACTCTCACGTGTTGTTGGCACAACAAGCGAGGGGATCGATTGCGCCGCCTGTTCTCCCAGCTGGGGAACGGTTTTCCCGCATTTTTTGACAGCTGCTTGTTGTTTGCTCGAGCTCGAGCTCGCCTCCTTCTGTAGACGTGCTCGATTTAACTTCCTGATCTGGCGCTCATAGTCGGTGTCAACAGGCTCGGGAGCTGGTGGTTGAGCCATACGAATGAAGTGGTCAATCTTTTCCTCAGGCACTTTCTCCCTTGGCAGCGGTGGCAGTTTCGGTCCAAAATGGTCGTCCACTTCTGCCCGCACTATGGCATTGGTTTGGTCCTCCGTCCTGTCGTAAGCCCTCTGAGGAGGATCAGTGAGGCTTGGACCATATTTAGTTCGCTTGCCTCCGCCTGTACTTCCTGTACTGCCTCGACCCGTACCGCTACGCACCATAGCTGCGGGGTGTCTCTTCTGCGATTGCTGAGGCAGCGGAGACGGCTGACGGGGCTGAGTTGGACGAGGAGGAGTGGCCTGAAGCTGTGCCGGACTTGGAGGAGGAGTGGCCTGAAGTTGTGCCGGACTTGGAGGAGGAGTGGACGTCTGACGCTGTGTCTGACTTGGAGGAGGAGTGGCCTGTCGCTTTGCCGGACTTGGAGGAGGAGGAGTGGCCTGACGCGTTGGTGGACTTGCAGGAGCGGGAGTCTGCTGACTTGGTGGTGGACTTCGACGAGGAGTCGGCTGACGCGGTGTCGGTGGCCTTCGAAAGATGATGCAATCCTTTCTCCATAGGATGATACGATGTTTGGCCTCTCCGAGTGTGTGCTCGTCGTCACCTCCAGGAATGTCAAGCTCTAGCCCCCAATATTGGTCCACCACCTCATCAACCATGACACGAGCATAGCCTGCTGGAATCGGGTTGCAATGGAAGGTTGCCTCGGGGGGATTTGTAAAAGCTTGGGCGTCCGCCACCTTCATGGATATGTTCTTCATTTTGAAGTGTAGCTCGCAGTTAGTGTTCTCAATGATGTCATCCACGGGGTATCTATCCATCATTGCGTCGCCCGGGGCGGAACCCACGCTGCTTCTCGGCATGGATGGGGCGGTGGTATGCAATGCTGGATCATCCGCTAGACCCCCTTTGCTGGCTAAGTGAGTCGATCTGCTCCTGCTGCCGCTGGTATTTGTCTGCCAAGTCCGCGTGCTTTGATTCTAGGCCTTGAAGGCGTTCAATGTCCAGCTTCCTCTGCTTCTCCTCCGCAATCTTCCTTCTCGCACGGGTTCTGTAGTCGGCGTTCCAGTCCGAAACCCCCTCAAACCACGGCATAGCGCCCATGCCTCGTGTTTTTCCCGGGTGTTCAGGATTTCCCAGGGCACGCGTAAGCTCGTCGTTCTCTCTGTTGGGCTGGAACACCCCCGTTCGAGCCTCTTCTATTGCAACAAGTAGCTCCTCGTCGGCTCCTTTCAGACATGCCTTCAAACGAAACTTTGCCTGTCTTCGGGTCCAACTCCCCCCCATGCGCATAGAACCAAGTCCTGCACCTGGGGGGCCAGCTCCTAGTAACCGGAGTGACACCTGCATCCTCCATCCCTTTCTCAAACTTATCCCACTTAGGCATTCCCACCGCGTAGCCACCTGACCCCAGCTAATGGAACTTATCCTTTTTTCCGGCATTCTGCTTGTTTATTATCGACCGTTCCTTAGCTAACTCTGAATCCTTGAATTTCACGAAATTGTCCCAATGAGCACTTTGCTTCTCTAGATTTCCCTCGAATACTGGAGTATTCCTTCCTCCCTTGACGTACTTGGCCCATTCACGATTCTTGTGGTTCTTGAATGCAATCGCCATCTTCCTTAGAGCAGCGTCCTTGACTTTCTGCTCATCTTTTTCTGTGAAATGATCTGCTAGGGTGAAATGTTCCATGAGAGTATTCCAAAGCAGACTTTTTTGTCTGTCGTCGACAAAAGTAACATTTGCACTTGGCTTTGCTGGCTTTCTCCATTCTTGAAGGGAGATCGCGGGAGTTGGTCCTTCACAAGAACTCCGCACTGATGAACGAACTTGTCCGCAATCTTCTTAGGCGCTAATGGTTCGCCATTAGGTCTGATTGCCTCGATATTGTACTTTACGCCCTCCTTCAACAATTTGTTCGGGCCTCGTTTCGTCCTCTTGCCTGAAGATTTGCTCGATCCGGATGGCTGAAAGAAGAAAGATCAATTCGTTAATATATCTTCAACTCATTTAAAACATGTGAGATCACCAGATGTGCCTGCTTATATAAATATATATACCTCGCCGGTCTGTGTTGTTTCAAGATCAACATTTTCTTCGTCATCATCGTAGTTCATGACTTCATCAATTCGGTCGTCGCGATCGAATATCATATCACCCTCTCCGGTGTTGTTTAGAAATTCGGAGCCGTCATAATCTTCTTCATTCTGATCATCATCTGGCCCACGAGGATGGCGTATCATATCGAACAGGGTCTGTTCTGCCTCTCTGCCGGTATTGTCCGCCATAGCTTTTATTTAACTAATCCAAAAGAAATATAAAACAATTAAGTATTCAAATTACATCGTCTCAAATAATAGATATAATCTCGAATACATCGTCTCGAATAATATATAATCTCGAGTACATCGTCTCGAATAATATATAATATCGAATACATCACTGGCTAGGTAGCTAATAAAGATCGAATACTATAGAAGAATCTAGGACACTCGTGGTTCCTGCGGCGCGGGCGGTGGACACCCAAAGAGAAGGAACCCTCACAGGATCATAGCCGAAGTGAGATCCCTGAAGAAACTGCCAGGTATTGGAGAACCTTCCGCCCTCTAACGCAACCATGTAGCGATGGACGTGCTCGTCCTCCTCCCTGACACGGCGACGTACCAGCTCCGGCGGGGCCGGCTCCCTCCGCACCAAAACTGGCCCATGCGAACGCCACCAAACGAGATCAGGGTCAACGACGGGACCCGGGGCCGGGTTCCTCATCAAGCGGCGCCCCCCTCCATGCAGCACCTCCCAGTGCCAGCTCGGCGGAGCCCAGTCCCAGACATGGGTCAGCCGGACATCGTCGCGGACGGGTGGACGGCGAGGATGCGGGCCGGGCATCGTCGAGAACAAATACTAGATATATGCCCGCAAAAAGTAACATTTTTTTAATGATTGGATTTTGATAACTAAAATTTCTAACATTTCTATATAACTAACATTTCTATAACATTTCTAACAATGCTATATAACTAACATTTCTATAACATTTCTAATATTTCTATAACTAAAAAATAGGAAAAAAATTATAACATTTCTATATATATAACTAACATTTGTATAACATTTCTAATATTTCTAGAACTAGAAAAAAGAAAATTTTCTAACTTTTTTATAACTAATACTATATGCAAACATAACATTCCAAATTTATATAACTAAAATTATAAGAAACTAAAAACAAATCGATCATCATCTAACAATTTGAAAGTTAATCTAATTCATCTAGCTGAAACTAACATTTCTAAAATTTCTAACATTTCTATATAACTAACATTTCTATATACTGTTTAAAATTAATCTAATTCATCTAGCTAAAACTAAAATTTCTAAAAAACAGAAAAAGTGTGTGTGTGTGTGTGTGTGCGCGCGCACGCGCGCGTGTGTGTGTGCGAGGGGCCGGGGGAGAGGGCCTCACCGCGAGGGCGAGGTCGAGGCGACGGCGACGGCGAGGTCAAGGCGACGGCGACGGGGGCGACGACAGCGAATGGGGACGGGGACGGCGACGGGGGCGGCGATAGCGAACGGGGACGGGGACGGCGCGCGACGGCGACGGGGGCGGCGACGGCGACGGGGACGGGGACTGGGGCAGCGTGCAATGGGCAGCGCGCAATGGGCGGCGACGAGGAGGAAGAAACAGAACAGAACAGAGGGAAAACTGAAAATTCTTAAGTGTTGTATATATAGGATGAACCTTTAGTATCGGTTGGAGCCACCAACCGGTACTAAAGGCCTGTTTTGGACAGGCCAAGCGGCGGGAAGGGCACCCCCTTTAGTATTGGTTGGTGGCGCCAACCGGTACTAAAGACCCCCCCTTTAGTACCGGTTGCAACCACAACCCGGTACTAAAGGGTGTGCGCTGCCAGGCGAAGGGCGCAGAAGTTTAGTCACACCTCGCTAGCCGAAGGGGGCTCGCACATACTTATAAGCCCAGCCGCCGCTGCTGTATCGAGCTCCTCTCTAGTGTAGGCTTGTGGGCCTAACTTTGCCGCGCTGTCCTGTGAGCCTACTGGGCCTTTATGGGCCTGCAAATACAGGCCCAGGGCCTTGCAGGCCCATAGGGTAGGGCGCAACAAATTATTTATATGGTATTTTATTTTATATCTAACTAAAATTTCTATATCTAAAATTTATATAACAAACATTTTATCTATCTAACATTGCCGCAAATATATCTAAAATTTCTATCTAACATTTCTATATCTATTTTTTATCTAACTAACATTTCTATATCTAAAATTATCTAACAAACATTTTATATCTCATTTAACTCTCTAAAAACAAAACCAAATGAATTCAGAAAGAGATGATAATTGATGATGTGGATTTGAATGATGCATTTTGAACACACAAAAACTCTGGAGTTCAAAAAATGCAATGCCTTTGTATGAAATGAGCTTTCGTCCTAAACCCTGATACTTCGAAAGAGATTGTTCATTTTGTACACGAAGTGCATCCAGTTTTTGCCGTGACCCTCTCTACTTTTTTGCACATGCCATGTGGGTGAAATGATGATGCCATGCCAAGTTTCAACCTTTTCAGAGTTCAATTTGTACTGCTTTTCAATTTCACGGTCATTTAGCTCTCTCAAAACAAATCAGTAAATGAATGAAAAATACCAAATGAATTCAGAAAGGGCTGATAATTGATTATGTGGATTTGAATGGTGCATTTTGAACACACAAAAACTCTGTAGTTCAAAAAAATGCATTGCCTTTGTATCATATGAGTTTTCGTCCTAAATCTTGATACCTCGAAAGAGATTGCCCATTTTGTACACGAAGTGCATCCAGTTTTTGCCGTGACCCTCTCTACTTTTTTGCACATGCCATGTGGGTGAAATGATGATACCATGCCAAGTTTCAACCTTTTCAGAGTTCAATTTGTACTGCTTTTCAATTTCACGGTCATTTAGCTCTCTCAAAACAAATCAGTAAATGAATGAAAACTACCAAATGAATTCAGAAAGGGTTGATAATTGATTCTGTGGATTTGAATGGTGCATTTTGAACACACAACAAGTCTGGGGTTCAAAAAAGTTCAAAAAATGCAATGCCTTTGTAAGATATGAGTTTTCGTCCTAAACCGTGATACCTCGAAAGAGGTTGTCCATTTTGTACACGAAGTGCATCGAGTTTTTGCCGTGACCCTCTCTACTTTTTTGCACATGCCATGTGGGTGAAATGATGATACCATGCCAAGTTTCAACCTTTTCAGAGTTCAATTTGTACAACTTTTCAATTTCACGGTCATTTAGCTCTCAAAAAACAAATCATCAGTAAATGAATGAAAAATACCAAATGAATTCAGAAAGGGTTGATAATTGATGATGTGGATTTGAATGGTGCATTTTGAACACACAAAAACTCTGGAGTTCAAAAAAATGCAATGCCTTTGTATCATATGAGTTTTCGTCCTAAACCCTGATACTTCGAAAGAGATTGTCCATTTTGTACACGAAGTGCATCCAGTTTTTCCCGTGACCCTCTCAACTTTTTTGCACATGCCATGTGGGTGAAATGATGATACCATGCCAAGTTTCAACCTTTTCAGAGTTCAATTTGTACTGCTTTTCAATTTCCCGGTCATTTAGCTCTCTCAAAACAAATCAGTAAATGAAAGAAAAATACCAAATGAATTCAGAAAGGGTTGATAATTGATTCTGTGGATTTGAATGGTGCATTTTGAACACACAACAAGTCTAGGGTTTAAAAATGTTCAAAAAAATGCAATGCCTTTGTAACATATGAGTTTTCGTCCTAAACCGTGATACCTCGAAAGAGATTGTCCATTTTGTACCCGAAGTGCACCAGTTTTTGCCGTGACCCTCTCTACTTTTTTGCACATGCCATGTGGGTGAAATGATGATACCATGCCAAGTTTCAACCTTTTCAGAGTTCAATTTGTACTGCTTTTCAATTTCACGGTCATTTAGCTCTCTAAAAACAAATCATCAGTAAATGAATGAAAAATACCAAATGAATTCAGAAAGGGCTGATAATTGATGATCTGGATTTGAATGGTGCATTTTGAACACACAAAAACTCTGCAGTTCAAAAAAATGCAATGCCTTTGTATCATATGAGTTTTCGTCCTAAACCCTGATACTTCGAAAGAGATTGTCCATTTTGTACACGAAGTGCGTCCAGTTTTTTCCGTGACCCTCTCTACTTTTTTGCACATGCCATGTGGGTGAAATGATGATACCT
>LR738710.1:799218498-799262922 GCA_902687465.1 Secale cereale | reverse complement strand
CTGTCACACCCCAAAAATATTCCCCTGGAGTTCTGAAAACTTTTGCAAAACTTTAACTAAGTTTTTAAAATTTTGGTTGGAGGGTTCTGTTTGAAGGATGGACTTATTTGATTTAAGTATTTTGGAGGTTTTAAGAACTTTTCTTTCTTAAGAATCTTTGGCTTTGGTCAATTATTTTCAAAAGCAAAAATCTTTTCCACCTCTTCTAGCACCATAAAAATTCCCAAATAATTTTTCTGCCACTTCAAATTTTCCTCTCAAGTCTTATACACATTCTGTGATATTTCACAACTCCTCCTCACTCCACAAAAATATTCTTCCTATTATTTTTTTTAAATTCCAAAAAGGGAATTTGAATAAATCATAGTTTCTTGACATTTACAAAGGAACTATATTTTCTATGATCCTTCTGCCTCTACCAAAATTATTCCTACATATATATGGTACCCTCAACCCATTTCTCCAAAAACATTTGGTCCCACAGTTCAAATATTTCAAATTCTGTTCATTTCAAATTTGGTCCAGAAATCATGTTTTGGCCCCAAACCATTTCCAAACCTCACCAAAAAATTTTGTCCTTCTGGTAAACTCATTTTTGAGTATCCACACACCACCACACAAAACCCCATGATCAAACTAGTTGCCTAAACCCTCAAAGCATTTCATCAAACATGTTGCGGGCACTGTTCATAACTGAATTAAAATTCAGTTAACTGAATTTTGCTTCGGCCGACAGAGACAGGGTGCCGTGCATACATCAACTTCCTCTCCCGCACGGCGATGTTGCCGGTGTCCAGTGCCGCAGCACTTCCTGGCCCAGCGGCCAGCCACTCCACGCCGGTGAGGTGGCACCGGGCCGGTGCAGCCTCCCCAGGCTCGTCCACGGCGGAGCCGAGCGGACACGCCACGGCCCTCGGCCGCCATTCAATGCCCAGCTGCGCCACTACCTACCTCTCTGCACACGCGTCGTCGTTCTTCGCCTCTACGCGCAAAAGACACGCCGGCCACACCGCACGGGGCCCCTCTGACAGTCGCCGGAGCCGGCCGCTCCGCCGCGTCCGTGCGGACAGCGCATCGCCAACGTGTCGCGCAGGCGCGAGCCCGACCACGCGGAGGCTTCGGGCGAACGCCACGGGCCTCTAGATTGCCCCGACACCCAGCCGACCGGCCAGAACCAACCCCGGCGACTTCAATTACTCCGGCGAGCTCCGCCCGCTTCGGCCTTCCTCGAACCGCCTATAAAAGGGGTCCCCGAGCCCCTCTAGCACAAGCACTCGCCTCCACCACCACCCACACTCCCTCCTGACCACCCACCAGGCCCCGAGGGGGTCGTCTTCTTCCCCTCCGGTCACCGCTCCGCCGCCTCTGTCCTCGGACCGAACCGAGCACATACACCACCAGAGCAGCCCAAACTCCGTCGAGCTTCCTCTTTTCCACCACCTTGCCGATCCCCCAAGTCAATTTACCTCCCCGAGCCCTCTCCGACGAGCCACCACCCCACCAGAATCGTCCTCCGCCGGCGACGAGCTCACCGCCGTTCAGGTGACCGTCGGTGGCCACCTCCACCACCCCTGGATGCGGAAGTCCCCGCTGGTCATGTTACGACCAGCGCCGGACCCTGAGACCCCGGCGATCGTCGCCGGCGATCGCCGCCGCCTCTCTGTCCTCGCGCACGAGCGCGTTTGAATTTAAACCTGACGGGTGGCCCCCACCCGTCAGCTCTCTCCCTCTCTTTTCTGTTTTAAGTGGAAGCGCACTCTGCGCTTTACGCCTTCTGCACAGGAAGACGTACCCGTAACCGAAGCGTTTTCTTTTAAATAAATCTGAGACTTCTGTTTTACAGAAAAACCCCTGGTTTTGAAAAAGCTAATAACTTTTAAAATATAAATCCAAATGAGTTGATTCTTTTTGCTAAAATTTTCTTTTCTGCTCTAGTTTATTTTAAGATTTATTTAAAAATATTTTGAGAACTTTTTCTGTTCTGTGTTGGTGTTCTTATTCGATTTCAAATTTGAATTTTTCAGAAAAAGAAGAGGGAACTTTTGCTGGATTTTCAGAAGGGTTTTCTCCTGATTACTTTGGACAAGGCAAGCATTATTGAACTTGAGTTATGATGTTACTTCCTTGCATGGTTGCATGGTATGGTAGTGCATCATATGTTACGTGTTATCACATGTGCATGCATGGTCATATCATGTTGGTTTTACCTTGGCTTGCATGTCATCCTAGCTTGTCTGGCTTACAAATGAATACGTATGGGCAGAGATGTGCTGCTGGTTGGGACATGCTAGTGGGCATGGTCCTTTGTTGACACAGTAGTGTCATGTGATACTGATAGAGAACACTGGTGATATTTTAACAGTACCTCCTGAGTCTGCCTAGATCGAGTCTTGCCCTTACACCTAGCTGTATACCGTGCTGCCACGGGTCCTTCCGAAAGGAGGGTACGGCCTAGTAAGTTGTTAACCCCTGGACGGGTGCACGCCACCCAGATAACTACGATGTAGGTTGTAGCCTGTCATCGGGTCAGGGGCATGGGTGTTACCGGTTGTAGCCGAGAGGGGGGCACCCCTTGTAATCCGCGCGTTTAATAGTGATCCCATGCTTTTCGGAGGTTGTAGCCTCCCTGACTTAAGGTGTCTGGAGTGATGCTGTGGGTGAGTCCAAGCATCCGGTGGGCGGGTATGCGTCAGGAGTGTTTTCAACCCAAAGTCCGTATTAGGTTTTAGTCAGTGTACGGTACTGGCTAGATCCTATGCTTGTGGGTAAAGGGTACACCCTCTGCAGAGTTATATCTATTCGAATAGCCGCGTCCACGGTCAAGGACTTAGTTGGGTGGGTCAAGTATCGGTCCCGGGGTCAGTCTCTGGAGGAAGATAATACTTGAGTATACTATGTTTGCATGATGGTTTATCATGAATTTGTTTGTGATGAATATTATATTTATGGACTAACCCGATAATTTTGTTGTTATCTTCAAGAGTGTACCAGGGGCTGGCTAGACTACCCCGGACACTCGCTTTTATTTTTAAAGTCCTTTTGAGGCGTCCCTCGAGTGTCAGGCGGTTTATCTCGCCACTACTCTTGTGGACACCCACTGGCATTTCTTTTAAAGTCCTTTTGAGGCGTCCCTCGAGTGTCAGGCGGTTTATCTCGCCACTACTCTTGTGGACACCCACTGGCATTTCTTTTAAAGTCCTTTTGAGGCGTCCCTCGAGTGTCAGGCGGTTTATCTCGCCACTACTCTTGTGGATACCCAACTGGCATTTCTTTTCAAGTCCTACCGTGATGTCACTTGACATCCGACTGGCATTTCTTTTATTCTTTTATATAATATAGTGACCAATATTTATTTTGAACTAACCATATTCCATCATGCCAAGTTTTGATAAATGTTGCATACATATAATTTATTTGCCATGGCATGTGTTCTCAGTATACCTTATTTTCATAATGTTTGCGAGTACATTCAAAGTACTCACTGGCTTGTCCCTGGCTATTTACTTGGCCAGACTTGGAGGAGGACGAGCCCGTGGAGGAGATTTGCGCTAGCGAGGCCGACGCTTAGAAGGTTCCCAGTCAGCACGCCTGTGTCTTGAGTCTATCACTTGTACCATCCGTCAAGCTTCCGCCACACCAATAAAAATAGTCAAGCCTCACACTGACGCTTGACTCTATGCTAGTCTTTCAGCTTTGAGTTCCACCACCCACTGTCTTTTTCCGCCACCTTAGTGTGTTGAGTTGTTGTAATAAATTATTGAGTCACCCTGACTCAACCCTGTGTAATATTATTGTACTGGTTATCTATATCAAGGTTGTCCACTGGTAGATTACCAAGCATTTACAAGAATTTTGATACAAGACCATAAAGGTCTACTGATATAACAATGATTCCGGTGGTGGATGAAGGAATTGGCTTGTGTTCTCCAACATCGATGGGTCTCCATTCCCGTAGGAACAGCTGACCTGGATAACTCCTATCCCGCGTGGTTTTACTCCTAGGCTTCGCACGGACGTCGCTGTGGTACTCCTCGCAGAACTCTTAACCTGACCAAGTAAATAGCCAGGGACAAGCCTGTGAGTACGTTTGAATGTACTCGCAAACATCATGGACAAAAGATATAACAAATGCAGCAAAACAAAATTATGGTGAATTAAACTATATGCACATGCTCATGATATACTTATATTAAATGCATGCTGACAGGGATTAGAACACGGCATGGTGAATAATAATTATTGCAGAAAATAAATATTAGTATCAATAGAGTATAAAGAAATGCCGGTCGGATGTCAAGTGACACCGCGATCGGTCTTGAAAAGAAATGCCAGTCGGGTGTCTAAAAGAGTAATCGGACGATACTATCCGAGAACTCAGGCGACGCCACGAAAGGACTTGAAAAGAAATGCCAGTCGGGTGTCCACAAGAGTAGTGGCGTGATAAACCGCCTGACACTCGAGGGACGCCACAGAAAGGACTTGAAAAGAAATGCCAATCGGGTGTCCACATGAGTAGTGGCGTGATAAACCGCCTGACACTCGAGGGACGCCACAGAAAGGACTTAAAAATAAAGGCGAGTGTCCGGGGTAGTCTGGCCAGCCCCTGAGACACTCTGGAAAATTAAAATAAGAGCAGGGGTTAGTTCACAATAATAATCATCTCATCCAAAATATTCATAATAACAACAGTAGCAGTAATATATTATCCTGCAAAATACACCATGCTCAAATTATTAAATATTTCCTCCGGAGACCGACTCTAAGACCGACACTTGACCAACCCAGACTGTAGTCCTTAACCGCGGACACGGCTATTCGAATAGATACGACTCTGCAGAGGTTGTACTCTTTACCCACAAGTATAGGATTTCATTAGTCAGTATCGTGTCACCGACTAATTCCCATTACGGTTTTTGGGTTGAAAACACACCTAACCAGCACACACCAGCTTAACTTTTCTGCTGCCAGGGTTCACCCAAAACAACAGTTAAGTAAAACTCTAAGTCGGAGAGGCTACAACCTCCATGAGCATGGGATCACTATTCATACGCGCGGATTACAAGGGTACACTCCCTCTCGGCATCACACAGCCGGTAACACCCATGCCCCCTGACCTGATGACAGGATTTAATCCACCGTCGTGGATAAACCTCATCATGGTCCTCTGTACGGTGTGTGCACGGAAAGGGATTAACAACTTACTAAACCATACCCTACCCGTGGCAGGGACAAGTGGCAGCACGATTCAAGTATGGGGGTTACCGGTACAAGACTCGATCTACGGTCGACTCAGGAGGCCTATGATTCCTGCAGTGATTAACATAACAAAATTATCATCTCAACAGTATCACCAGGACAGGGCTACAACCCTTGCCTGCTTCCACAATATTTCTCATGACACCACCGTGTCAAAAATGGCACGTGCCCACCGGCACATCCAAAGCAGGAGTACACTCCTGGGTTCTCATAACTTATGCATGTTGTAAATTTGATGGGAAAAATGCATGCAAGACAAATATAATCATGACCATGCATGCATGCAAAATTTCTATCCAAATACCAAACCTATTAAAGTATCAAACATGCCCTAAATATTCTAGCATGCAAACATTCATCATATCAAGTGTTCAAAAATGCTTGCCTTGAGTATGCAAAAATATGGGGTGCACTCCAAGGTTTTTGAAATAAACATCGTCCCTCCATTTCCTATTTCAAAATATTAGAATTACCACATATAGCAAAATAGTGATAAAAAGTTGAGTGGAAAACTTATGAAGCAACTATTAAAATAAACTAGATCAAATTTTAGGAATAACAGAAAAAGAATTATATTATTTGGAGTTCATGTGATTTACTATGGATTTATTAATCTGGAAGGAATAAAGAATTTGGACTATTTAATGGATCCAGTAGAGACAGAGTGTAGGAAAAATGTTTACCTAGTCTGGAAAAATATAGCATGCTTTTAGGAGTTTACAGAAATTGGAATCATCTAATTTGGATTTGATTTGGTGGCTGTGGAAATATTTGAACGTGCTGGAAAAATAAAAAAAAGAAAAGGATAGAGGCGCGCCCTGTGCGCTGTTTAGTTTCACGGCGTCACTGGGCCGAGCCCAATCGCCCAGCCGCTCGGGGGGGGGCCGCGCAGGCGTGACTTCCAGTCACTGACGGTGGGCCCCGCCTGTCGGGTTCGTCTTTCACCTCTCCCGCGCGCCCGAACAGGACAGAGGCGAGCTCCGGCGTTCGCCGGCGGCAAACGACGGCGCCCCACGGTGAGCCGAGCCCATCGTTGGGCCGAGGAGGCCGAGGCGGTCCCGCCGGTGGCTTGCATGGCCGGCGGGAGGCCCTATCTCGCCGGCGACGGAGATCCCCGAGAGTCTCCGGCGGACACGAATTGGGCGTTTCGCCCACGGTGGTTCCCGAGCTAAAATAGGAGGTGGGATGGATTCATGGGTTAAGGGGGAAGCTGTTGGTGAAGAGATTGGAGGTGGGGAGGCTGTGGTTTCGTCGGAACCATTGGAGGGGTGGCGGTGGCCGTGGTTGTCGAGGAAGGAGAAGACGACCGTCTCCGGTCGTTTTGCTCCCATAGGAAGCTTGCAGAGGACGGAGGGAGTGGGGTCGTGCGGAGTGGAGTGAGCTCGGGGCTTTATATAGCCGGGGCGAGGCGGTTCCGGGGGTTCCAGAGAGCGGACACGGCGGATGGCCATTAATGGAGAAGTGCGGACGGTGGCGAGTAGGTGTGGCCGGTGCGGTTAGGTGAGGGCGGGGTCCCTGCGAGTTAGAGGCGAGGTCAAGCTGGCGGCCTCGGAGCGGAGCCAGGTGCCCCGGGTGGCGTCGTCCACGGCATGCAGCGGCGGCGGCCATTTATGGCGGCGGGTGAGGCCGGTGAGGCCGGTGGTGAGGTGGCGGGGTTCCGTGGGGGGTGGCAGCCGTCCCCATTAATGCCAGGGGGACCGGAGAACTCAGGGGAAGCCGCGTGTCTCGGAGGTGGCGTGGCGGAGAAGGTTTCTTGTCGGGCGGCGAGGGACGGTGGTGTGGACGGTGGAGGGTGGCGCTAGGGGACGAGGGAGAGTGTCGGCGGGGGTGGTGGCTCGCCAGGGAAGCGCCACGCAGCGGTTGGCGTGCGGGAGGAGTAGCAGGGAGGCCACGCGGAGTGGTGCCGATGCCTGCCATAATGGTGCTCCGGGCGCGCTCTGGACATGTGCACAATGTGCTCGACGAATTGCCATGGGGAGCTAAAAGAGTCTTCTGCAAGGGAGACTTGGCAGGGTGGGGCTACTCTACAAGGCAAGGTTGGTGGACAGGTTGATTTGGTCAGATGGTCAAGAGTGTAGTGTAGTTTGGAGATAGGCAAAATTGTTGTCATGCACACAAGGTGCTCGATGAAATGCTAAGGCTATTTAGAATATTCCTATGAAGGTGGTATTTGGCAGAATGGTGTCTCATTAAGTGTGAGAGATGATAGTGGAGTTGGTTTGGAAAAAGGAGATACTTTCTAGTGCAAGTTGTGGAGAAACTCGGTTCTGGACAGAAAATAAAGGGGTATATTTAGTGGTCTTGCAAGATGAGATTGAAGCTGCCCTTTTGAACTTAAGTGTTTGGTTGGGAGGACTATGAGATGGACAAGTTTCAGAAGTTTTGGAGCAAGGAAAAATTGGGTTGTAGTTGTAACTGAAAATTGGGATAGATTTAGAAATGAGGATGATTTACTCAAATTTTACAAAGGACAAAGATGGATTTTTGCAGAAAGGTGATCCATAGGCATCACATGACTCCTCATAAATTTTGGTGGAATTTTTAGAGAATTATTTAAAATAGCTGTAGTGCAAAAAGAAGCATATGAAGAAAATAAAAAGCTATTAGAAGAATTTTCTATGGCAAAATTTTTATTATGAAGTAATTTTTTTTTTATTATAAAACAAGTAATGAAAAGTTTTCAGATGATTAACAGAGCTCACAAATTTACTGCAAAATTTTTTTATATGGAGGGAAGTAAATAGAAACAAAAGGTTCCAAAAGCACTAAAAATCTTTTTGTAAAAACAAAATTTTTTTGTTTCTAGCCAAATTTTATTTAAAGAAAAAGGTAATTAAATTTTTGGGGTGTGACATGGGACTTCTAGTTTTTATGATCTGGAGAATTTTACATACGTGCACACACAGGATCACGTGCGCGGAAAATTTTGAGACCAAAAAGGGTCGTCTTGGCCCTCAAAAATGGCCTGCAGGATTGGAAAAAATGAAAGTTATCGCAATTATAGCTCAAATTTTGATGAGCCGGCATATCACTTTGGTGTTCAGGTCCTGGGCGCCCCACCCATGTATGGATACAATAGGGTGTTAGGCAACTCTCGCGAAGAAACGTTGATCAAAGAAAATACAAAAATCAACCTAGAGTCCGAATTGATCGAGACTCTCAAAGCAAGTGAGAACAAGCTCCGATTTAGTCGTTTTCATAGGCGTTGGAAAGCTATTGGGGAATTGAGGTGATAGGACTTCTAGTTTTTACGATCTGGAGGATTTTACATACATGCACACACAGGATCACATGCGTGGAAAATTCTGAGCCCAAAAAGGGTCGTCTTGGCCCTCAAAAATGGCCTGCAGGATTGGAAAAAATGAAAGTTATCGCAATTACAGCTCAAATTTTGATGAGCCGGCATATCACTTTGGTGTTCAGGTCCTGGGCGCCCCACCCATGTATGGATACAATAGGGTGTTAGGCCAACTCTCGCGAAGAAACGGTGATCAAAGAAAATACAAAAATCAACCTAGAGTCCGAATTGATCGAGACTCTCAAAGCAAGTGAGAACAAGCTCCGATTTCGTCATTTTCATAGGAGTTGGAAAGCTATTGGGGAATTGAGGTGATAGGTCTTCTAGTTTTTACGATCTAGAGGATTTTACATACGTGCACACATAGGATCACGTGCGCGGAAAATTTTGAGCCCAAAAAGGGTCGTCTTGGCCCTCAAAAATGGCCTGCAGGATTGGAAAAAATGAAAGTTATCGCAATTACAGCTCAAATTTTGATGAGCCGGCATATCACTTTGGTGTTCAGGTCCTTGGCGCCCCACCCATGTATGGATACAATAGGGTGTTAGGCCAACTCTCGCGAAGAAACGGTGATCAAAGAAAATACAAAAATCAACCTAGAGTCCGAATTGATCGAGACTCTCAAAGCAAGTGAGAACAAGCACCGATTTCGTCGTTTTCATAGGCGTTGGAAAGCTATTGGGGAATTGAGGTGATAGGACTTCTAGTTTTTACGTTCTGGAGGATTTTACATACGTGCACACACAGGATCACGTGCGTGGAAAATTCTGAGCCCAAAAAGGGTCGTCTTGGCCCTCAAAAATGGCCTGCAGGATTGGAAAAAATGAAAGTTATCGCAATTACAGATCAAATTTTGATGAGCCGGCATATCACTTTGGTGTTCAGGTCTCTCGGTGTACTAAGGTAGGGGTACCCTAGTACCCCAACTTGTGCACGGGCAGTTGCAGCCTCCCGCGGCAAGGTTTACTGCGCGCTCGCCGGAGCCCTTCCTGCTCCCTATTAAGCCATTCAAAAACAAAGTATACAAGACATAAGATCAAGACCCCGGCAAGAGGAGCTTGCCGGGAAGGCCGTACCAGACTCAAGACTGCTCCACTAACACAAGACCCTGGCAAGAGGAGCTCGCCAGGAAGACTAGAAGACAACGCCTCGGCGCTATCCGCGCCCCGGCAAGGGGCCCGGGGAGCGACAAGCTCCCGGGCCCGACAAGATCGAGGCCCCCGGCAAGGTGCTTGCCGGGGAAGTTGCGCTGTGTGCCCGCGCTCCAGCTCATCGGCCCACGCGTCGCCCTGGAGTTTATCCAGGGACGCGTGGCGGATGGCTGTGCAGCCTGGGGTACACGGTGGCACTCCACGGTGATGGATCCGTCGCCGTGGCGAACGGGGACGCTAAGGCGGGAGCTTTTGGGGTCGACGGCGACGGGCATTAAATGCCCTTGTCCCCCACTGTCAAAGTAGGTATAGGCCACTGTTCGGTACTGTAGCTCCAACTGTTCCCGCACTGTTACAACTACCCCCTCTTTTACATTTTTACCCCTTTCTCCTACGTTGACACCTGTCGGTGACCCCTTGCACTATAAAAGGAGGCCCATGCACAACGTGGAGGGGGTTCGAAACCTAGATCATTCCCGCGCCGGTGTAGCTGCTTCTTCAAGCTCCCGAGCGCCCAACTCAATACACAACCAAGCAGGAGTAGGGTTTTACGCATCCGTGCGGCCCGAACCTGGGTAAAACTGCCCGCGTGTTTGCTTCGATCTGCTCTTTGTGCTCCCTCCGCCCTCGTACCGCACAGACAAGGGGCTCCGGTCCCATAGGTGTTCGTGGCGGACAGTTTCCCCCGACAAGGTCCTTGGCGCCCCACCCATGTATGGATACAATAGGGTGTTAGGCCAACTCTCGCGAAGAAACGGTGATCAAAGAAAATACAAAAATCAACCTAGAGTCCGAATTGATCGAGACTCTCAAAGCAAGTGAGAACAAGCACCGATTTCGTCGTTTTCATAGGCGTTGGAAAGCTATTGGGGAATTGAGGTGATAGGACTTCTAGTGTTTACGATCTGGAGGATTTTACATACGTGCACACACAGGATCACGTGCGCGGAAAATTTTGAGACCAAAAAGGGTCGTCTTGGCCCTCAAAAATGGCTTGCAGGATTGGAAAAAATGAAAGTTATCGCAATTACAGCTCAAATTTTGATGAGCCGGCATATCACTTTGGTGTTCAGGTGTCGGTGTACTAAGGTAGGGGTACCCTAGTACCCCAACTTGTGCACGGGCAGCGGCAGCTCCCCGCGGCAGGGTTCACCACGCGCTTGCCGGAGACCTTCCTGACCCTTATCTAGCCATTCAAAAACAAAGTATACAAGACAGAAGACCAAGACCCCGGCAAGAGGAGCTTGCCGGGAAGGCCGTCCCAGGCTCGAGATTGCTTAACTAGCACGAGGCCCTGGCAAGAGGAGCTTGTCAGGACGAATAGAAGATTTCATCTTAGAAGACCCGGCAAGGGCTCGGGGAGCGGCAAGCTTCCGGGCCCGGCAAGGTCGAGATCCCCGGCAAGGTGCTTGCCGGGGGAGGTGCGCTGTGTGCCCGCGCTCCAGCTCATCGGCCCACGCGTCGCCCTGGGGCCACTCCAGGGACGCGTGGCGGATGGCTGTGCAGCCTGGGGGACACGGTGGCACTCCACGGCAGAGGATCCATCGCCGTGGCAGACGGAGACGCAATGGCGGGAGCTTTTGGGGTCGACGGCGACGGGCATTAAATGCCCTTGTCCCCCACTGTTAAAGTAGGTATAGACCACTGTTCTGTACTGTAGCTCCACTGTTCCCGCACTGTTACAACTACCACCTATTTTACATTTTTACCCCTTTCTCCTACGTTGACACCTGTCGGTGACCCCTTGCACTATAAAAGGAGGCCCATGCACAACGTGGAGGGGGTTCGGTTCGGTTCGGTTGGAAACCTAGATCATTCTCACGCTCGTGTAGCTGCTTCTTCAAGCTCCGAGCGCCCAAACTCAATACACAACCAAGCAGGAGTAGGGTTTTACGCATCCGTGCGGCCCGAACCTGGGTAAAAACTGCCCGCGCGTCTGCCTCGATCTGCTCTTCGTGCTCCCTCCGCCCTCGTACCGCACAGACAAGGGGCTCCGGTCCCATAGGTGTTCGTGGTGGACAGTTTCCCCCGACAACTGGCTTCGAGACATGGAAAGAAAATTGGACATTGCCCAGTGTACGGACCAGGAAAAGGTGTTGTACACACCACATTATTTTTCTGGAATGGCTGCGTCGTGGTGGGAAAACTTATGTCACACCCACCCTGACGGAGCAAATATGACATGGGCACAACTCAAGGAGCATTTCCGAGGAGCGCATATCCCAAATAGCATTATGAAATTAAAGAAGAGGGAATTTGAGGATCTCAAACAGCGGGGCTCCACAGTGTCCCAATATCTGGATCAGTTTACTCAGTTGGCCAGATACGCCAACGACGAATATATGACAGAAAACAAAAAGATGGAAAAATTTCTCGACGGACTTGTTTCATCCCTAAAGTGCCAGCTGATGGTTCATACTTTTCCAGACTTTAAGACACTTGTGGACAAGGCTATTATTCTGGAAAATGAACACCGCAATATGGATGAGGCTCGCAAGCGTCGCATGAACCAGTCAGGACAGGTACGCAACAACAGGCCCAGGAATGATGTTCAAAAGCCAGTAGTAACCCGACCAACAAATACAGCTCCACCCCAGAACCGCAGTGCATTCCACAATAGGACTAAGGATACAAATTTTCATTCTGGAGTTACCTGTTACTCCTGTGGAGGAGAGGGGCATTACGCTAAACAGTGCCCGAAACAAGGAAACAACCCTCCCAAAGCCAACAACAACAACAATGGCCGCGGTGCGACCAACGCTCCGCGACGCAATAATTTCAACCCCAATAACAACCACAAGCCAGGACATATCAACCACGTGAATTTTGAGGAAGCTCAGAACGCACCAGATATCGTGTTTGGTACGTTCCCCGCCAACTCAGTAAATGCTACAGTTTTATTTGATTCCGGAGCTTCCCACTCTTGCATTTCTAAAAGATTTGCCTCGAAGAATCAGTTTCCCTTTTTGCCTTTGCAAAATTCCATGGTTATTCAGTCCCCGGGATCGAAGCAAAATACTCAATGGTACTGCAAGGATGTGAACATCGAAATTGAAGGAATGGGATTCCTAGCCAATCTCATCATATTGGACGCAGTTGATTTGGACATTATTCTGGGAATGGATTGGTTAACCACAAACAAAGGTTTTATAGACTGCTATAACCGCACAGTAACTCTTACCAATTGCCAAGGGAAGACCATCAAAGTGGGTACAAGGAAGATTGCCACATTCCAAGGGAAATTAAATCAAGTGGATACGGTGGAATTAAATACGGTTCCTGTAGTCTGTGAATATCCTGATGTATTTCCTGAAGAGTTACCAGGAATGCCACCGGACCGCGAGATTGAGTTCGTTATTGAACTAGCACCTGGAACGACACCCATATACAAGAAACCGTATCGTATGGCCCCAACAGAATTGGCAGAATTAAAGAAGCAAATTAAGGAGTTGATGGAGAAAGGTTACGTACGACCCAGCTCGTCACCATGGGGTTCGCCAGTTTTATTCGCCAAAAAGAGGGATGGTACCCTACGGCTGTGCATTGATTACAGGGCACTTAATATGGTCACTATCAAGAATAAATATCCACCGCCTAGAATCAACGACTTGTTTGAGCAGCTAGCTGAAGCTAAAGTCTTCTCAAAGATAGACCTAAGGTCAGGTTATCATCAGCTAAAAATTCGGACGACGGACATACCTAAGACGGCGTTTACCACAAGATATGGATTATATGAGTTCACAGTAATGCCGTTCGGTTTGACCAATGCCCCTGCATATTTTGTGCATCTCATGAACAAGGTTTTCATGAAATATTTGGATAAATTTGTGGTGGTATTTATCGATGACATACTTATTTACTCTAAGACGCCCGAAGAACATGAGCAGCACCTTCGGATAGTACTAGAAGAATTAAGAAGACATCAGCTTTGTGCCAAATTCAGCAAATGTGAATTTTGGTTGAGAGAAGTGGGTTTCCTTGGACACGTACTAACCCAAGATGGAATCGCTGTGGACCCGGGAAAAGTAAAGGATGTATTGGGATGGAAGCAACCCACAAACGTAACGGAGGTCAGAAGTTTTCTTGGTCTAGCAGGCTATTATCGAAGATTTATTGAAGGATTTTCCACTATAGCCAGACCCATGACCCAATTACTCAAGAAAGATAAGAAGTTTGAATGGACTGAAGCTTGTGAAAAGAGTTTTCAGGAGTTGAAAAAGAGGTTAACAACGTCACCAGTCCTAGTTGTACCCGATGTACACAAAAATTTTGATATATACTGTGATGCATCCGGTAAAGGCCTTGGGTGTGTATTAATGCAAGAAGGAAAAGTAGTAGCTTACACATCAAGACAGCTACGGAGACATGAAGAAAATTATCCCGTTCATGATCTGGAACTCGCTGCAGTAGTACACGCACTCAAGGAGTGGCGACACTATCTTCTGGGAAACCGATGTGAAATATACACGGACCACAAAAGTCTTAAGTATATTTTCACGCAGCCGGAATTAAATTTGAGACAGCGACGATGGCTTGAATTAATTAAGGATTATGACGTAGGAATTCACTATCACCCTGGTAAAGCCAATGTTGTGGCAGATGCCCTCAGCAGAAATCCATACGCCGGAAATGGCAGCGTACAGCTCTCGCAACATGTGCTCAGCCAGGAATTTGCCAAACTCAACATGGCCCTAATCACGGAAGGGACCATCTCCCAGTTGGAAATAAAACCAACCTTAGAAGACCAGATCAGAGACGCCCAGAAGGGACATCCGAGTATTGAAGGAATTAGGAAAAAGATGAAACTAGGCAGAGCGCCCGAATTTATTGAAGACGACCAAGAAATTATCTGGTTTGGACAGAGACTATGCGTACCAAACATTGAGGAATTAAAGCAGCAAATAATGGCAGAGGCACACACCGCTCCATATTCTATTCACCCCGGAGGGACAAAAATGTATAAGGATATACAGGAGAGATTCTGGTGGCACGGAATGAAAAGGGATATAGCCATATATGTGGCATGTTGTGATACTTGCCAACGAGTGAAGGCGGAACACCAGAGACCAGCAGGGTTGTTGCAACCAATTAAGGTGCCTGAATGGAAATGGGATAGGATTGGAATGGATTTTGTGGTTGGTTTGCCAAGGTCACGCCACGGAAATGATGCTATCTGGGTAATAATTGATTCACTAACCAAGGTAGCACATTTCATTCCGGTAAAAACCACCTACTCAACACAGAGGCTAGCCAGGCTGTATCTATCCAGGATTGTTTGTCTACACGGAATACCCAAAATAATTGTCTCCGACAGAGGCACCCAATTTGTCTCTAGATTTTGGGAACATTTACAGCAGGCCTTAGGCACACAACTGGCTTTCAGCACAGCATACCACCCGCAGACCGGAGGACAGACAGAGCGGGTAAATCAAATATTAGAGGACATGTTGAGAGCATGTGTGCTTACCTACGGAGTCAGTTGGGAGGATAGTTTGCCTTATGCAGAATTTTCCTACAACAACAGTTATCAAGCTAGCCTAAAAATGGCACCGTTCGAAGCATTATACGGACGACGGTGCCGAACCCCATTAAATTGGTCTGAGACCGGAGACAGCCGAATCTTTGGACCAGATATGCTAATAGAGGCAGAAACCAAAGTAAAACTTATTCAGGACCGACTAAAGGCAGCTCAGAGCCGACAGAAGAGTTATTATGATCAAAAACACCGCCAGATCCACTTTGAACCAAATGACTACGTGTATCTTAGAGTATCTCCAACAAGGGGGCTACAAAGATTTAAGGTCAAGGGGAAATTAGCACCGAGATTTATCGGACCATTCAAAATAACTGCAAGAAGGGGCAAGGTTGCTTATCAACTAGAATTACCCGCAGAATTATCAGATGTCCACGATGTGTTCCATGTGTCTCAACTGAGGAAGTGTGTCAGCAACCCGGAAAAACAGGTGCAGCACCAGGAATTAGACCTTCAACCCGATCTTACCTATCGGGAGCATCCTATAAAAATTTTAGAGGAGTCTGAACGGAGGACCCGGCAAAATGCGATAAAATTTTGCAAAGTCCAATGGAGCAATCACACCGAGGAAGAGGCAACCTGGGAAAGAGAAGATCATTTAAGGACTGAGTATCCGTACCTATTTGAGGAACAGCTGGAATCTCGGGGACGAGATTTTTCTTAAGGGGGTAGGTGCTGTCACACCCCAAAAATATTCCCCTGGAGTTCTGAAAACTTTTGCAAAACTTTAACTAAGTTTTTAAAATTTTGGTTGGAGGGTTCTGTTTGAAGGATGGACTTATTTGATTTAAGTATTTTGGAGGTTTTAAGAACTTTTCTTTCTTAAGAATCTTTGGCTTTGGTCAATTATTTTCAAAAGCAAAAATCTTTTCCACCTCTTCTAGCACCATAAAAATTCCCAAATAATTTTTCTGCCACTTCAAATTTTCCTCTCAAGTCTTATACACATTCTGTGATATTTCACAACTCCTCCTCACTCCACAAAAATATTCTTCCTATTATTTTTTTTAAATTCCAAAAAGGGAATTTGAATAAATCATAGTTTCTTGACATTTACAAAGGAACTATATTTTCTATGATCCTTCTGCCTCTACCAAAATTATTCCTACATATATATGGTACCCTCAACCCATTTCTCCAAAAACATTTGGTCCCACAGTTCAAATATTTCAAATTCTGTTCATTTCAAATTTGGTCCAGAAATCATGTTTTGGCCCCAAACCATTTCCAAACCTCACCAAAAATTTTTGTCCTTCTGGTAAACTCATTTTTGAGTATCCACACACCACCACACAAAACCCCATGATCAAACTAGTTGCCTAAACCCTCAAAGCATTTCATCAAACATGTTGCGGGCACTGTTCATAACTGAATTAAAATTCAGTTAACTGAATTTTGCTTCGGCCGACAGAGACAGGGTGCCGTGCATACATCAACTTCCTCTCCCGCACGGCGATGTTGCCGGTGTCCAGTGCCGCAGCACTTCCTGGCCCAGCGGCCAGCCACTCCACGCCGGTGAGGTGGCACCGGGCCGGTGCAGCCTCCCCAGGCTCGTCCACGGCGGAGCCGAGCGGACACGCCACGGCCCTCGGCCGCCATTCAATGCCCAGCTGCGCCACTACCTACCTCTCTGCACACGCGTCGTCGTTCTTCGCCTCTACGCGCAAAAGACACGCCGGCCACACCGCACGGGGCCCCTCTGACAGTCGCCGGAGCCGGCCGCTCCGCCGCGTCCGTGCGGACAGCGCATCGCCAACGTGTCGCGCAGGCGCGAGCCCGACCACGCGGAGGCTTCGGGCGAACGCCACGGGCCTCTAGATTGCCCCGACACCCAGCCGACCGGCCAGAACCAACCCCGGCGACTTCAATTACTCCGGCGAGCTCCGCCCGCTTCGGCCTTCCTCGAACCGCCTATAAAAGGGGTCCCCGAGCCCCTCTAGCACAAGCACTCGCCTCCACCACCACCCACACTCCCTCCTGACCACCCACCAGGCCCCGAGGGGGTCGTCTTCTTCCCCTCCGGTCACCGCTCCGCCGCCTCTGTCCTCGGACCGAACCGAGCACATACACCACCAGAGCAGCCCAAACTCCGTCGAGCTTCCTCTTTTCCACCACCTTGCCGATCCCCCAAGTCAATTTACCTCCCCGAGCCCTCTCCGACGAGCCACCACCCCACCAGAATCGTCCTCCGCCGGCGACGAGCTCACCGCCGTTCAGGTGACCGTCGGTGGCCACCTCCACCACCCCTGGATGCGGAAGTCCCCGCTGGTCATGTTACGACCAGCGCCGGACCCTGAGACCCCGGCGATCGTCGCCGGCGATCGCCGCCGCCTCTCTGTCCTCGCGCACGAGCGCGTTTGAATTTAAACCTGACGGGTGGCCCCCACCCGTCAGCTCTCTCCCTCTCTTTTCTGTTTTAAGTGGAAGCGCACTCTGCGCTTTACGCCTTCTGCACAGGAAGACGTACCCGTAACCGAAGCGTTTTCTTTTAAATAAATCTGAGACTTCTGTTTTACAGAAAAACCCCTGGTTTTGAAAAAGCTAATAACTTTTAAAATATAAATCCAAATGAGTTGATTCTTTTTGCTAAAATTTTCTTTTCTGCTCTAGTTTATTTTAAGATTTATTTAAAAATATTTTGAGAACTTTTTCTGTTCTGTGTTGGTGTTCTTATTCGATTTCAAATTTGAATTTTTCAGAAAAAGAAGAGGGAACTTTTGCTGGATTTTCAGAAGGGTTTTCTCCTGATTACTTTGGACAAGGCAAGCATTATTGAACTTGAGCTATGATGTTACTTCCTTGCATGGTTGCATGGTATGGTAGTGCATCATATGTTACGTGTTATCACATGTGCATGCATGGTCATATCATGTTGGTTTTACCTTGGCTTGCATGTCATCCTAGCTTGTCTGGCTTACAAATGAATACGTATGGGCAGAGATGTGCTGCTGGTTGGGACATGCTAGTGGGCATGGTCCTTTGTTGACACAGTAGTGTCATGTGATACTGATAAGAGAACACTGGTGATATTTTAACAGTACCTCCTGAGTCTGCCTAGATCGAGTCTTGCCCTTACACCTAGCTGTATACCGTGCTGCCACGGGTCCTTCCGAAAGGAGGGTACGGCCTAGTAAGTTGTTAACCCCTGGACGGGTGCACGCCACCCAGATAACTACGATGAAGGTTGTAACCTGTCATCGGGTCAGGGGCATGGGTGTTACCGGTTGTAGCCGAGAGGGGGGCACCCCTTGTAATCCGCGCGTTTAATAGTGATCCCATGCTTTTCGGAGGTTGTAGCCTCCCTGACTTAAGGTGTCTGGAGTGATGCTGTGGGTGAGTCCAAGCATCCGGTGGGCGGGTATGCGTCAGGAGTGTTTTCAACCCAAAGTCCGTATTAGGTTTTAGTCAGTGTACGGTACTGGCTAGATCCTATGCTTGTGGGTAAAGGGTACACCCTCTGCAGAGTTATATCTATTCGAATAGCCGCGTCCACGGTCAAGGACTTAGTTGGGTGGGTCAAGTATCGGTCCCGGGGTCAGTCTCTGGAGGAAGATAATATACTTGAGTATACTATGTTTGCATGATGGTTTATCATGAATTTGTTTGTGATGAATATTATATTTATGGACTAACCCGATAATTTTGTTGTTATCTTCAAGAGTGTACCAGGGGCTGGCTAGACTACCCCGGACACTCGCTTTTATTTTAAAGTCCTTTTGAGGCGTCCCTCGAGTGTCAGGCGGTTTATCTCGCCACTACTCTTGTGGACACCCACTGGCATTTCTTTTAAAGTCCTTTTGAGGCGTCCCTCGAGTGTCAGGCGGTTTATCTCGCCACTACTCTTGTGGACACCCACTGGCATTTCTTTTAAAGTCCTTTTGAGGCGTCCCTCGAGTGTCAGGCGGTTTATCTCGCCACTTCTCTTGTGGATACCCAACTGGCATTTCTTTTCAAGTCCTACCGTGATGTCACTTGACATCCGACTGGCATTTCTTTTATTCTTTTATATAATATAGTGACCAATATTTATTTTGAACTAACCATATTCCATCATGCCAAGTCTTGATAAATGTTGCATACATATAATTTATTTGCCATGGCATGTGTTCTCAGTATACCTTATTTTCATAATGTTTGCGAGTACATTCAAAGTACTCACTGGCTTGTCCCTGGCTATTTACTTGGCCAGACTTGGAGGAGGACGAGCCCGTGGAGGAGATTTGCGCTAGCGAGGCCGACGCTTAGAAGGTTCCCAGTCAGCACGCCTGTGTCTTGAGTCTATCACTTGTACCATCCGTCAAGCTTCCGCCACACCAATAAAAATAGTCAAGCCTCACACTGACGCTTGACTCTATGCTAGTCTTTCAGCTTTGAGTTCCACCACCCACTGTCTTTTTCCGCCACCTTAGTGTGTTGAGTTGTTGTAATAAATTATTGAGTCACCCTGACTCAACCCTGTGTAATATTATTGTACTGGTTATCTATATCAAGGTTGTCCACTGGTTGTGCTTGGGAGCCAGTGTGACTTAAGGCTATTCTGTGATTTATTTCTCAGAAATGAGCCTGACATGTCCTCCACTCCTATACTTGTCGCACCTAGACCACAGGAAAAGTTGTTGCTATACTTAGCGGCAACCAACCAGGTGGTTAGTGCTGCGTTAGTAGCGGAGAGGGAGTCCGACGAGGAATCAGCACCACCGGCAAGTGAATCCAGTGACAAGCAGCAGGCTGCTCCGACAAGCTCTGGCCCCGACAAGGATGACTCTGCGCAGGAGCAAGGAGAGGTGCGGAAGAAGATGGTGCAGCGCCCAGTGTATTTTGTAAGCTCCCTTCTCCAGGGGGCTAGATCAAGGTACTCTGGTGTGCAAAAGTTGCTTTTCGGCCTCCTCATGGCCTCGAGAAAGCTGCGCCATTACTTCCAAGCCCATGAGATAACAGTGGTCACTCGCTTTCCGTTGAAGAGGATATTGCACAACCCAGAAGCAACAGGCAGGATCGTTGAGTGGGCACTGGAACTGTCAAGCTTTGGACTCAAATTTGAAAGTACTTCAACCATACAGAGCCGAGCTTTGGCAGAATTCATAGCTGAGTGGACTCCGACACCAGATGAAGAGGTTCAAGAAACAAGTGCACCCGTACAAGAAGCGGCAAGTGAATGGGTAATGTATTTTGATGGTGCCTTCTCGCTGCAAGGCGCCGGTGCCGGCGTGGTACTCATCGCGCCCACCGGAGAGCACCTCAAATATATTATCCAAATGCACTTTCCCAGGGAGCAAGCGACAAACAACACTGCAGAATATGAAGGCTTGCTTGCCGGCCTCAGGATTGCGGCCGAACTTGGGGTTAGAAAGCTGATTGTGCGGGGCGATTCTCAGTTGGTGGTCCGGCAAGTTAACAAGAGCTATCAGAGCCCTTTGATGGAAGCTTATGTCGATGAAGTGAGAAAGCTTGAAGAGCACTTTGAAGGTTTGCAGATGGAGCACGTCCCGAGAGCTCAAAATGAAATTGCAGATGGCCTTTCAAAGTGCGCCGCGATGAAGTTACCTGTGGAACCAGGGACCTTCTTGCTCAAGCTGACTCAGCCATCCGTTACACCATCAGTTGGGCAACCCAAGAAGAGAAAGTTGGTATCCGGCGACTACTTGCTGGCGGATCTTCCTGAAACCGCCGCCAAGGTCCCCAAGATCAACAACCAGAACGCTGAGGAACAGTTTGCTCCTGCAAGTCCTCGGGCTTGTACAGTTGAAGCAAACGTTCCCGGCAAGCCTCGCCCCGGCGAGCTTGCCGGGGGACCGTCAGCTCCGGCAGAACCAGAGGTCCTTGCCGTAGAAGCTGAGGTTCCCGCAGCGGCCCTCGAACCTTTAGTCCTTGCCGTCGAGCCTCGGGCTCCGGCATGGGCGCAGCAGATCGTCCGTTTTCTGCAAACTGGAGAACTTCCCGACGACCCTCAAGAGATAGAGAAGATAACCAGGCAGTCAAGTATGTATCAGTTCGTGGATAACGAGCTGTACAGAAGAAGACTCAATGGTGTCAGGTTGAAGTGCATCTCCAGAGAAGATGGACAGAAGCTGTTGGCAGAAATACACGGAGGCATATGCGGCCACCACATTGGCGCATGGGCGCTTGCCGGGAAAGCTTTCCGGCAAGGGTACTTTTGGCAAGAAGCCCTCCAAGATGCAACTGCACTAGTAACCAAGTGTGAAGCGTGCCGGTTCCATGCAAAGCAAATCCATCAACCAGCTCAAGCTCTCCAAACAATCCCTTTGTCATGGCCCTTCTCGGTCTGGGGGCTCGATATCCTCGGCCCTTTCCCTCGTGCTGTCGGGGGCTTTGAGTACTTGTACGTTGCGATCGACAAGTTCACAAAGTGGCCAGAAGTGGAGCCAGTGAGGAAGGTGACAGCACAGTCAGCGGTCAGGTTCTTCAGGTCGATTGTTTGCCGTTTCGGGATCCCTAACAGGATCATCACCGACAACGGTACGCAGTTCACTAGTCGCACCTTCATGCAGTACGTCCAAGACCTTGGCGCCAAGGTCTGTTTCGCTTCTGTCGCTCACCCGAGGAGCAACGGTCAAGCGGAGAGGGCAAATGCTGAAGTGCTGCGCGGACTCAAGACAAGGACCTTTGACAGGCTGCGCAAGTGCGGAAGAAATTGGATAGAGGAGCTACCAGCGGCTCTTTGGTCAATCAGAACGACGCCAAGTCGAGCCACCGGACAGACACCTTTTGCTCTAGTCTATGGAGCAGAAGCAGTTCTCCCCACGGAACTCGTATACGGATCTCCTCGAGTGCTCGCTTATGATGAGCTCGAGCAAGAGCAACTGCGGCAAGATGACGCATCGCTCCTTGAGGAGGGACGTCTCCAGGCTGCTGTACGAGCTGCTCGATACCAGCAAGCTTTGCGCCGCTACCATAGCCGCAAAGTCAAGGCCAGGAGTCTCGAGGAAGGCGACCTTGTTCTTCGGCGTGTTCAGTCCGCCAAGAATTCCAACAAGTTGACGCCGAAGTGGGAAGGCCCTTATCGGGTGAGACAAGTTACGAGGCCCGGCGCTGTCCGCCTCGAGACCGAAGAAGGCTTACCGGTGAGCAACTCCTGGAACATAGAGCATCTTCGCAAGTTTCACCCCTAAGGCGCGGTTGCCGTGATCCGTTCCGGCAACCACCTTTTTGTACAAGCTTTGCCGCTGTTGCATGTAACCCTTTGTACAAAGCCGGGCGCAGACCCCGTGCATCAGTAAAGCTTTTGTGTTTTTCGCATCGATTGCCTTTTGCATGCTTCTCTTTGCTATTTGCATGTTCTGTTTGGCATTTGGTGCAACACTCAGATATACGGTAAGCACTATTACGCCGAAAGGCCATATACTTGTTTCCCTCTCCCTTTTCTTTCCTCTTAAGCAGAAGGAACGTTCCTCGCGCACAAGTTTGCCGGGGGGGAAGGAGGTGGAGGAGGAACCAAGTGCTGTTCAAGAAAGAGAAGCCTTACCGGAAAGCAAGCGATATAAGCAAGCAGCATATGAAAGATAAGTTGTTAGAATTTGACCAGTTCAAATTTTAAATTTTGAAGTTGTCTTCCTTGAACGGTCACATTTTGTATGGAAAACCTGTGCGCGGAGGAACCTACCCGTAGCTTGCCGCACCCTTATCTTGTTTTCGAGTCCACTCAACGATTTAAGTGAGCTGCGACAAGTGTCGCGCCCTTGCTTCGTTTCCGAGTACGCTCAGCAAGCTAAGTGCGCTGCGACCAGCTGCGGCAAGGTTGCTTGCCGGCGAGGACCTTGGCCAGCAGGCTGCTCAGAGTCCAGCACTCAGCGCTCGCGGCAAAGGCCCCTTGCCGGCAAGCTCCCCGGGAGCGTAGGGTGAAAAACATACAAAGTCAAAGATTGAGACAAGGAAGATAACATTGCACCGATTAATCAAAATAAAGTGAATATCTTACAAAGGATAAATTGTCGCGATGGACTAATAAGTTCATGACATAATGTGCAGCAACAAAAAGATAAAGATAATGGAGCCCTAGTCTACGCGGTCGCCTTCCTTCCTGCCAAGCTTTGCCACCTTGGCGATGATGTGGCCGACCTGCTCCTTCAGGGCCTCCGTGTCTGCATCAGCCGGCAAGCTGCGAAGAACGTTCGTGAGGTTGATTCCCGGGTTGCGGTACACGATCTTCGTCAGCACCCGCTCCAGAGTTCCCGCGCAGAGCAGGCGCGACTCCTCGGCTAGCTGCGCGGGGATGCGGTTCCGGAGACTTGCAAGGGCCGGCGCGATCCCTCTGAAGAAGAGGCTGAGCCTGGCGCTGTGCGGGAGATCCGGATCCGGCGAGTAGATGAGATGTTCGACCTTCAACGCCAGCAGCTCCTGGTCAATATTGGACGCAGAAGAAACCAGGTCTTCGGTCCACACTTCAATGGTCTGCCGGAAGAGCTCGGACGCCTTGTTGACGTTCTCCACCAAGGTCCGCTCCTTGCGGAGCTCATCCTTCAACTTGGTCTCCTGAGCCCGGGCAGCGTCGAGCGATTCCTTCAGAGTGGTGACCTTCAGCTCCAAGTCCTCAATGGAGTCCTTGGCGGCCTTCAGCTCGTCGCCCCTCTTGGAGAGACTCACCTGAAGCTCGGAGTTTGTGTGAGCATCCTGCTCGCGCTCCAAGATGAGCGCGGCAACCTTCTCGGCGCTCACCTTCATCGCCTTCTCCAACTGTTCAACCTTGGCGGCGAGCTCTTTCTTGGCGTCTTCCGCGGCAACCGCGGCGGCTTTCGCCTCCTTCAGCTCCCCGCCAAGGGCAGCCTCGCGAGCGGTAAGGTCCTCCTCATGGGAGTCCAGCTCGACCTTCCGCTGCGCGAGCTCTCCTTCTCGCCGGGACATCTCCACCCCGGCGAGACGCTGCTGTTCTTCCGCTTCAGCTTTCTCGAGCACCCATTCCTGGTACTCGCCGGCGAGACGCTCCCGCTCCTCCGCCACCTCGCGGAGGGCTGCCTGATTGGCGGCGCTGAGCTCCGCCGCACGCTTCTCCATTTCCGTCGCGGCCTTGGCGGCAAGGGCCTCCCGGGAGGCCAGCTTCGCCTGCCTGGCCCGGTAAAGGGCCAGGAGCTGGTGGAGCAACCTCTCCTCCTCGGGCCCCTCACTCCCACCGGGCGCCTCGACGATTTTCAGGCCTGCGGAGGCGAGGACTTCTCCGTCGAACGCCTCGCCCTCCGCAGGAGCTCGCGATGAAGACCCCCAAGGCATCTGGATGAAGACGCCGTTGGGGGCCTCGAGATAATACCCCTGCTCCTTGCTGGCGGAGGGGCCGGTGGCCGGTGCAGCATCTGATGCTCCCGCCGCCTCCGGGCCGGCGGTGTGGTCGCCGTCCCCCTCCCCAGCCGCTGCGTCCGCAGCTGGGGCAGTCTCCTGCGCGGCCGGCTCGGCGGCCTCGGCCACCTCCTCGACGACAGGAGCGTCGCCGCCGCCGCCCTGCGCGCCCTCCTCCTCAAGGTCGATGACCTCCGTCTCCATGGGCGCAGGAGGAGGAAGATCTAAAAAGAAGAAGAAGAAAAAGAAGTTCAAGACTCAAGCAAATATCCAAAAAAGAGGCAAGCCAAGGAGACAAGTCACAAAGCATACCTTGGCGGACGTCCTCAGCGGCGGGCTCCCTCGCCGGGGAGCTCGGCCTTGTCGGAGTAGCCACCCTTGCCGGGCTGCTCGCCCTTGGCGGGGTACTCTGCCTCGGCGGAGTACCCGCCCTTGGCGGAGCACTCTCCCTTGCCGGAGAGTTCTGCCTTGGCGGGGACGGCGGGGCCTGCGGCACCTCGACGACGCTCTCCGGGCGCTCTTCCCGCTGTGGCTCCACCTCTGCACAGAACAAGACAAGAAACGTCAAGACATGAAGACCAAACCGAATCCTCAGGCGTACCCCGACGAGCGAAAAGAGAAGACCCCAGACTTACGCTGGGGGCTGCGCTGCGGGCTACGCTGGGGGCTGCTCCTCGGAGCAGCGCTCGGGTCCGGCAGGCTCGGCTCCGGCACACCCCCTGTTGCCGCCGCTGCTGAGCCTTCCGCGACCTCGGCCTCGGGTGCCTTGGCCTTCTTCGCCGCGCGATGGGCCAGGGTCCTGAGATCAGAGCAATGAACAGAGTCAGCATCAACAAAAAATCAAGACAAAAATCAAGAAGATATAAGGTCTTGGATTCTTACTCCTGGTCCTCCTCGTCGTCCTCGCTCAGGGCGGAGAAGTCATACTCCACCGTGGGCGCGTCGGCGCGAGGAGCGGAAGACGAAGACTCCCTCGCGCGCTTGGTGTTCACCGGGGCTGGGGGCTGCGAAGACCCAGCCCCTGTGGCTGCCGGCGCCCGAGGAGCGGGCGGAGCCGTTGCTCCGCTCCGAGAAGACCCCTGCCGGCTCGCTGCCGGCCTGCGGGACGCCTCCGTCGTGGTCCGCGCACGGGCCGCCTCCGCTGCGGCTGGTGCGCCGGACGGCCTTGGCGCGGCTTGGCTCCCCCGGGGAGCTACCCGGCGAGGTGGCTGTTGCCGGGGCGCCTGCGCCCTTTCCCCCGTCGCCGCCTTGCGGAGGCGCTTCGCCGGGGACTGCCTCGGGCTTGCCGGGGCCGGGGAGCTCTCCGACGAGGAGAGGTCGTCGGCGTACAACTCCGTGGATCCGCCAGAGTCCTCGGCCTCCTCCTCCTCCTCCTCTGCCCCGGCCGGCTCACTGGGCCCAGCGTCCTGCGCTGCGGCCCCCTTTCCCTTGGCGCCTCCGCCCCTTGCGGCGCCTCTGCTCCCTCCGGCGGTGCCCTCCATTGCCGCGGCCTCCGCCGCGATCCCGTGGATCCCGGAGTGCCTCAGCGAGGGGACCCCGGCGAGCGCGTCGGGTGGAAGATTCAGCAACCTGCGGATCTCCGCCTCCTCCGCCTGGGTGGACGCGTCCTCAGCCTCCGCCTCCTCCGGCGAGAATCCGAAAACTCCTGCCGCCGCGGCTGCGGCGGCCTCCTCAGCCCGAGAAGCTATGTAGGCGATCTCCTGGTCGGTGGTGTCCCGCATGTGCAGCTTGAGGTCCTCCTTGTTCTTCGCCACCTCGGCGAGGTTGTCGTAGAAGTTGAGGACGTCGATGGGCTTCGGGGCGATCCACGTGCGGTCCAAGCCATGCGAGTCACACATGGGCATCATGGCGAGGATCCGATCCCTGACGGCGTTGTTGCAGAGCGGCACCACTTCCCGGGGAGTCCTGAACCACTCGGGGTGCGTCGGGTCGTACTTGAAGAGTTCCCGTACCATTCCCCGCAGCTCCAGCGTGGTGAAGTTGAAATTGAGCCCGGGGCGCAGCCTCATGATGTCTGCCGGGCCGCCGTACTCCCAGGCCGGCCTCTTCCGGTCTTGGAGAGGGGCGATGCGCCGGCGGAGGAAATCTGCGCCCACCTCAGCAACTGACAGATTGGCCAACCGAAGACGAAGAATCCGGACGAGGGCGATGTTGAGCTTGACGTCGTCCGAGTCCAGCTCACTCCAGTCCCTGCCGCGCACGATGGTGTTGTGCGCGGCGCGGTGAAGGCTTGCGGCTGGTCTTCTACGATCCAGCACCACTCCGCTCGCCATTCCTCCCACTTGCCGCGGAGCTCCCCCGGCAAGTACGCCCCTTTCTTATTCAGACGAAAGACCCAAGAAATTCCTCCGGAGAGGGGGGCATCGGCCTCGGCTCTAGGAGTGAAGAAGTGTCTAAAGAGGGCTACATTGGGGTGGACTCCTATGAAGTTTTCGCACATGTGTGCGAAAACGGCCATGGTGAGAATGGCGTTGGGGGTGAAGTCAAGCAGATGGAGGCCATATGTGTTCATGACGTCGCAGAAGAAGTTTGAAAAAGGAGGACAGAGACCACAATGAAAAAAGGCAGCAAAGAAGTAGTACCCGCCGGGATAGCTGTCCTTGGCGGCGGCCGGGTATGCTCGCGTGCGGGGATGCGCGTCGGTTCCCTTGGACCAGAACAAGTAATACTTGTTCCAGAGCTCCCGCACGCCGAGCTTCGGCGGGAAGACGACATGCCGCTTCCGGTACGCGATGAGCTTGGCCGCTTGCTCCGATTTCTCCCGCTTGGCCTTCTCCGCCTTCGCCTTGTCGGTCTTTGGGGCCATGGCGGACGCGGTGGAAGGAGGGGAACGAAGAGCTCGGCGGCGGCGGAGATGTGGAGGCAGAGCGCAAGAAGGAATCTTTGGAGGAGGAAGACGATGTAATGAGAGCGCAAGGAGGGGAACCGCGCCCGCTCCCTCTGCTTTTATGGGGGAGTGGGGGGCGTTTCGCCCTTTCCATTAAGAGATCGTGGGCACGTCCCATCCCACGGCGCCGCGATCGACGCGTGCCGTTACCGTGGGGTGCGGCGGATATGGAAGTGGATTCGGCGCGCCGCGGGCCGCGGGTGCCCGTGCACTGTTTTGGGCCTGGCCCAACAGCGCTCGGCACCGTGTGTGGCCCAGGCCCGGGGGCTCCTGTCGGTGTACTAAGGTAGGGGGTACCTCAGTACCCCAACTTGTGCACGGGCAGTTGCAGCTTCCCGCGGCAGGGTTTGCCGCGTGCTCGCCGGAGACCTTTCCTGCTCCCTAGTAAACCATTCAAAAACAAAGTATACAAGGAAGAAGACCAAGACCCCGGCAAGAGGAGCTTGCCGGGAAGGCCGTACCAGGTTCAAGACTGTCGCGCTAACACAAGACCCTGGCAAGAGGAGCTTGCCAGGAAGACTAGAAGACAACGCCTCGGCGCTATATGCGCCCCGGCAAGGGGCCCGGGGAGCGACAAGCTCCCGGGCCCGGCAAGACCAAGGCCCCGGCAAGGTGCTTGCCGGGGAGGCTGCGCTGTGTGCCCGCGCTCCAGCTCATCGGCCCACGCGTCGCCCTGGGGCCTATCCGGGGACGCGTGGCGGATGGCTGTGCAGCCTGGGGTACACGGTGGCACTCCACGGTGATGGATCCATCGCCGTGGCGGACGGAGACGCTAAGGCGGGAGCTTTTGGGGTCGACGGCGACGGGCATTAAATGCCCTTGTCCCCCACTGTTAAAGTAGGTATAGACCACTGTTCTGTACTGTAGCTCCACTGTTCCCGCACTGTTACAACTACCACCTCTTTTACTTTTTTACCCCTTTCTCCTACGTTGACACCTGTCGGTGACCCCTTTGCACTATAAAAGGAGGCCCATGCACAACGTGGAGGGGGTTCGGAACCTAGATCACTCTCGCGCTGGGTGTAGCTGCTTCTTCAAGCTCCCGAGCGCTCAAACTCAATACACAACCAAGCAGGAGTAGGGTTTTACGCGTCTACCGCGGCCCGAACCTGGGTAAAACTGCCCGCGTGCTCGTCACGATCTGCTCTTTGTGCTCCCTCCGCCCTCGTACCGCACAGACAAGGGGCTCCGGTCCCATAGGTGTTCGTGGCGGACAGTTTCCCCCGACATCTAGGTTTTTTCTTATTACGATACTGCGGTTATTTTACTGTATATATATCCTGTCTTCACTCTAAAGTAAACGGGACGTAAAATTACGGTACATAATCTTTCTGGCATGATGGGCTGCACCGTGGGCCTAGTCATCTCGGTCCTTTAACAGGCCTAAATGTAAACTGGCCTACTAGTAGTTTGGGGCCTTGAAGAGACCGAGTAAACCGCCGACCCTATTTTGGCCGGAAAATTCAATGGGCTTTTAGTAGGCTAAAAAGTCGGCTGGGCCTGAAACGTGCCGAACAACTCACGGGCCGACAGAAGGCCAAAATTGACCACGGCCCATGATTGTGCCAATCACATCACGAGCCATTAACAGGACAAAATTCTATCGGTCCTTGTTTGGCCCAATCATATTATCGGCTGTGAGCAGGCTAGATGCAAAGCGGGTCGTAATTAGGCCCAACTATATGACGAGCTTTTAGCAGGCCGAAACTAATATCAGGCCATACTATTAAATGGGCCTTTAGCAAACATAAATCCTAACCAGTCCTCAAGGGGACCAAAAGCACATCGTCTAGTTGATGGGCCGAATCTAATATGGGCCATAATTTAGCCCAAAGATTGAAAGGCTCTTAAAGGGTCAGATCTGATATGGGTCATAATATGGCCCAGAACATGGTAGGCTATTAACAGGATGGATCTCTTATGGGCCCTTATTTGGCCCAAAACGTGGCAGGTGGTTAATGGATCGGATCAAATATGGGCCGGCATTTGGCCCAAAACATGGCAGCCTCTTAACGGGTCAGCCCACTAGTGTCTTGAAAATCTTGTGGGCCTTTAGCTGGGCCGGTCTGTTATGGTTTGCTAAATCTTGTGGGCCTTTAGGTGGGCCGGCCAATTATGGTCTCCAAAATCTTGTGGGCCTTTTGCTGGGCCGACCCATTTAATCTTTATGGGCCACTTTTGGGATGGTCCACATGTCAACATATCATAGGCGCATCTCGCCCATTGGGTGAGTGACATCTGTGCCAACGCGGAGCTGACACGTGGCCCCTTCGGTCAATCAGAATTTTACACGCGGGAAATCTCCATTGGTCTTGGCTGTTAATGGGTTATCGATCCAAAACCGGACCCGATAGGGTTAACGGTGTGCCATTACGGGGGATACCACGTGTCGGTTACCCTTGACGAAGCACTTCCATGACGCGCCATTTATCATCATGGAAGTGAACACTTCCGTGATGATAATTTTGGTATTGTCATGGAACACATCTACGACAGCACATGTATGACTATCTTGATTCTGTCATAAAATCATCATGGATGTACATGCATGACAGAAAACGTGACCTACTGTGACAAACACATATTATCACATAAGTGGTTTTTTTGTAGTGCGTCAACACGTGGTGGGACAAACGGACTGATAACCGAAACCCAAACCGGCATGCCATGACCTCCCTCACCATGCTCATCTCATGGACCATTTGGAACAAGTGGAATGCCAGAGTATTTCGCAAAAAATTTGCACCACCACATGTTATTCTTGGATCCATTCTTGAAGAAGCAAAGCTATGGATTACTATCGGTGTAAAAAACCTTGGGACTGTAATTTTTTGTGAATAATTGGCATGCCATTTTGCGTGGGGTTATGTAAAACTCAACACTCTATTCTCTTCTTATTTAATAGATAAGGCAAATTTTATGCCTCCGTTTCGAAAGAAAAGAAGAATTCTCCAAGCTAGGCAACTTATCGGAAGTATGCCCAACAGAACTAGAGTTCGAGGTACATAGAGTGGGGAGCAAAAATATTATTTTAATTATACCTCTAGTTGAAAGTTGTTTCTAGAACAATAACACTTGGCGTCAATTACTTCATCCCAGCTACTGCTGCGAAGAGTGCTACACCAGCTCAATTCATGCTCTTATCCCTTGTGATAAAGATTATTCTTGGTCTCTTGGTACTTGTGATCGAGATAAATATGCTAGGCTTTGGAGGAGGATTTGTGGTCTATGGGGAAATTTACATCCTATATGGGATTTTTTTTAGTAATTCAACAAAAATTCAAAAATTCTTGAAAATATTTTTGAAATAAACTTGACCTTCTATTGTACTCGTGATAAAAAATCCTACAGCTCCAACCCCTTGTGCGCGACAGGTGGTTATTGCTCGGTGATTTTAATCTGATTGTCAAAGCGGCAGACAAGAGCAATAACAGAATCAACAGGAGGTTCATGGGAAAATTTAAGACGGTGATTGACTCCCTCATGCTCAAGGAGATGCGGCTTAACGGTCGTCGATTCACATGGTCAAAAGAGCAGCAGAATCCAACCCACACAAAGATCGATCACATTTTTTGTTCAAACGACTGGGAGATGTTGTTTCCGGTGGCGCATCTCCAAGCCCTTCCAACGATGTGCTCCGACCATTGTCCACTTTTCCTCCAAGGAGACACCACTGCATCTAATGCCAACTTCTTTAAGTTTGAGCAATTCTGGCTGAAGATGCATGGCTTGCATGAAGCGGTTCAGGCCGCATGGACCAAGCAAACTCTCATTGTTGACCCGGTGCGCAGGCTCCATACTCGTTTGTGCCGCACAGCAAAGGCCCTGAAGAAATGGCAGCGCAGGAGTGTGGGTAGTGTCAAGCTGCAAATAAAAATCGCGACAGAGATCATTTGGCGTTTGGACACCGCTCAGGAATCTAGAGGCCTCTTGGAGGCTGAGCGCACTCTACGCACAAACACCAAGTCCAACATGCTAGCTCTTTATGCAATTCATAAATCCCTCATGACACAATGTTCCAGATTGACATGGATCAAGAAGGGGGATGCAAACACTAGACTTTTTCACATCACCGCAAGTGCTCGACGTCGTAAGAAGTTCATCCAAACTCTCCAAAAAGCAACCGGGGGAGTTGCAATCTCTAAGGAGGATAAGGAGGCTGAGTTGCTCAACCATTTCCAGTCACACCTTGGTACTCCCGTACCCAGGTCAACTTGTCTGAATTGGGTGGATCTTGGCTATACATCGTATGATCTGACAGCCCTTGATGTCCCTTTCGACGAGATGGAAATCAAGAAGGCGGTTTTCTCATTATCCTCTGTCAAGGCGCCCGGGCCGGATGGCTTCATTGGAGCTTTCTTCAAATCCTGTTGGGAAATCATAAAAGACGACCTAACTACGGCCATCCTCCACCTTGCAAGCAGGCATGGAGATTATGCAAATCTGATCAATTCCGCCAACATTGTTCTGCTCCGAAAGTCCGTTGATGCGCAAAGCGTGGGGGACTTTCGCCCAATCAGCCTCATTCATAGCATATCCAAGATTTTCTCCAAGCTCCTTGCCAACAGAGTTGCGTCGGTGCTTGGCAACATTGTTTCAAAGAGCCAGAGTGCCTTCATCCAGAAACGTTGCATCCATGATAACTTCCTTTATGTTCAAAACCTGATCAAAGCCTTGCACAAAAAGAAGACATCGAGCCTCTTCCTGAAACTGGATATTACCAAGGCTTTCGACTCCATCAATTGGCCATACTTGCTTGAGGTGCTGCAGGCACTCGGTTTTGGACAGAACATGAGAGACTGGATTTCTTTGTCGTTGTCCTCCTCAACCTCTCGAGTATTGCTCAATGGGATTTCGGGACCCCGTTTCTACCATGCTCAGGGACTCCATCAGGGCTAGCCGTTCTCGCCCATGCTCTTCATCCTCGCCATTGACCCTCTTCAGCGGATCCTTCACATGGCTACTGACATGGGGGTTCTCAGGCCTGTCCAGGCAAGAACTGCCAGACTCAAAACATCATTGTACGTTGATGATGCCGGAATTTTTGCCAACCCGGACAAGGAAGAGCTTTTGGCCATACGTCACATCCTGGATGTCTTCGCTGACGCAGCTGGGCTAAGACCGAACCTCGACAAGTCTGAGGTCTTTCCCATTCGTTGTGAGGGCATCGACCTGGCTGATGCCCTCTCCGTCTTCTCGGCAAAGCTGGCCCCCTTCCCAGGGAGGTACCTTGGTCTGCCACTTCACACCCGGCGCCTTCGGAAAATAGATTTGCAACCTCTTGTCGACAAGTACGGTGCTCGCATTCCTGGATGGAGGGGAAGGAACCTCACAAGGGTTGGTCGGGTTGCCCTGTCAAAGACCGCCCTCACGCCTACCGTCACTTACCATTCGACAATCATCCCGCTCCCCAAATGGGCGGTCAAGAAGCTGGACAAGCTAGCTCAGACATTTATATGGAATGTTGATGACAGCGAAAACTCCAACGGGGGGCGCTCCCTTGTCAATTGGAAGGTGGTATGTGATGGGCCTCGAACCCCTCGTTGGTTACCCCAAGTGGAAGGTGTAAGATGCAGTATGTAGAAGTGTTTTCCCTTAGCAAAGATGCCAAGGATCGAATCCCCAGAGACTCCTAGGTTCAACAAGTAGGTGTCAACTGCTAACGGCGCGTATTAGCAATCAACGTGGACCTGCACACAGATACAAATAACTTTGCTCCCAACGAGTACAGAGAGGTTGTCCATCCCTCCGGCCTTGTAGTTCACAAAGGGCTAAAAGCAAATGATAGTAGTGATAGATAGTGTTTTGCAATAGTAAGTAAATAGCGAAAAGTAAATAGCGGATGTGATCAATGATGGTAATATGGACCGGAGTCTCATGATGTTCACTAGTGATGTCTCTCTCCCAAAAGACGATAAAACGGCTATGTGAGGTAAACAAATTACAGCTGGGCAATTGACAGGACCACGAACGCAAACCAATGCTGATTACATTGCAGAAAGGTTGAGGTTCAAAGCATGGGCGGTACGCCAAAGTAAGTAGACCGAAATCCATCAATATCTACTACTAATCATCCACCTTGAGATATCTATCCAGAACATCTCGCTGGTATTAAGTTGCGAGTCCCACCCATAGTGTAAACTCAATGCAACAGACAACTGCATTAAAAGAACTTTGCGTAAAGTAAACAATCCTTGCACCCGCGGGCACAAGCACCGTTGTTTTCCCCCTTGTGGCAACAGCACATCCCCTAGACTCATGTTTCTGTCACTCAAGCTAGTCATCGAGGGTCATGAACCCACAATCGAGCATAACGTTCCCTCTTGGAGTCACTACGTATTACTTGGCCAAAGCAATAAATAACAACGGAGAACATGCAAGAATTACTTATGAACATAAATATAAAAGAGGTAGATCAAATATATTACTCAAGATCAATCTGAACATAATCTCACAATCCATCGGATCCCAGCAAACTCAACATAGCAACAGCATAAGGATTACATATGTGCCTCGATCATGTAGGGCAGCTCACGAGGACTAATTAGTGAAGCACAAGAACGGGAGGAGAACATCACATAGCTACTGGTCATGGACTCATGGTCCAAGGGAGACTACTCACGAGTCATCCGGGAGGCGTCCATGGTGGTGGAGAAGCTCCCGGTGGTGATCCTCCCCTCCGGCAGGGTGCCGGGAAGAGTTCTCCTGGTGCTCCCGATCTTGAAAGCGGCGGCGGCGGCGGAACAGAGATGGGATCGCGAAAAGAGTTTTTGTTCTGAGGGTTTCGGAGGACGCTTTAAATATATGCCAAAGGGGAGCATCGGGGAAGCTTCGGGGGGCCCAGGCGCCCCCCCGGCGCGGCCCAGGGGGGGGCGCCGCCAGGGCGCCTGGAGCCCTGGTGGCCCCCCCGGCTGCCCTTCGGACGCAGGGTTGTTTCCGGAACGCTGATCTTTTATATAATTTTTCTGGATTTTTCCTGGCAGTTCTCGTAACGTGAAAACCTGAAATACAAAAACAGCCGAAAACGGAAACTGGCACTGGGGTGCACTGGATTAGTAAATTAGTCCAAATATGATCAAAAGTGTATGGAAGTGTTTGAATATCATAGCAATATCACCCAAAAGTGGCATGGAGCAAGCAGAAATTATAGATACGTTTTGGACGTATCAACATCCCCAAGCTTAATTCCTGCTCGTCCTCGAGTAGGTAAATGATAACAAGAATAATTTCTGTGGTGACATGCAATTAACCATAAAGGACTTATTCATAGTCATATGACAAAAGCTTACTGAGACAATGATTCTATAGTAATTAAGTTGCCTCATGAGAAAATCACAAATGACTGAAAGTTTTACAACATGAAATTGAAGCATCAAAAAGATTTGCAATGAATATGATGTGCAAATACGATAAAGTGATATCAAGCTTGCCCCCTTTAGTGAAGCAAAACATAAATGCAGGGTCACCTTCAAGGTTTAAGTGATGACTAGATACAATGATTTCAAAATAAACGATATCACAATCATGCAAAAGACAATGCTACTTTGGGACAATGCACATTACACTCAGAATGACAATCATGCTCTCAATAGTTGGTGCTTGAAGAAAGAAGGTGGAGTCTTAACATAAAAGTAAAAGAATGGTTATGTGCTAGAGTTTTTTATTTTGAAAACATGGAAGAAATTTTGTCAACGGTAATAGTACTTCATATGTGTCATGCATAAGACATCCTATAAGTTGCAAGCCTCATGCATCGCATACCAATAGTGCTCGCACCTTGTCCTAATTAGCTCGGATTTCCATGGGCTATCATTGCATTACATATGTTTCAACCAAGTGTCACAAAGGGGTACCTCTATGCCACCTGTACAAAGGTCCAAGGAGATAAATCGCATTTGATTTCTCGTTTTTGATATATCTCAACTTGAGGACATCCATACTGGGACAACATAGAAAATAGATGATGGACTCCTCTTTAATGCATAAGCATATTCTCATAAGAGATTGAGGATTAACGTCCAAGCTAAAACTTCCACCATGATACATGGCTTTGGTTGGCGGCCCAATGTTCTTCTCTAACAATATGCATACTCATTCAACCCACGGCAAATCACCCTTACTTCAGACAAGACGAACATGCATAGCAACTCACATGATATTCAACAAAAGTGTGGCAGTTGATGGCGTCCCCAGAAACATGGTTACCGCTCAGCAAGCAACTTATAAGAAATAAGATACATAGGCAACATATTCTTTACCACAATAGTTTTTAAGCTACTTTCCCATGAGCTATGTATTGCAAGGTTAGTCTGCTTAGTACAGGTGGAGGTTAGCAAAAGACTGGAAGCGACCAACTAAGAGAGCAATGACGGTCATAATCATGCAGAGCGACAAAGCAATATTGAATCAGACATGGAAGTTATATCGCTACTCAGAAATAAAAGATCATCAAGGCTTGACAACAGTCTTAAATATGCGTGAGCATACGCCAAGTCAATCAAAATAAATTCTCGAAGGAAGATATTACTAAACCATACCACATCATCGGCAAACAAATCATGTTGGTACTCCAATAACACATTGGGAATCCCCCAGCTATTTGAGATTAACCATAAGAAAACCTGAACTACTAAGTGCCATTATGCACGTAGCATCTTTATCATAGACACATTAACCAATGCAACGGAAGCAAACTCTCTTAATAAGGTGAGCATGATAATTAAAGAGAGTTAAAGCAACCAACTAAACAAAAGCTCTTTGAAAAGATAAGCATGAATACTAAGAGCAGAGCATGATAGTAGCTATTAAAAGACAAAGAACACACACAACAAAGATAGACATGAAAATTCTATGTTATGTTCTAGGTAGAAGTGGAGCTTGTTTCTCTCCCACATAAAGAATGCTGAGTTCCGACTCGTTATGAAAAACTAAAAAGAAAACTAAAAGCAAGACGCTCCAAGCATAGCACATAACACATGAAGTGATAAAAATATAGTGAAACGAAAGACGAACTGATAATGTTGATGGAGAAGGGGATGCACGGGGACATCCCCAAGATTAGACGCTTGAGTCTCCTTGAATATTTCTTGGGGGTGCATGGGGGCATCCCCAAGCTTGAGCGCTTGACACTCCTGAATCTTTTTATCATCTTCCCTCGCACACTTGAAAACTCCCTTCATACATAACTCATCATAATCTGATTAGCGAGGTTAGTATCCTTAATAAGATAATTATACCTTGCTGGAAATAAAGATATTCTTGAAGTTCTACTGTTTATCAAGATTGCCAAAAGGTTTTTGCAAAGAAAAAGCAAGCTCTTGATTTGCAAAATGGAGGAAAGGCAAAACATGACAGAATCTGTGAAAAACAGAACAGCAGGTAGTAATTGATCTGTTCGGGATACTTCTGCAACTCAAATCAAAAAACTCAGAACAGATGCACGAAAGACAATTATATAGAGAACGCTTTCGAAAAAATTCAGACCAAAAAGATGATCTGGTGATTTTATACGAATTTTTCTATCCAAGGACAGAATCTGTTTCCTGGACAGCACCTCACAACTTTTGAACTTTCTAGCAATCAGAGGCTATACTTGGCACAAATATGAAAAGCAAAGATACAATGATGATGCTACAGCAGTAAACAACATCAAGACACAACAAAAGCAAAAAATTTATTCATGTGGGCTGCCTCCCAAAAGCGCTTTCTTTTATGCCTTTAAGCTATGCATAAGACTTTAATGATGCTCTCGTAGGAATAAGAGTTGAAGAACAAAAGAGAGCATCAAGAAGCACATATAAATCGTATTTAAGTCTACCCCTCTTCCTATGCATTGGAATCTTGTAAAGAAATAAATTATTGAAGCATAAAGCAATAAGCATAGGAAGACAAAACAAGTGCAGCTTCAAAACCTTCAACATAAAGAGAGGGAACTTGATATTATTAAGATATTTAGAACCACGTATCCCTCTCTCATTATAAATTTCAGTGGCATCATGGATGAACTCAACAATATAAGCATCACATAAAGCATTGTTACCATGATCCACACGCAAAAAGGTACTCTTACTCTCCACATAAGCATCATGAAGAGGATAAAACTTATTATAAAAGAGAGACATAAGCTCTTGCCAATCAAGCAAGTGCGAGTTATTGAGAAGCTTATACCAATCTGAAGCTTTATCTATAAGTGATACGGCGAACAATTTCCTCATGACAAACTCCCTTGATACACATGCAAGCTTAAATAATGAACATAGTTGTGACAGATATAGCAAGTGTTCACCGGGATGTCTGTCTCCTGCATAACGAATAGCCAAGATATAATTGATAATACCAGCTGGTATTTTATAGGGCACAATTTCAGTAGGGGGAGGAGCAACCACCACAGGTGCGGGGCGTCTTCCCGCAAGCAACGATCCAATAGCAAGGTTGTCCATAAGCATAACTAGTGAAATACATGAAGAAAAACTGAAAGGTAAACTAACAAGGCTAAAAAGCAAAGGTAAAAGATAGCGTGCAACTCCCCTATCCTGAAGAGTGGAGTCCCCGGCAACGGCGCCAGAAAATACTCCTAGATGGGCCTCGAACCCCTCGTTGGTTACCCCAAGTGGAAGGTGTAAGATGCAGTATGTAGAAGTGTTTTCCCTTAGCAAAGATGCCAAGGATCGAATCCCCAGAGACTCCTAGGTTCAACAAGTAGGTGTCAACTGCTAACGGCGCGTATTAGCAATCAACGTGGACCTGCACACAGATACAAATAACTTTGCTCCCAGCGAGTACAGAGAGGTTGTCAATCCCTCCGGCCTTGTAGTTCACAAAGGGTTAAAAGCAAATGATAGTAGTGATAGATATTGTTTTGCAATAGTAAGTAAATAGCGAAAAGTAAATAGCGGATGTGATCAATGATGGTAATATGGACCGGAGTCTCATGATGTTCACTAGTGATGTCTCTCTCCCAAAAGACGATAAAACAGCTATGTGAGGTAAACAAATTACAGCTGGGCAATTGACAGGACCACGAACGCAAACCAATGCTGATTAAATTGCAGAAAGGTTGAGGTTCAAAGCATGGGCGGTACGCCAAAGTAAGTAGACCGAAATCCATCAATATCTACTACTAATCATCCACCTTGAGATATCTATCCAGAACATCTCGCTGGTATTAAGTTGCGAGTCCCACCCATAGTGTAAACTCAATGCAACAGACAACTGCATTAAAAGAACTTTGCGTAAAGTAAACAATCCTTGCACCCGCGGGCACAAGCACCGTTGTTTTCCCCCTTGTGGCAACAGCACATCCCCTAGACTCATGTTTCTGTCACTCAAGCTAGTCATCGAGGGGCATGAACCCACAATCGAGCATAACGTTCCCTCTTGGAGTCACTACATATTACTTGGCCAAAGCAATAAATAACAACGGAGAACATGCAAGAATTACTTATGAACATAAATATAAAAGAGGTAGATCAAATATATTACTCAAGATCAATCTGAACATAATATCACAATCCATCGGATCCCAGCAAACTCAACATAGCAATAGCATAAGGATTACATATGTGCCTCGATCATGTAGGGCAGCTCACGAGGACTAATTAGTGAAGCACAAGAACGGGAGGAGAACATCACATAGCTACTGGTCATGGACTCATGGTCCAAGGGAGACTACTCACGAGTCATCCGGGAGGCGTCCATGGTGGTGGAGAAGCTCCCGGTGGTGATCCTCCCCTCCGGCAGGGTGCCGGGAAGAGTTCTCCTGGTGCTCCCGATCTTGGAAGCGGCGGCGGCGGCGGAACAGAGATGGGATCACGAAAAGAGTTTTTGTTCTGAGGGTTTCAGAGGACGCTTTAAATATATGCCAAAGGGGAGCATCGGGGAAGCTTCGGGGGGCCCAGGCGCCCCCCCGGCGCGGCCCAGGGGGGGGGCGCCGCCAGGGCGCCTGGAGCCCTGGTGGCCCCCCCCCCCCGGCTGCCCTTCGGACGCAGGGTTGTTTCCGGAACGCTGATTTTTTATATAATTTTTCTGGATTTTTCCTGGCAGTTCTCATAACGTGAAAACCTGAAATACAAAAACAGCCGAAAACAGAAACTGGCACTGGGGTGCACTGGATTAGTAAGTTAGTCCAAATATGATCAAAAGTGTATGGAAGTGTATGAATATCATAGCAATATCACCCAAAAGTGGCATGGAGCAAGCAGAAATTATAGATACGTTTTGGACGTATCAGTATGCACGCCAAAAACTTTGGGTGGACTTGGGGTGGTTGATCTCGACCGCTTGGGTCGGGCCTTGCGTCTTAGATGGCCATGGTACGAATGAATGGACCCTGACTGATCATGGGTGGGCACCGAGCTCCCATGCACTGATTCCGATATGGCACTCTTCAGAGCCTCTACCACTATCACCATCGGCGATGGAAAACGTACTAGCTTCTGGAAGGATCGCTAGATAGGGGACTCCCCTCTCTGCGTTCGAGCCCCGCAACTGTATAAGATTGCGACCCGTAAAAATAGGACGGTCTTTGAGGATCTTGAGAGGGACCGTTGGATCACGGCCATCTCCCGGTTGAGCAACACAGATCAACTCCTCGAATTCATCGACATCTGGCAGCTATTGCAGGACACCGGAATAGACCCCTCTCGCCCGGATTCCATCTGTTGGAACTGGACGAACTCTGAGGAATACTCCTCAAAATCTGCCTACCCGATGCAATTCATTGGGCGCTTCACGCCTTTCTGCTCCACTAAGGTTTGGAAGGCGCAGACTACCCCCAAATGCAAGCTCTTTGCCTGGCTAGTGCTGCACGGGAAAATCCTCACGGCAGAGAACTTGGCAATCCGTGGATGGCCTCACAATCCGATCTGCCGCCTATGCCTTACTTTTGTCGAGAATGTTGCTCACCTTTGCCGAGATTGCCCTTTCTCGCAGGAGGTGTGGAGGACTGTCAATGCTGCCGAAGGGATGACTAACCCGAGCCCACCGAACTCTGATTCTTCAATCAACATGTGGTGGGAAGAGTACCTTGCCATGGCCTCCGGCCGGAGCATGAGGGAGCGTAGTGGGATCATGATATACTCGCTTTGGAACATTTGGAAGGAGAGGAACCGCCGTGTTTTCACCGGCAACAGGATGACCTATCGAGAAGTGGCTAACCTAGCCTTGACAGATATTCACTTGCACAGATCTAGTTGTTTCCTCTACCGCGAGTAGTCTGCATGCCATCTAAGTTTTTATTGGGGTTTCCCCCAATACAAAACTTTGTGCAGATCTTTGTAACACTCTCTTTTCTTCTAATTGAAAGGCAGCGCTCCTGGCAGTTTCTCGAAATAAAGACAAATTTTGGCTAAAATAGTGAATAGTGACCTATAATAGCAAATAAATTTTGTCTTTTTTGCTGTGAGGTCAACTTTTGTTTTTTTCGTAAACATTTATATACTAGTGCAAAAGTAAGTCAAGTGTTTTGTCAAAATAGTTCTTATCTATTTTAATCTTTTAGTAAAATATTTTTTTTAAATCACCATATAGGGTGCTTATACAACGAGGAACACAAGTGTATTTCCCGCTAGGATTCTCTCTACATGTGATGGTATACCTAGATTGTTCAGTACTACAATCTGACCATCTAGGTTAAATTACGACGGGTGATGCACAAGTTTTTTTTTCTCATCTTATTTCCTTGACGACCAAGCCTGATACATAATGAGACCACTCATCAAGATAAAATCTTAGTACTCACACTAAACAAAAAGTTTTGAGGACCAGGCTTGGTGCGTGGTGAGACAACACACCAAAATAAATATCATGGTACTCATACGAAAATGGTTGTTTGCATATCTAGTTCGTGCAAAGACCGGGAGAAGTGAAATTATCTCCCTATTTTTAAGATACGGAAGTCCTTGAGAATCCGTGTCGCTCTCCCTGGGCAACACAGGCGGTGCATCCATCTTTCACCGCAGGGTCACGTCCTCCCCGTTTCTCTAACCGTTCCTAATCGACCGGATTCGCCAACAAAGCCCCATCTGGCTGCTAGCGGCGGCGTAGTCCTCTTCCTCCTACACCTTCCTTTCCAATTAAAAAAACCATGGGGCTCCTCCCCGGTAAGTCTATTTTTTTAATAAAAAATGAGCCAACTATACTAAACAATCGAGAGAGAAAACTAGCATATCTAACTTCAAATAAAGTAAGTTTTTAACAAATGATGGATTTTATTGGCTTAAAATGAAGCATCAAGAAGATACAAATACAATGAGCACACTACACACACTCGGCCTCTGCTTAAGGTAAGATGCACATAGTCAACATCAACGTAGGCAGACAAGAAACACGCCAGCAAATAACAAAATAATATAAGACCAAGCTTCACAGGATCCTCCTCAAGCTCGACATTGCCAAGGCGTTCGATTCAGTATCTTGGCCGTTCCTCCTGGAGACACTTCGTCACCTTGGATTCACCCCAAGATGGAGAGACTGGATCTCTATCATCCTCTCCACGGCTAGCACCCGGGTCCTTGTCAATGGGCATCCCAGACCTCCCATCCTCCACGCCAAAGGCCTTCGCCAAGGCGATCCGGTCTCCTCGATGCTCTTCACGATCATCATCGACATGCTCAACTCCCTTATCTAGCATCCCGTACGCTGTGACATCCTCAGGCGTCTCACCCCGCGCCACATCACCTCCAGCGTCTCCCTTTTCGCGGACGACGTTGTGATCTTCCGCCATCCGGATGGCCATGACCTCAACGCGGTGCGCGAGGTCCTCCGGATATTTGGGGTGGCATCGGGCCTCCACACCAACTACGCCAAGTGTTCTGTCTCTCCCATCCGCTGCTCCGACACGTAGACGGTGGAGGTGAGCGCCGCCCTTGCTTACCCCATCGCCCAATTCCCGATCACCTACTTGGGGCTTTCGTTGTCGCTCTGGAGACTGCGCATTCCTCCGCCTTTGACCCCCTCATCATTCGATTTCAGAAGAAACTGCCCACCTGTCGCACCGTCTTGCTATCCGGAGGAGAGAGGCTCGCCCTAGTCTGCCATGTTCTCTCTTTAATGCCTATCCACATCCTCTCGGCGATTGCTATGGATGCCACCACCCTCAAGCGCGCCAACCGGGTGATCCGGGACCTCCGGTGGCACGGGCGGAAGGACGCGGGCCGGCTACTGCCCCGTGAATTGGCGCAAGGTGTGTATGCCGTGTGACGCCCGGGTAATCAAGCTACAATAAATCTCTGCTAATGCTGCCACGTCACCACAATTACTGTTGCTAATCTCGCGTTAGTTCGGAACCAATTCAAATCCAAGTTAAAAAGAAAAATCAAGCAAACAATAAAAGTTTTCAAATATTAAAACTAAAATGTTCTGAGTGAACCAGATAATGCATAAACAATTATAGTGGAGAAACCACACTTTTATAAAATATTTTAATACACTAAAATGAATAAAACAGTAGCTAAGGCAAATAATTAAATGCCATTTATATTGGTAAAATAATAAACTATATTATTTTGGGGTGGAACTTTTTGTGGCAGTGAAATAATTACTAATACTAAATTAGGTACAACTTTTGTAATATACAAAACAAAATTTAACTTGTAAATAAAAGAGAACGGAAATAGAAAAATAAGTAAAAGAAAAAAAATACAAAACAGAAAAAAAAGGAAAAAAAAACCCCTCCCTTTGGGCCGAATGGCCCAACCGGGCATCTAGGCCACCGGGCCAGCCCACCCCATCCCTCTTATCCCCTCGGGCGACCGAACCCTAGCCCGCTCCCAACACATCCTCCCGATCCACTCACCCCTCCTCCCCAACGACCCGATCAGGATCGGGGGCGCTCATCCCCCCAGACCCCGACGACCGCGTCGCCTGCCACCCGAAGTCGCGCCTTCCCATCGCCGCGACGCTGCCATCGTCCTCGTCTCCTCGCCACCGCGTCGCCGTTGACCGCCAGACCTCTTCCCCGCCGGCTTCTCCACGCCTCACCGTCGCGATCCCCTGCAGCCGCTGGTGAGGACATAGTCCTCCTCCACCCTCTCCACTCCCCGCGCTCACCTCGCTCGGTAGCCCGCGCTCACCGCGGCCTCGCCCCGTCCGGCGTGCCGTCGCGCGTGCCCGTAACCACGCCGAGCCGCACCCGCCGCGCTACTCCTCCTGGGAGCGCTCGCACATGCCGTGCCCCGCACCATCGCAGCCTTCCTTGCTGTCACGTCCCGGCTGCGTCTCTGGCTCCACGCGTGTGCGCCGCCTCCCTACCTCGCCGTCGGCCGTGCTCCAGCGCGCGTACGCGCTTGCTGCTGCTCCTTGCCGCTCGGGACGGAGCTCCTCCCGCTGTCTCTTTCCGGCGCCTCTACCGCCCGCCCTCACCGCCGTTTCGCCGTGCCACTCCGGTGGCCGCCGAGGCCGGCGCCCCCATGATGGCCTCGGGCCTGCACACCCGGCGCCCGTAGCCGCGCCCGGGTGCCCAATGCCCAACGGGCTACGCCCGTTAGCCGCCCCGTATGGCCCTGGCCCAATGACAGCCGGGGCCCACTCCTAGAACAATAAAAAAAAGATGATAAAAATAAATAAATAATAATTTATAGTTAATTAATTAATTAATGATGTTAATTAACTCTTAACCTAATTAACCTGCGAACTAAGCTAGTTAAACTGTTAGCTAGTTAGTTAGGCTATGACATGCGGGACCCACAGTGCCCCTTGACCAGTCAACTGCTAACTAGGCACTTAACTGGGCCCTATGTCAGCCTCTGTTAACTGGGTTGCTGACCAAGTCAACAGGCCCGCCTATCAACCTCTAATGCCACTGCTGTGTACACTTCTTTGTGTACACTTACAATTAATATTTAATTTATTTTCGAATTAAATCATTTCCAAAAAAATGCAGAAAATGACTAAAACTTTGGAAAATCATATAAAATGATCCGTAACTCGGATGAAAATAATTTATATATGAAAGTTGCTCAGAACGACGAAATGAATCTGAATACGCGGTCCGTTCGTCCCCCCCCCCCACACCTCT
>LR738710.1:799104529-799218427 GCA_902687465.1 Secale cereale | reverse complement strand
CATACCGAACCTGCAACTTTCCCCCTCCTTTTCATCTGTCCGAAAACGCGAAACACCGGGAATACTTTCCGGGATGTTTACCCCCCTTCGTCGGTAACACCTCCTACCGCGTTAGGTCACACGTAGCACCGCGTATTGCCATGTTATGCTTTGTGTTGCTTTGATTGCTCTATTATTTATTGTATTCCCCCTCCGTTACTTCCTTTCCGGTAGAACCTGAGACGATGTCGATGCCCCCGTTATCGACTACATCGACAACGACCCCTCCTTCTTGCCAGATCAACCAGGCAAGCGCCCCCTTTGATCACCAGATATCGCCTATTCTTCTTTCTACTGCTTGCATTAGAGTAGTGTAGCATGTTACTGTTCGGTTACTCCTATTCTGTTGCATAGCCTGTCATTGCTGCTACAACTGTTGATACCTGTACCTGCCATCCTAATGCTTAGTACAGGATGCTAGTATTCCATCAGTGGCCCTTCATTCTTGTCCGTCTGCCATGCTATACCATCGAGCCGTGATCACTCGAGTGGTGATCACGGGTATATACTATATACATACTTTACATACACATGATGATGATTCGGAGATGGGAGCTGAAGGGGCAGGTGGTTCCACCCAGGTAGTGGTGGGCCTGGGTTCCCGATAGCCCCCTAATGGTTATTTTGTGGTGGAGCGACAGGGCGGGTTGCGACCACCTAGGAGACAGGTGGGCCTGGACCTGGTCGTTGTCCGTGGTTATTTCATAATAACACGTTTAACGGGATCTTGGTATTTGATCCGAGTCTGGCCATTTGGTCTATACGCACTAACCAGCTACGTGGGAATAGTTATGGGCACTCGACATCGTGGTATCAGCCGAAGCCTTCTTGACATCAGCAACTTAGCGGCGCGCGCCGGATTGGACCGGAACGCCTACTCTGGTATTAGGAGAGGCTAGGTCTGCTTACCGGCCGCCCTCGCAACGTGCAGGTGTGCATTGGGCGATGGGCCCAGACCCCCCTGCGCTTAGGGTTTAGACCGGCGTGCTGGCCTCTCTGTTGTGCTTAGGTAGGGCTGTGACGTGTTGATCTTCCGAGGCCGGGCATGACCCTGGAAAGTGTGTCCGGCCAAATGGGATCGAGCGTGCTGGGTTATGTGGTGCACCCCTGCAGGGAAGTTAATCTATTCGAATAGCCGTGTCCCTCGGTAAAAGGACGACCCGGAGTTGTACTCTGACCTCATGACAACTAGAACTGGATACTTAATAAAACACACCCAGACCAGTTCCAGATATAACTCGGTGGTTGCTCTCTCACAGGTTGATGTGCGGGAGGATCGCCGGGTAGGATTATGCTATACGATGATACTTGGTGAACTTACCATCTATTCTATTCTACTGCTGCAAGATGGAGGCTTCCAGAAGTTGGATACTTGTTACTTTCCAGCTACCCTCATCTTCTGCTGCAAGATGGAGGTTACGAGAAGCGTAGTCTTCGTTTGGATTAGCTATCCCCCTCTTATTCTGGCATTCTACGAGAAGCATAGTCTTCGTTTGGATTAGCTATCCCCCTCTTATTCTGGCATTCTGCAGTTTAACCCCTTTACACAGTTACCATTGCATATGTAGTGTAGATCCTTGCTTGCGAGTACTTTGAATGAGTACTCACGGTTGCTTTTCTCCCCCTTTTCCCCTTTTGTCCCTTCTTCTCGGATGACGCAACCAGATGGTGGAGTCCAGGAGCCAGATGATCCCGAGGAGGTTTCTACGTGGAGTTCGGCTTCGAGGAGTAGTTAGGAGGTCCCAGGCAGGAGGCCTTGCCTTTTCGATCGTTGTTACTTTTGTGCTAGCCTTCTTAAGGCAAACTTGTTTAACTTATGTCTGTACTCAGATATTATTGCTTCCGCTGACTCTTGTGTATTCGAGCTTTTGTATTCGAGCCCTCGAGGCCCCTGGCTTGTAATATAAAGCTTGTATTATTTTAATTTGTGTCTAGAGTTGTGTTGTGATATCTTCCAGTGAGTCCCTGATCTTGGTCGTACACATTTGCGTGCATGATTAGTGTACAGTCAAATCGGGGGCGTCACAAGTTGGTATCAGAGCCGACTGCCTGTAGGAATCCCCCTTTCCAACTCCTTGGCCGAAGTTGAGTCTAGTCTTTGAAAAACAAATTTACTAACTTGTTGTGTGGCTTACGGGCCCACAACACCAATGGGTGGTATTAGGATCTTTTACTCCTCGTCTATACTCTAGGACTCTGATCTCTCTTCTATTCGGGTTAAAAGATTCTACTAACTCTGACTCTAGGTTCTCGCAACTATTTCTCCCGGAGAGCCCTCGTTCCGGAAGATCACCTGCTTCGTCAGAAGATTCTGAGGATATCCCTCGATATTTTTCCCGAGACCCTTATGCTCATCCCCTTTGCAATTCACTGCCACCGATATATCCCTACGAATATCTGTGTGCATTTGTCATTCTCACAATCGTTACTCGTCGCTCTTGTCATTACAAGATGCCTCGTAATATTCTCCGTTGTCCCGAGAATCCTTTGAGTTTACTGTCTTGCAGTTTTATATCACATGAAAACCCTTACGGTTATTTCCTCACATTTATCGAGGACCCGTTCTTCTCGATTGTTCATGCGTCTCACAAAATTCTATGGAATACTTTTCGATTTTTCAAAAATCCTATGCACCATGTTACTCTTGAACTTCTTACCTGCTTGCATTATGGTTAATTCCATATGACTAATAGTCTTCGTTAACATCCCTTGCCTTATCCATTTTGAGCCTATTGATTCAATGTGTGCGTATGCACACAGTCATCCGGTTATCCTTTCTAAAAATTATCTTTCCAACTCAGACGTCATTCCAGACATGAGTTGGTTCTCGGCAATTCAAACCTTTATTGATTGTCGAACTAAGTGTTTTCAACTTATCCATCCTTGATCAGAGCGTCTGCTTTTGATCCTTCCCTTTTGGAAACCATAATTTCTTTCTATTTCAAGCATCAGACTGATAAGGTGATTCTTGAACCTGATGCCTGTGCATTCTTTCTTCCTCTGAGTGAGTATCGATACTCACATCAGCTCCGTTGTGGATTGCCCGATCCATTCTTGGATTGTTATCCGACAGTATCCTTCATATTCAATCACCTTGTGAGTTCTTCCCCTGATACATAATGCCTGTGGTAAATTATATCCTCTGCTTCACCAACCATGCTCTGCTATCGAGCTTGTGTTTTGACTTTTGAAACTTGTAGTATATGTTACTAAGATGCCGATGGGTTGAACCTATGCCTTCCCCTAATTCGTGAGAACCCAAAAGTTTTCACAAGTCATACCCTTCTGGTGTTCTACCGGATAAAATTCCAACATTACAGTTTTATCAAAGCAAGAGGTAAATGAAATGATTTGCATTAAAGAAGTGGGAGTCGACCTTGAACTTGTGTTCATGCCCATGAAAATGATGTAGACCGTCTCGAAAGCTCCTTGCAAAATGATTATCCAGCTGTATGATTTCTTTGATATTCTTGAATTGAATCCTTACAGTTATGGTTCCGACCAGGCTGTCCTGATCTGGTATATCTGATGGGAATTCATTCCCGTGCCTCGTCTATTTTGGCCAGGTTGAAGTATCTACTGTCATAGGTCAAGGACCCAGTTATACTTCTATCATGTTCTACCTTCGAGTATTACCCCCTGTTATCTCGAAGATGTCTTGTCATTGCAACACATCTTACTAACTTTGTTGAAGTAATGTCTTTCCTTGTCGTAATCACTCGACGGGTTCTGGGTTGTTGTCAACCGAGGACATCGACTAGTGAAATTATTCTGCATTACAAATCATATACCCCTAGTATTTTACTGGGAAGTTCTGAACTCGATCTGGTCATTCCTAGACTATTGGCTACATCTTGGTCTTGCTATCTTTGACTGTGCTACCTCGTCCTTCTTTGGTGCACGAATTCTTCAGTGTGTGAGCACGACTTACGTCGAGCTTTCATCATCATGTTGCTTGTCTTGAAAGGCAACTTTGGTTCCAAGCTTGCATCTTATACATTGATCCTATAACTTACCACTTTGTCATTCCCTTGCTTGTTGTCGTTGTTGTTTGCTTGCATCCTTTTGAAACCTCCCGGCAAATGTGTCGGATCACCTTCAACACTTTGACTTCTTTCGAGATGTCAACTGTCATGATGAGAAATACCCTCCTTGCCCTCGATGATTTTTATTATCATTGACAACACCCTTGATTTCCTTTCCTCGCGAACTTGTCCATATTATGAATACAACTTGCTCTCCAGCTAGTGTTGTGTTCTGCCTTGAAGTATTATTGTCTATTATGTCGAGAATGTTGTGGGGATTGCTCCACCTCTTAGAAATTCTCGGTATGATGATACTTCTCACCATCACCATTCTTCCTTGGCCCCGTGTTGTTTCTAACCGGGATATCAATATGTTAACGATGCTGCTTGAGTTCTATACTTCTAGCAACCCTATTGCTATGAAGTTAATGACCGACAGTTTGTTTTTAGACTGTTGGCTATTGAATCGTCCCTCTAACATTGATCTTGCTGCCTAAGGTCATATTTCGGGCACACCTTTCAACTATTGATTAATGGTGTATGTTTTCCTCGAGCATACAACATTATACCATTTGAATTGACAAGTGTCATCTTCTTGTTCACATTATTGTGGAAATCCATCCGTTTGGAATTCTCGATAAATTGACGCTAAGCCCATCAGCCACCTACTCATCCTCTCCTTGGTTTAATGATGAACTATTGTTTCGGGGACCCACTCCCATAGTTCATCTCACGAGAATCTTGCAATGTCATTTCGTCGATTTGTGTTGCACCTTTTTCTTCTCGAACATCCCGAGTCTGAGGTATCATGACACCAATCGGGTCTGAATCTCGGTCAGATATGATGGCTGGGACAACTTCTAGGAGTTATAATGTTGGTCCTTTGATGACCCGGTAACATGATGTCATGCCTAGCACCCCTGGCTGGAGGACCTATCATGATAATTTCTTTTGCAAGAATAACCATTCTTCCAGGAGGAAATTGTAAGACTTATTCTATAAGTTGTTCCTGATGAATCCGTTGTGTATCCAAGTCCGATCTTTGCTTCAAGACCATGCCAATGCTATCTCGAAGCATGTCCGTGGTACCCCGATTTTCAACAAGAGCATTTGAAGCCCAATGCTAAATGTTTCTTGGTTAGTTATCCAAACACCGTTGTATGGGTAACATCTTGATTAATCCTTACCTCTTTATCTAAATGGTTGGGTACTTGCTCTCTTACCATGTATGCCATGTTTTGTTTGTCCATGGGAAGGACATACTCCTATTTATTGTGTGTAATCACAATTTTCCTTTCCATTTGTTTGTTTAACCTTTCTTTGATCTACATATAATCGAAGCAGTAATAATTTCTGCTTATGCAAACACCTTGGTATACAACTCTGCCGGTAAGAACCTGTTACTATTGTTCATAACACTCCGGTAACCACCGATGGACGAGAACTTTGCCTATTGGACCGCCTCGTTCAACGAGCAAGAACATGGTTCTCTTCGTTATCCGTCCTTGGTACCGACATTGTTGCTGACATAGCTGACAAGCTATGCACTAACATGCCTCCCTGTCTCGGTTGTGCAAGCTGTCACCACCCTTCCTATTTTCAACCCACATGGTGGGCCCGTAACCCACAGGTCCACGGGATCGAAACCTGACTCTTCTGTACAACCTTCATTCTAAAGTATCCTTTACACTTGGCTCGCAAGTACTTCACGAGCTAAATGGTATACCATGTTTCATCCTGGTATCAAACACATTAATTGTTCTCATTGCTCAAGCCCCGTCTCAGCTTCTGATTAGGCATCGAACGAAAGCCTATCCATTTGAAACTTTTATACCATCGCGTATTGCTCTCAATGAGTTCACTACAATACTACTCGCAGGGTACTTCGTGTATTTCCTAATTAGTTCACCGTCAGATGCCCGGCCTTGTGGAGATGCGTTCTTCCAAAAAAAATCCCCCCTGGTCGCATTCGTAGGACGATGGAGATCCCGAAGAAGGATGACGACTTGATCACGATAACTTGAAGCAGAGAAATGAAGACTTCAACGAAAGGGATCAACCTCTTCGAAAAGGGCAGCCAAGACCGAGAAGACTCGTTAGGTTGCGCTACCAGCACCCCCGCTTACTACACTGCTTAAATCTCGGGACGAGATTTCTTGTAGTGGAGGAGAATTGTGACGCCCAGGTAATCAAGCTACAGTAAACCTCTGCTAATGCTGCCACGTCACCACGATTACTGTTGCTAATCTCGCGTTAGTTCGGAACCAATTCAAATCCAAGTTAAAAAGAAAAATCAAGCAAACAATAAAAGTTTTCAAATATTAAAACTAAAATGTTCTGAGTGATCGAGATAATGCATAAACAATTATAGTGGAGAAACCACACTTTTATAAAATATTTTAATACTCTAAAATGAATAAAACAGTAGCTAAGGCAAATAATTAAATTTCATTTATATTGGTAAAATAATAAACTATATTATTTTGGGGTGGAACTTTTTGTGGCAGTGAAATAATTACTAATACTAAATTAGGTACAACTTTTGTAATATACAAAACAAAATTTAACTTGTAAATAAAAGAGAACGGAAATAGAAAAATAAGTAAAAGAAAAAGAAAATCCAAACCAAAAAAAAAAAGACAAAAAAAACCCTCCTTTGGGCCGAATGGCCCAACCGGGCATCTAGGCCACCAGGCCAGCCTACCCCATCCCTCTTATCCCCTCGGGCGACCGAACCCTAGCCCGATCCCAACACATCCTCCCGATCCACTCACCCCTCCTCCCCAACGACCCGATCTGGATCGGGGGCGCTCATCCCCCCCGACCCCGACGACCGCGTCGCCTGGCACCCGAAGTCGCGCCTTCCCATCGCCGCGACGCTGCCATCGTCCTCGTCTCCTCGCCACCGCATCGCTGTTGACCGCCAGACCTCTTCCCCGCCGGCTTCTCCACGCCTCGCCGCCCCGATCCCCCTGCAGCCGCTGGTGAGGACATAGTCCTCCTCCACCCTCTCCACTCCCCGCGCTCACCTCGCTCGGTAGCCCGCGCTCACCGCGGCCTCGCCCCGTCCGGCGTGCCGTCGCGCCCGCAACCACGCCGAGCCGACCCGCCGCGCTACTCCTCCTGGGAGCGCTCGCACATGCCGTGCCCCGCACCATCGCAGCCTCCCTTGCAGCCACGTCCCGGCTGCGCCTCTGGCTCCACGCGTGTGCGCCGCCTCCCTACCTCGCCGTCGGCCGTGCTCCAACGCGCGTATGCGCTTGCTGCTGCTCCTTGCTGCTCGGGACGGAGTTCCTCCCGCTGTCTCCGTCCGGCGCCTCCACCGCCCGCCCTCACCGCCGTTTCGCCGTGCCACTCTGGCGACCGTCGAGGCCGGCGCCCCCCTGATGGCCTCGGGCCTGCACGCCCGGCGCCCGTAGCCGCGCCCGGGTGCCCAATGCCCAACGGGCTACGCCCGTTAGCCGCCCAGTATTGCCCTGGCCCAATGACAGCCGGGGCCCACCCCTAGAACAATAAAAAAAAAGATGATAAAAATTAATAAATAATAATTTATAGTTAATTAATTTAATTAATGTTGTTAATTAACTCTTAACCTAATTAACCTGCGAACTAAGCTAGTTAAACTGTTAGCTAGTTAGTTAGGCTATGACATGCGGGACCCATAGTGCCCCTTGACCAGTCAACTTTGACTCAGTCAACTGCTGACTACGCAGTTAACTGGGCCCCATGTCAGCCTCTGTTGACTGGGCTGCTGACCAAGTCAACAGGCCCGCCTGTCAACCTCTAATGCCACTGCTGTGTACACTTCTTTGTGTACACTTACAATTAATATTTAATTTATTTTCGAATTAAATCATTTCCAAAAAAATGCAGAAAATGACTAAAACTTTGGAAAATCATATAAAATGATCCGTAACTCGGATGAAAATAATTTATATATGAAAGTTGCTCAGAACGACGAGATGAATCTGAATACGTTGTCCGTTCAACCGCCACACACCTCTATCATACCGAACCTGCAACTTTCCCCCTCCGTTTCATCTGTCCGAAAACGCGAAACACCGGGAATACTTTCCCGGATGTTTACCCCCCTTCGTCGGTAAAACCTCCTACCGCGTTAGGTCACACGTAGCACCGCGTATTGCCATGGTATGCTTTCTGTTGCTTTGATTGCTCTATATTCATTGTATTCCCCCTCCGTTACTTCCTTTCCGGTAAAACCTGAGACGATGCCGATGCCCCCGTGATCGACTACATCGACGACGACCCCTCCTTCTTGCCAGATGAACCAGGCAAGCCCCCCCCTTTGATCACCGGATATCGCCTATTCTTCTTTCTACTGCTTGCATTAGAGTAGTGTAGCATGTTACTGTTCGGTTACTCCTATTCTGTTGCATAGCCTGTCATTGCTGCTACAACTGTTGATACATGTACCTGCCATCCTAATGCTTAGTATAGGATGCTAGTATTCCATCAGTGGCCCTTCATTCTTGTCCATCTGCCATGCTATACCATCGAGCCGTGATCACTCGGGTGGTGATCACGGGTATATACTATATACATACTTTACATACACATGATGATGATTCGGAGATGGGGGCTGAAGGGGCAGGTGGTTCCACCCAGGTAGTGGTGGGCCTGGGTTCCCGACAGCCCCATGATGGTTACTTTGTGGCGGAGCGACAGGGCGGGTTGCGACCACCTAGGAGACAGGTGGGCCTGGCCCTGGTCGTTGTCCGCGGTTATTTCATAATAACACGTTTACCGGGATCTTGGTATTTGATCTGAGTCTGGCCATTTGGTCTATACGCACTAACCAGCTACGTGGGAATAGATATGGGCACTCGACGTCGTGGTATCATCCGAAGCCTTCTTGACGTCAGCGACTTAGCGGCGCGCCCCGGATTGGACCGGAACGCCTACTCTGGTATTAGGAGAGGCTAGGTCTGCTTACCGGCCGCCCTCGCAACGTGCAGGTGTGCATTGGGCGATGGGCCCAGACCCCCGTGCGCTTAGGGTTTAGACCGGCGTGCTGACCTCTCTGTTGTGCTTAGGTAGGGCTGCGACGTGTTGATCTTTCGAGGCCGGGCATGACCCTGGAAATTGTATCCGGTCAAATGGGATCGAGCGTGCTGGGTTATGTGGTGCACCCCTGTAGGGAAGTTAATCTATTCGAATAGCCGTGTCCCTCGGTAAAAGGACGACCCGGAGTTGTACTTTGACCTGATGACAACTAGAACTGGATACTTAATAAAACACACCCAGACAAGTTCCAGATTTAACTCGGTGGTTGCTCTCTCAAAGGTTGATGTGCGGGAGGATCGCCGGGTAGGATTATGCTATACGATGATACTTGGTGAACTTACCATCTATTCTATTCTACTGCTGCAAGACGGAGGCTGCCAGAAGTTGGATACTTGTTACTTTCCAGCTACCCTCATCTTCTGCTGCAAGATGGAGGTTACGAGAAGCGTAGTCTTCGTTTGGATTAGCTATCCCCCTCTTATTCTGGCATTCTACGAGAAGCGTAGTCTTTGTTTGGATTAGCTATCCCCCTCTTATTCTGGCATTCTGCAGTTTAACCCACATATATTACCCCTTTACACAGTTACCATTACATATGTAGTGTAGATCCTTGCTTGCGAGTACTTTGGATGAGTACTCACGGTTGCTTTTCTCCCCCTTTTCCCCTTTTGTCCCTTCTTCTCGGATGACGCAACCAGATGGTGGAGTCTAGGAGCCAGATGATCCCGAGGAGGTTTCTACGTGGAGTTCGGCTTCGAGGAGTAGTTAGGAGGTCCCAGGCAGGAGGCCTTGCCTTTTCGATCGTTGTTACTTTTGTGCTAGCCTTCTTAAGGCACACTTGTTTAACTTATGTCTGTACTCAGATATTATTGCTTCCGCTGACTCTTGTGTATTTGAGCTTTTGTATTCGAGCCCTCGAGGCCCCTGGCTTGTAATATAAAGCTTGTATTATTTTAATTTGTGTCTAGAGTTGTGTTGTTGTGATATCTTCCAGTGAGTCCCTGATCTTGGTCGTACATATTTGCGTGCATGATTAGTGTACGGTCAAATCGGGGGCGTCACATGCCGCTCCACCTTGGCGGCCTTGGCGTGTGAGATCTTTACCGGGCGGGCATTGCTCTCCGAGTTCGCTGGCTTTGGCTTCAATACACAGACAATGACCGGCCATGGAAGCATCTCCAGCTTCCCCATGACGAGGATGTGCGCGCGATCTTCCGAGCTTCTACTACTTGGATCATTGGTGATGGCCACACTTGCCGCTTCTGAACAGATCATTGGATCCAAGGGCAGTGTGTGGCCGAATTCGCACCCGTGGTTCTTGCCGCTCCATGGCTGACGGCCTTCAACACCGGTCATGGGCGTACGACATCCAAGGGGCACCCGAGCCCCTTGCGGTGCTCCAGTACTTGGAACTCTGGCGGTGCATCCGTCACATCACCCTCTCCATCGATTCCGATGCTATCCGCTGGCGATGGATGACCTCGGGCCTGTACACTGCCAAGTCCTGCTACGACATCCTCTTCCAGGGTTCCATCTCGTCGCCGCACACCAGGCTGACCTGGAAGACGTGGGCCCCGCTTTGCTACAAGATCTTCATGTGGCTTGTCGCCTAGGACCTGTACTGGGCCGCGGAGCGCCGTGCTCGTCATGGGCCCCTCACATCTTGGCTTGCGTTTTCTGCGACCAGACTCTCGAGACGATCGACCACCTCTTGGTCGGCTTCTCGTTCTCCCGTGAGGTATGACACCGCGTTCTTGCCGCCTCCAGGTTCACGGTGGCTATCCCGACTACGAACGACAGGTTCGTCGACTGGTGGAGTGCCGCAACTCTCACCTCCCCCCTTCGCTACAGAAAGGTTTCGCCCCCTTGGCATTCTTGTTGCTTGGAGCATCTGGAGACACCGCAACTCCGTGGTCTTCGACTCTACCCGCCCCTCCATCGACCTGGTGACCCAGAACATTCTTGACGAGACATGGTATTGGGCCCTAGCCAGGGCCAGAGGGCTCGCGGCGATCACACAATTCAAGCCACCCTAGGAATGCACCTGCTCTGTTTTTCGGGCTGAGCATCCTGGTCTCTTATGCTCGTCGTAGATACACGCTCTCCCGCTAGTGTATGAGATTGTATCTATCCCCTGTAACTCTTGCTTTTTTATCTATCAATGAAATGATATGCAGCATGCGTATTCGCGAACAAAATATCTACATGAGGAAAAACAATCAAACATCAAAATGATCAAATCTGTGATTGGCAAACTGTAACAATGACCATATATCCACACCAACCATCTCATGATACCACACGAGAGATGAGGTTTGTCAACAACAACGCCTTAAAATAGGAGCGGCGGTCATGCGCCGCCGTCACTAGATCCAACCTCCCAAGGTCAGTCTAGGTTTTCACGAACATATCCGAACAATGCCTTAAACAAGGTAACAACGTAAAAACATCGTCTTTTCCATGACTCGGGTCAGACATAGGCTTTCACCCCAGAGCTCGAGACCGAGTGGTCGAGTAGCACCACCATCAACGTCACTCATGCCGTCTTCACCACTTGCCTCAACCCCTGCAGCTACATGCGATGTGCGACCGCGCCACTGCACAATCATCCCTGTGTGTCAAGCCATCGTCCATAGTCCCACCTAGCCTAGTTAGCTTATTTAGCCTCCTACAATATTTGTCATGTTTTATCTGCTTTATTTCAGGATTATGTGAATTTGTTTCCATATCAAATATTTCATCCGTTCACTATTATAAGATGTTCCATTTTTTATCAAATTTAGATGTATATAGATGCATATTAATGTGTTTGTTCACTCATTTTAGTTCATGGTAGTCTATATTGAAATATCGAAAAATATCTTATACAGTATTTATGAACGGAGGGAGTAGAAAAATGAATGTGCTTAGTTCACTTCTAAAGTTAAAAAGCATGTGTGTGTCTTGTGCAGGACCGCTGGTCGCGGTGGAGATGGTTTGCGGCAGTGGCTGTCTTGCGCAGGCAAATTTTCATGTTTTGACCCTTTTTGCAAAGAAATTCGGGATCTGACCCCTGTTTGAAAAGTTTTCGGGATTTGATCCTTTTCCTACCGCCACAGGCTCTGGCGGTAGGGTTAGACAGCCTACCGTCACGGGAAAGCACCCTACCGCCGCCTCTCCTAGTGGTAGGCTACCTAACCCTACCGCCAGAGCCTGTGGCGGCAGGGTGTGGCTGGGTTTTGCCGCAAACCTTTCTGTAATGAAATATGCAGGGGCCCTGGCGGTAGGTTCATCCTACCGCCAGGGGGCTGGCGGTAGGCTGTGTGAACCTACCGCCAGTGACCTTGGCGGTAGGGTCCTGTGTTTTATTTTATTTTTCAGTTCATTTTCTTGCTTCTTTCAAATTCAATATGACAGCAATATCACAGCAAGTTTCACAAAATATGACAGCAATATCACAGATCTTAAACAATTAAACTTGGGCACCACATACACATTAACAAAACTTCAAGTGCATAGAACATTTCAAACGAACTTCAACTAATTAGTAATTGGAGTTCCACATAGGTTCACAAATAGCAAACACATAGATCCACAAATAGCAAACTCATAGTTCCACGTAGTTTCACAACCACTAGACAAGTTCAACCAAATGAAGTTGAAACACATAGACACAACCCAACTACAAATTCAACCAACTATCGGAGAGCATAATCATTTGCTCCTTCCCCTCTTGGAGGTACGGTCCTCGTTACTCTTTGAACGAGTCTCGGTCTTCTTCTTGGGCCGTCGAGGGAGCGGTCTCTGGAAAGGTTCCGGACTCAGCAACTTCGGCTTCTTTGAATCCCTCTTCGACATCTCTTCAGGTGGTTGAGATGATTGGGTTGGTGGAGGTCCATAATCTTCATCGTACTCCTCCTCCCCGTTGTCATCATCATCCTCATCCTCCTCCGCCACTTCTTCATATGTTGCCTCCTCCTCCTCCTCCTCCTCCTGAACCAACCTAGACGACGAGGGAACGTGGATCGATGAGTTGATGTGACCATGTGTGGCTGCAGGTTGATAAGCTTCAACCGACCCAGCTCCAGCACAGCCAAGCAGGCCTACCAGCTTGCAACAATGCTTCACGAGCTTCTACACTCACAATGAAACAAGAGCATATTAAGTATCAGATTTATGATTGCAAAGTGACCCAGATGCATCTGTTCCAAGGAGGCTGAAGTTGTACCTTCATCGCCCCCCTCATATTGTTCTCAGACTCTACGCCTCCGGGGGTACCACCTAGTGCATCTGAGGCTTCAAAGATGCATCTGTTCAGCTCACATGACTGCAAAGGCAGAAGTGAGTGCAGATGACGAATACAATAATTTAAAGGCATAAGTTTGAACGGACTTACCACTCTGTTGATGAGGGGTGCAAACTCCCTAAATCCACTGTGCATGTCTCTGATGCCGGTCTGGTAGGCCTCTTCCTCGGGGTCATCCCTCTCCAGCTCCGCGATGTCTTCCGCCGTCCACCGAGGCCTTAGACGAAGACGATGCTTCTGGCCATCATCGTATCACCTCAAGTGTTGGCCCTCGTAATCATCCCAGTCGGTCACTCTCCTCTCCCTATCTTTATGGTACCTCCTTTCGTTCCACGCCGTCACATGAGTTTTATGCTGCTCTCCCTAGTCTGTGATCGACTGATTCTTCTGTCGGCTCATCCTGCAAGGCATAGGCCACAAGAAACATCATAATAAAGTCGCCACGCAATGAAATCATGTGCATAGAGAACAAAGCGCTCACATGTGGAGCGTGTGGCCGCCGGTATCGTTGGGATGGGCCGGTGGGGTATGTTGATACATCCCAAACTGCGTGGCCACGCGGTGTGGAAAATGCCACTCGACGGCGTACACACAGATCATGGGCACGATGCACCGCCAGAGACCATTCCCCGCAGTGCACATCACGTTCAGATCGAAACCCCGCTCTCGGTCATGATACGGCCACCAGTTTACCTATTACATATACATTGGTAAGTTTCCACTCTCGGTCAAAAGTGGAATCAATGATAAAGGTGTTGAGCGAGTTCATATACCTGCGAAATCATCAAAGCGTCTATCTCGTTGGTGTAGGTCTTGTACGAAGTCTTGTTTAGGCCCGTGTAGAGTTTGACAACGTCCCACTCGTAAGCTACGGTGGAGTTTCGAGTCTCGTCGCCGTCTTCGCCATAGGCATCCCATGGGCCTCTACGCATCTTCTCCGGATGCCCCACCGGCAGCCGCTCCCACATCCAAATGGAGAGGGGCCAGACAAAGCCACTCGTATTGGACTTGCACTACAAGAAATATGTCAACTTGTGACCTTGACTATTGGTCACTGAATGGTCATTATTTTCCATTTGTGACCTTTTTGTTACTAAAAACAGATGGTCAAAAGCTGAGGGTCGTAAACTGAAATTAACGACCTTCTCTGTGAGAAGGTCATAGACGTTTATGACCAAAATATGCCTAATGTCTTGTTTTGGTCACTAGCAGCCTCCCCAGGCCACGTAGGCATCCGACGTGGCAATCTGATGTGGCACAAGAATCAGCCCGGTCCAATTCGATTTTCTACATGGGCCTAGCCCAACAATTCAGCCTTTTTATTGTTTTTTTCCTATGAATTTTTTGTCAGCTTCATGGACCAAGCCCAACATTACAGCCTTTTTATTTCATGGGTCGTGGGCTTTTTGTCTTTCTTTTTTTATTAAATGGGTCCACTAGTCAGATGTATCCCACTTGTCAGGTTCTATTAAAGTGGGACCCTTTTGACAGCATCATATTATTCGGATTACAATTTGAGAGAAATACATAACCATATTTAAATAAGAACAGACTAAAAACACAAGTAATATTTCAAATAACAACAGCGATAATCAACCAGTCACACAAATATACTGGGCTCCTTCTGTCATGACATAGTTACAAGCTTTACTAGTGTAATAACACAGATACAAATACAATCACAGTCACACAGATATAGGAACAATCACAATGAGAATTGACAATCAGCATAAAGTGGGCTCCTGCTCCAGGCAGATGAAACCGTATGCACGACTCACTAGGCGACCATAGTCGACTAGGCCACCTTCGCTACACTAGAACAGCAATAGAACTATCATCATGCCTTCGGCCATCCCCCTATTACATGAATCAGAAGAGAAGAATCAAAACACTAGAGCCAATATATTATGAACAAACCATTCAAGTTCTTTAGAATGATAACACAAATTCAGCTAATACAATGATTTTTGTTCCCCAGATAGTTAAAACGATATACTCAGTCATACAAGAAAGGTGACACAAGAAAAAATAGAGCATTTTACCTAAGTTCTTGTAGACATTGTAGAAAAAATAAACATGTTCTTTAGAATGATAAGACAAATTCAGCTAGTACAATGCTTTCATTCTCCAGCTAGTTAAAATCAAATACTCATTCATACAAGAAAGGTGACGAAAGAAAATAGAGCATTTTACTCATAGCATGCAAAGTATCAATATTCTATACTTATCAGCTTATTCTTATGCCTAAACCAAGGAAATCTGAATTTACTCATAGCATTACTCTTACTCGTAGCATTTTACTCATACAAGAGAAGTCTAAAAATGACTACAGCAGTACCTAAGTAATGCTGCAAATTATATTGCCGATGCATACTTTGTGATGAGAAAAATGGTTCGATCATCATCTAACAACATTCAACATGTATGCCATACATAAGAAATTGGCATTTCTGCCTCGATTGCTTGTTCAAGCTAGTTTAGAGTTCTAGACGATTGTCGATCAAGGTTTGATGCAACAGGGGTGGGAGATGTATTTGCCGAAAGAAAGGCGTGAGGTGCAACATGTACCGTGGGGTAAGGCCAGTTGTAGTGTGTGTTCCACCAGTCCATGAGAGCAAGCCGAGCATCCTTGGGGAGCTTCCCTTTCTTCCTCTTCTTCAGGAACTCAGTCCGGAGGTGGCTGAGGCAGCCGCTGTACTTGTTGAGCAGCATTCCCCTGAGCTCGCGGTCGGCCAACCGGGAACTCTGCTCTTGCATGCCGGCGTCGGATGCACCGGTGTCCCCTGAGCATGGCTCGTCCTCCGATGACTCCACCATTTCATCTTGCATCATGGAGACACCCCAAATCAAGTATGCACTTAAAAAAATGAGGTGTGGCGTCAGGATCAGGTTGCATGGCAGTAATACAGTGTAGAGACAGAACTAGAACAGAACAACATCGATAAGCAGACAAGTGCAGATAATCAGTTGGTTGTACAGAAACTACACAGAATTCAGAACCCACGGGCACTGCTGGACACTTAACAAACAACAATACAGGAAGGTGCAGACAGAAAATCTTCTGGAAAATGTCTCAAGAAAAGACGATTGAAGGAACTTCACAACTGCAAGTTTCTCCATGAGAATGTGCTATGCAGTGTATCTAGAAATATACTTCTATAAGAGCACCAGAATGAGTGAAACCTGATTATCGATTGGTTCATAAATCTGTAGTAGCAAGCATTAGTCCGAAAACCTAGCGAGTCTAAGAGAATGAGATGTAAAGCACACCACTTTTATCTATCAACCCTACATGAATGAACAATGGTTCACAGCTTGAACCAAACTGATTAGTTCAGTTTGTGCTTCAGGAAACAGAGACTATATAAGCACTCTTTCGGCATGACTGATTAGTTCAGTTCGTGCCGGAACCCTAGCTCTGTCAGGACCAGCAACCGGAAAGCAACACGTGAAAATGGATCGGTGAGGCGGTTCTCACCATCTCGGCGGGCGGCGGCAGGACGGGGCCGTCGTCGTCCCCGCCTCCGAAGTCCGAGTTGGGGAAGAAATGCGAGGGGGCGTACCCGCCAGAGACGTGGCGGATGGGGACCCCGCCGCCGTTGGAGTCCACGGCAATCTCCTCGTGCACCACCTCATCCTCCTTAGGGCCGGCGTCGGTGAAGGATGAGTACCCGGGGTCCACGAAGGAGGCGTACCCTCCCACGGCGCCGTCGGTGTCGGCGGGCATGGCTGAGCCGTCATCTTGGGTGTCGTCGAAGGGGTGGGAGGGGGTGCACTAGAGCTCGACCACGGCGCTGGCTTTGTCGGCGAAGAATGGGACCATGGTGGACTGGATCTGACGGTGCCCGCCTCCTCAATCTAGGGGCTCGCCGTGGGATAGAAGGTGAGGGCAGGTGGAGAGGATAGGGGGGAGAGGGTGGAGGTCGCCAGTCGAGTGGAGGTCGCAGGTGGAGTGGAGGTCGCCGGCGGCGGTGGGTGGGTGGGTGCGGCAGATGTGGAGGAGAGGAGAGGAAAGGTCGTGGGGTTGGGGAGGAATGGGTAGGTTAGGTTAGGTCGTGGGGTGGCTGCAGATCTGGCTATGGTCGTGGGATGCGAGGGTTGGATGGACGGGTGGATGGATGTATGGATGGACGGATCTTCGCCATGTCATCGATCCATGCCATAGTTGTATCCACCAATCAAAATTAAGGTTCTGTAAAAAAACTTTTGTTTTTCTTATAGTTTTTATTCTCTTATTCAGGGCAAACATTCAACATATTAACAACTTATAGTTTGTTAAAATAAATCTATATAGTGCACTGTTGTTTTGGACGAAAAAATCATTTTCCATTTTCCGAGTGCCCAAAAGGAGGTTTTTTTGTGAAGGACCTCCCAAATAATTGTTGCAAAATTGCACCAAATCAATTTTCTAAAATACTAGGACATATTTAATGCACAATTGACCAAATGGTTGGGTGTAAAAAGTTTTAATCCACCTCTCGTGAAAAAGACAAATTTTCGCCGATTCGGTTGGAAGCGGGTCAAATTTGAATTGCAGCTGCCGTGTAGTTTGCTCTTTATTTTTTACAAAAATCATTTCTAGGTACATAAGTACCTATTTAATCAGAGAAACACCAAAAAAATACCAAGATTCAACCACTAGCTAGGAACGGTCATTCCCGCCGTTTTGATCGCATTTTGAAACGGGCATAAAAAATTCAAAAAAAAATCAAAAAATTGAAAAACCTTCACATTGTGTCATTATATATGACCAAGTTTCCAGGAAAAATAATAAACTTGTAATACATCAATTCTTTTAAAAAAGTGTTCTCAGAAATGAGCTATCATGCGTGAAGATTCATGGCTTTCAAGCCAAATGATCAATCCTATGGCCACATTCATGGCATAGTTTGTTCAAATGATCTCATATTGAGCAAAAGGGTGCATCTTGGAATGGCAAACAATATTGCCTAAGGAAGTTTCATTTTCTTTGGACGAAAAAATCATTTTCCATTTTTCGAGTGCCCAAAAGGAGGTTTTTTTGTGAAGGACCTCCCAAATAATTCTTGCAAAATTGCACCAAATCAATTTTCTAAAATACTAGCAGATATTTAATGCACAATTGACCAAATGGTTGGGTGTAAAAAGTTTTGATCCACCTCTTGTGAAAAAGACAAATTTCCGCCGATTCAGTTGGAAGCGGGTCAAATTTGAACTGCAACTGCCTTGTAGTTTGCTCTTTATTTTTTACAAAAATCATTTCTAGGTACATAAGTATCTATTTAATCAGAGAAACACCAAAAAAAATACCAAGATTCAACCACTAGCTAGGAACGGTCATTCCCGCCGTTTTGACCGCATTTTGAAACGGGCATAAAAAATTAAAAAATTCAAAAAATTGGAAAACCTTCGCATTGTGTCATTATATATGATCAAGTTTCCAGGAAAAATAATAAACTTGTAATACATCAATTATTTTAAAAATTGTTCTCAGAAATGAGCTATCATGCGTGAAGATTCATGGCTTTCAAGCCAAATGATCAATCCTATGGCCTCATTCATGGCATAGTTTGTTCAAATGATCTCATATTGTGCACAAGGGTGCATCTTGGAATGACAAACAATATTGCCTAAGGAAGTTTTCATTTTCTTTGGACGAAAAAATCATTTTCCATTTTTCGAGTGCCCAAAAGGAGGTTTTTTTGTGAAGGACCTCCCAAATAATTGTTGCAAAATTGCACCAAATCAATTTTCTAAAATACTAGGACATATTTAATGCACAATTGACCAAATGGTTGGGTGTAAAAAGTTTTGATCCGCCTCTCGTGAAAAAGACAAATTTTCGTCGATTCGGTTGGAAGCGGATCAAATTTGAACTACAACTGCCTTGTAGTTTGCTCTTTATTTTTTACAAAAATCATTTCTAGGTACATAAGTATCTATTTAATCAGAGAAACACCAAAAATATACCAAGATTCAACCACTAGCTAGGAACGGTCATTCCCGCCGTTTTGACCGCATTTTGAAACGGGCATAAAAAAATTCAAAAAAAAAATCAAAAAATTGGAAAACCTTCGCATTGTGTCATTATATATGACCAAGTTTCCAGGAAAAATAATAAACTTGTAATACATCAATTCTTTTAAAAAAAGTGTTCTCAGAAATGAGCTATCATGTGTGAAGATTCATGGCTTTCAAGCCAAATGATCAAATCCTATGGCCACATTCATGGCATAGTTTGTTCAAATGATCTCATATTGTCCACAAGGGTGCATCTTGGAATGGCAAACAATATTGCCTAAGGAAGTTTTCATTTTCTTTGGACGAAAAAATCATTTTCCATTTTTCGAGTGCCCAAAAGGAGGTTTTTTTATGAAGGACCTCCCAAATAATTGTTGCAAAATTGGACCAAATCAATTTTCTAAAATACTATGACATATTTAATGCACAATTGACAAAATGTTTGGGTGTAAAATTTTTTGATCCACCTCTCGTGAAAAAGACAAATTTCTGCCGATTCAGTTGGAAGCGGGTCAAATTTGAACTGCAGCTGCCTCATAGTTTGCTATTTATTTTTTTCCAAAAATCATTTCTAGTTACATAAGTACCTATAGAATCATAAATACAAGGTTTGGTGGTGATACGTCGAGGTTTGGGCGGTGGTCGAAGGCCCCAACTCTAGAGCGCGTAAACTCGCATGCCCGCCGCGTGGTCACCGCGTGATTGTGGCGTTGCCATGTGTTCTGGGAGGCCTAGGCATGTCTAGTGGGTTGGGCACTCCCCAGGTAGGTGCTAGAAAGAAAATTACAACATAAGATTCTCACGAGGAGACCGATCGATGCTCAAACATGAATTAGCAGCCAAGTGTTTGATTAGCGGTACGGGAAATGCACATGGATAATGGGCTTGAGTTTTGGTTGAGGATGATCAGTTACTAAGAAGACCGTCTTCACAAATTTTCAGCTCAAAAGAAGGAGTCTAGGTGGTACTTACTTTGCAAAGTACCTAACTGGACATAAATACAAATGTTGAAGCTGGGCTCAAAATAATGAATGGATTGAGCTGGCATTTGGTGGAGGATAGTTATTTGGGCATAGGAAAGCACTGTAGAAAATGGATACCATTTGGACATGCCAAAGTGGTACTTCCTTCACAAAGTGTTTTTTTTTTTGAACAAAATAGGAAAATAAATATTTTTGAATTATTTTTGAACTAGGCAAGGAAGCTTTTTTACATATTTGATGAAGATATGACCCAAAAAAATTATGAGATTTTTTGGGGAATTTTGGGAATGACAGAAATATAGGTTGCTTCGCAACCTAGGGCAAAAACTGCCACATGGACATGACACATATGCAAAACTGATGAAGTAGCGCCTAGTCGTAGCAACCCACCACAATTTACAAGGTTATGACCATCTATATTGGTCATGATCAGCTAGAAATAAGGCAGCGGACCAGTGCTATCTGCTTTATGACCATTTCGTGTAAGGAAATTATGACCTTTCTGACAAAAATGGTCGTTATAGTTTAGGGTTTGGAGCCCCCCAAACAGCTTTTGACCAATTGGTCTCAAATGGTCATAGATTTATGACCAATTCTCCCAGGGTCACTGACAGAAGGTCATAAGTTGACATATTTCTTGTAGTGTTGTCTCCCGTCCTCTGTGTTGCATCGTCGAGCTGCAAAACATCAAATAAGGATCAGATATAACAAAATGTCATGGACATACTTCCGTAGGTAGGTAGGCAATTAGACACTCTCTTACCGAACAGTATAGGTAGGCGAGAGATGTTGTCCCCCAACTGTACCCTGCCTCCCAGACCGCTAGGAAGAAGAGATACGACCAGTTAGCAGAGTTCCCGGAGCTGTCTGGAAACACGACATCCGAGAGAATGTACCACAGGTAGGCCCTCGCGTACCACTCCACTGTCGTCTCGTCGGCGCCTTCGGGGCATCTGTGCGGGTGCTCCGCGAGCCAGATCAACGGCACACCGGATGTACAGTTACCCTTAACAACGGGGCAGACGCCGATGAGGGTGGCAACCCTATTCTGCCAGTTGGCCCTCTCCACTCGCCCGGTGAGTGCTTGACCCATGATCGGCATTGCAGTAATCATAGACCAATCCTCGAGGGTCACCGTCATCTCCCCGCATGGCAGATGGAAAGAATGGGTCTCCGGTCGCCACCGGTCAATCAATGTTGTCAGAGCTGCGTGGACAAGCGCCGGCGGCTTACGCTTGAACTGCAACACAAAACCCAACAGACGGGCTTTCTTGAAGAACGGCGCGTAGCGCTCGTCATATTCCATATGCCCATATACCCCGTGACCCCTCATTCGCAGTGACTGGAGCATCTGTCAGAAAGTGAACGCCAAAAGTTTGGAAATTATTTTCATCAATCCGAAAACTTTGCTCAATATTTCATTCATATCACTTACCTCTCTGTTCTCTATGAAACGGGCACGATGACCCTTCTCGAATGCCCAGTCCAGCATGGAGTACCGTGGGCCGATGTTGTCCGCAAGAGGTGCCCGCCTTAATAAAATTTAAAAAAAAAGAATCATAAGCATAAGCATAAACAAAAAATGAAATTTCTTGATTACATGAACTAGGGTTCATCTTAAGCATATACCTCCAACAACATCTACTACACATGATGGATCACATCATATCAACATGCATCATATCCAAATAAAATCCTCCAACATACATCATATCATCATATTTTTAAATATTTTTTTCCAACAACATCTTCATATCATCATATCAACATGCATCATCAAGCTAGGGTTCATCTTCACATCAAACTAGGGTTCATCATCATATCAACATACATCATAATTTTTTTAACAAAAAAAATTATGAACTAGGGTTCTTCAAACTAACATATGAACTAGGGATTTGAGTTCATATTCAATACCACTACTTACTAAAGAACTAAGAACTAGAACTACAATCTACCTAAAACAATCTTAGGTGAAAAAAAATCCAATCTAAGTTCAAAAATATGAGGGATTTCAAGCAAATAATGCGTCGAATCGGAAGCAAGTTTGCAAAAAAATAATTGGAGGGATTGGAGGAGCTTACGTTTCTTTCTTCGGGGCCATCTCGATCCACAAAAACGGTGAGGAATCGGCGAAGATCCAAGGGGGGAGTGGAGGAGATGAGAGAGGGAGAGAGGGGCGACTTGGGAGAGAAAAGAAGAAGAAACCGACCGGGGGGGAGGGGGGAGTGTGGGGAGATGGGCAGGGGCGCGGGGTCCTGGGCGAAATAACTGCTCGGACCCTACCGCCACAGGCTCTGGCGGTAGGGTTAAACAGCCCACCTCCAGGAGCCCTGGCGGTAGGGTGCGACGGAGGGAAACGGCGACCGTCACCACGTGCTGACGTGTATAAACACCCTACCGCCAAGGCCCGTGGCGGTAGGCTGTCTAACCCTACCGCCAAAGCCTGTGGCGGTAAGAAAAATGGTCAAATCCCGAAAACTTTTCAAACAGGGGTCAGATCTCGAATTTCTTTGTAAAAAGGGTCAAAACACGAAAATTTGCCTCTTGCGCGGGACTGCTGGCCTAGAGCTTAGTGATGGTTGGCAGCAAAACATTGTCATAGACAATATACGCTTTTCATTTAATTTGGAGTGCCGGTCGACGTCCCGCCAAACATCCACGCCATGGGATGTTATCATGCTATAAGCGACTAAACGAGACCTGGCTGAGCTGGCCTTCCACCCCGCCGCAATCAGTCGTGCGTTGTGTCTACCTGGCTATTCGCCTAACATCATACAGTACTGAATGCTAGTTTCAAAAAAAAAAAATACAGTACTGAATTAAGTCGATAAAAGCTAGCACCCAGTTTCTCTATGGTCTGAAGAAAATATCTCAAGCTATAGTCGGTGCATGCACCCAGTTACAGTGTGTAGTGCTTCATTCAAGCTAGCGATCGTCCTTGTCTAGCTAATTGACGAGCAGGTGCTTTTCGTTCAATTTTCCAAGTGGGGAGCACGAAATGTACTATCTCAGTAATAGATGCATGTACATTTCTTCTAAGGATTTCGAAACTAAAAATCCAGAACATATAATACTTCGTTTTTATTTACTTCGCATATTAACTTTGTCTCAAGTCAAACTTTATGAACTTTGATCAAGTTTATCTTAAAAAAGTATTAACATCCACAATACCAAATCAACACCATTAGAATCACCATTGAATATATTTTCACATCATATATATCTGTTATTCTAAAAGTTTACATTGTTTTCTATAATCTTGGTCACATTTTACAGAGTTTGACTTAGGTCAAAACTAATATGCGGAGTAAATAAAAACAGAGGAAGTATATCACAGAGGCATAGGCTAAGATTGTTGTTTCTTGGTTATAGGCCATCTTTTTCATTGACTATCAACATATATTAACCTCTTTTTGAAAACAAATAAATGTGCACATAGACTAAACACTTTGTTAGCGGCTAGCGCTAATGAAGTCACTCGTCTAATTCGGCAGCAGCGCATATACCATAGGGATTTCAGTGCTTGCCTTAATCGTTCGAAAACAATTCAATTTTCAAATGTTATCATGAGCTGTTTCTCTTTTGTATTTTTTTAAAGGCACACAAAAAGCTTGTGGGCAGGCAAATCAAAGAATCACTTTCTATCATTGCGATGACCTGGTCTTAATTTGCAGCGTACTCTTGATGTTGAAATCAATAGTTTTGCTTCATTACATATCTTTTTGCCAACTATGGTAGTCGTTATCGCTCAATGCGGGTTCAAGTGCGGATTTTTGTTTGCATGATAAGACAATAGTGCTTCTACATGTGAGCAGCACTTGAGCGCCTAATATCTTCCGTGACGCAAAGTACACACTTCATGAACACAGAGGCCTGCCCCTATAAATAGAGCCATACACCAAACATTCATCTCACACATTTCCAAAGCAAAACCTAGCTAAGACCAAAACTCCTGTAGCAATCCACTAGATAACATAATAACAGTACCAGCAGTCATGGCTAAGGCACATACATTGGCTGCAACATTGTTGCTTGTCATGTCGGTGTCCCTCGCTGCACTAGAGGGTGTTCATGGCGTTTGCGGCATGTCGAATGATGAATTCAAGCTTTGCCAGCCTGCGGCGGCAGCGAATAACCCGACAGACAGTCCATCGGCTGAGTGTTGTGCTGCGCTTGGGAAGGCCAACCTATCATGCATCTGCCGATACAAAGGCATCGCCGGCATATGGCTGAGGAAGTACCACATCGATGCAAAGCGCGCCATGGCGCTGCCTGGCAAATGCGGTCTCACCATGCCCAACAACTGCTCGTGATGATCGGATGTACTACCCAGAAGTATCTAGAGTCGGTTGCACTACATCTGCATCGACACTTATATATGGCTAAATAAGTGGAGGAGCACTTGGAAAAGCATTGTGCTACTCGGTCTTATTGTTATTGTGTGATTTCAAAGTCATTAAGCTCTTGATAAAATAGTATATGCATGTTATACCGAAAGTGTAAGGATGGCAAACATGCCTTGCATGTTATTTCCATGAATTTAATACTCCCTCTGTCCCATAATATAAGAACGTTTTTGGCACTACACTAGTGTCAAAAACGTTCTTATATTATGGGACGGAGGGAGTATCTTATAGTGGTGACGTTCGTGTCAAAAAGTTGCATGTTTTGGTCTTATAGTGGTGTCGTTCGTGTCAAACGTGAACAAGTAATGTCGATCACGATTTTTCCCTATTGGTCACTTGTCAATAAATTGATACAACTATCAAGATTGTCCGTTTGTGCAACTAGTTTTCTATATAGAGTTTGTGATTTTGCATCTATGTATGATAAAAGAAAATGCAGCTAATGTCTATCTTCACAAAAAAAAAAAACTATAGTATCCAATGGACTCGAGTATTTGACAAAAAAAAAACTATCACATTAGGGCATCTACAATGCACAGACGCTAGTCGAGGCACTTAATAAAAATAAAATAAAGATTTAGTGTATAGCACCAGCGCCTGGTCGCTAGGAGCTGGATTGTATACTAGTTTTTCAAGCGTCCGACTCCACGCTGGGCATCAATGCCAAAAAACGAACCGAGAAAAATATGGAAACTGCCAAAACTATCAGGATTTAATCCCTGGCGCCCCTTGCTTAGCGCCGCGTTGGACTTGTCCTTAGAGGCTGCCATCCCACTCAACTACCACATTCAAAAAAATGACTGGTAACTACCAAAATTTTCTAATTTTGTAACTAAAAACAACTACTTTTAAAAAATGGTCAGTTTTGATGATTTAAACACGTTTATGACATGCAGAGCCCACCCGTCAGGGCTGACGTCACGGCAAAGTCAACTCAGTTTATTTTGACCATTACATTGACCGTTATTACAAGTGGGGCTCACCTGTCAACATCACTTTTCTTCTTCCTCCTCTTCTCTCTCTTTGGCATTTCCTCAAACACCTCGTGTGCACTCGTAAGGCACCTCCGCCATCCTCAACTCTCGGTGCTCACCTCTCCCCATGCCTCGATCTCGTATGGATCGGGAGAGCCCGAGCTGCCCAACCACTCCGGTGACCGCCTCTCCCCCACGCGTCACTCCAGCAAGGTCACCTCTGCCGGCGACCACCGCCACCAGCACACACGAACCAACCTAGCTAGTACTCGCACGAACCTACAACGCACGCGCACGCTCAAGCATCAGCCTTGGTATGAGCTACCACATGAGCTCCTAGGGCTCTTCGTCGCCCGCCTCCCGTCCTTCGTGCAGGTGCAGTTGGTGCGCGAGGCCACGGCGCCGGATGCCGTCAAGCTCGCGCGCCTCGTCGAGGAGCTGCAAGAGCGAGAGTCCCGCCTGCGCACCGAGTTGCTCGAGCACAAGATCCTCAAGGAGACCATCGTCGAGGAGCTGCGTCAGGTGGTGGCGCCGACGGCCTCGGAGGAAATTCCGTTAGCTTCGGCGGCCGCTTCCACAGCTCCAGCCGCCTTGGTTGCGCCGATGTTCCAGTCCCCAACCAACGCCAGTGACGTGGTGTGCTGGGGCGTCGCCATGGAGGAGTTCGGAGCTCAAGTCCGGATGCACACGAGGTGTTCGAGGAAATGCCATAGAGAGGAGGAGGAAGAAGAAGAGTGATGCTGACAGGTGGGCCCCACTTGTAATAACAGTCAATGTAACGGTCAAAATAAACAGAGTTGACTTTGCCGCCATGTCAACCCTAACGGGTGGGTCCCGCGTGTCATAAATGTGTGTAAATCGTCTAAACTGGCCATTTTTCAAAGGTGGTAGTTTTTAGTCACAAAATTAGAAAAAAATTGTAGATATCAGTCACTTTTTTGAATGTGGTAGTTCAGTGGGACAGCAACCCCTAATATGGTAGTTTTTTTGTCAAATACTCCAATGGACTGCCACAACAGCTCTCCGGCTTCTAGAAAAATCTCCAAAATTGAACTATATGTGCTTATTAGCAAACATATAGCATGACAGTTCATTCAGAATTTCAAGGTGATACCGGGAAGCAACCTACCAGGAACTAGTAAACAAACATGTGCTCGAATACTAGCAGGAAAGGCAGGACTCCTGATTTAATCAAACATATTGTCTATGCCAGCACAACTCACTACTTGCTAGGTGGTTTCAGTTTGAAGGTCTGATAATCCTCGGTGAGGTGCGTGTGATGTGCTCATCTTTTTTTTTAGAAAAGGGGTATTCCCCGGCCTCTGCATCAAAATGATGCATGCGGCCATCTTATTAATCAGCAAAAATAAGGTCTCCAAGTATGCGGAACAGAATTACAAAAAGCTCCAACTGAGCTAGAAAAAAGCAAGGACACCACACTCGGATGCGTTAATGTAAACATGACCTAAACTCCTATCCTATTACATGACCGCCATCCAAACCGGTTGAAGATAACCCGAGCTACCATCTCCCAACGGATAGACCCAGTAACCAAACGCTCCCTGGCATCCATCGGAGTGAGTAGCGACCACATACGGATCAAAGCAGTGGCCCTGTGAATAACCTGCAAAAAATGAACATTCGTTGATCTATTAAAAACCAAGTCATTCCTGCAATTCCATATAGCCCATAGTAACGCACAAACACCCACACGGATGTGGCTCACTAATTCTTTCGCGACTCCATTCAACCACGTGCCGAATAACGTGGTGATACTAGTAGGAGGAGATATATTAAAAGCAATATGGACCGAACGCCATAATACTTTAGCCATAGGACAATCGAGAAAGAGGTGTTTAATTGATTCATCCTTGTCGCAATAACTACAGCGTAAAGACCCATTCCAGTTACGTTTGGCCAGATTATCCTTAGTGAGAATTACTTGTTTATGAACAAACCACATAAAAACTTTAATTCGTAAGGGAGCTTTGACCTTCCAAATGTGAGCAGACCTAGGGATAGGCACTGAGTTGATTAAATCTAAATATAGCGATTTCACCGAAAACGTCCCGTTCTTAGTCAGTTTCCAGTGAATACGGTCTGTCTGCTGAGACAGCTGAACATCCATCAGTCTTCTCACCAGATGAAGCCAGGCTACCCAGCGGTGCCCAACCAGCGCCCTTCGGAATTGAATATTAAGAGGAGTGGACTGCAATACTGTTGCAACGTAGTCTGCTTTACGTTGAACAATATTGTAGAGAGAATGATATTGAACAGCTAGGGGCGTCTCTCCCAACCATGTATCCTCCCAAAATCTTGTGGAAACACCGTTGCCAACTAAGAACTTAGTTCTATTGAAGAAGGCCGACTTAACTTTCATCAGTCCTTTCCAAAAGGGTGAATCAGATGGTCTAGCTGCCACTTGGGCTAGCGTCTTGGTTGTAAGGTATTTATTATGTAAGATTTGGGCCCATGTGGCATGAGTCTCAGAAGATAACTTAAACAGCCACTTGCTGAGTAAGCATCTATTCTTAACCTCCAAGTTTTCAATTCCAAGCCCCCCTTGATCCTTAGGTCTGCAAATGACATCCCATCTAGACAGCCTATACTTGCGCTTCATCTCATCACTTTGCCAAAAGAAACGCGACCGATAGAAATCCAGTCTTTTCCTTACCCCTACTGGGATCATGAAAAAAGACAGTAAAAACATGGGCATACTCGTAAGCACCGAGTTAATCAAAATCAGTCGGCCCCCGTATGACAACAGTTTGCCCTTCCAACAGCTAAGTTTCTTCTCAAAACGATCCTCTAGACTCTTCCACTCTTTATTAGAGAGTTTCCGATGATGGATCGGAATTCCAAGATATGTGAAGGGTAACGACCCTACCCCACATCCAAATAGCTGTTTGTAGGCTTCTTGTTCATCTTTGGCTCTGCCAAAGCAAAACAATTCACTCTTATGAAAGTTAATCTTTAACCCCGAGAGTTGCTCAAAAAGACAAAGCACAAGCTTCATATTTCTCGCCTTAGCCAAATCATGCTCCATGAAAAGAATCGTGTCATCCGCATACTGCAAGATAGATAGTCCTCCATCTACTAGATGGGGAACGAGACCACCTACCTGATCATTCTCCTTAGCTCTACCAATAAGGATTGTTAACATGTCTGCTACAATGTTGAACAAGATGGGAGACATCGGGTCTCCCTGTCTTAAACCCTTGTGAGTCTGAAAGTAATGACCAATATCGTCATTAACTCTTATTCCGACACAGCCTTTTTGAGTGAAAGAGTCCACCTGCTTTCTCCAGGATGGATCAAAACCTTTCATTCTTAAGGCTTGCTGAAGGAACGGCCATTTGACCTTATCGTATGCTTTTTCAAAGTCCACCTTAAAAACTACTCCATCAAGTTTTTTCGTATGGATTTCATGGAGTGTCTCATGAAGGACAACAACCCCTTCAAGGATGTTTCTATCCGGCATGAAAGCAGACTGGGAAGGCTGCACAACGCTATGTGCAATCTGCGTCAATCTATTCGTTCCCACCTTAGTGAAAACCTTAAAACTGACATTAAGAAGACAGATTGGTCGAAATTGCTCAATTCGATTCGCTTCTGCCTTCTTAGGAAGTAAAGTTATGGTACCAAAATTAAGGTGAAATAGTTTCAGATGACCATCGAAAAGATCATGGAACATCGCAAGTAGATCATCCTTAATGATGTGCCAGCACCTTTTATAGAATTCAGCCGGAAAACCATCCGGGCCAGGCGCCTTATTATTCTTCATCTGTGAGATCGCATCGAACACCTCTTTCTCCGAGAACGGGGCAGATAAGATCTCGTTCTCATCTGCCGCTAGTTGGGGAACATCCTGAATTTGGGTCTCGTCTAGAGACACGAAACTATCATCCGGGGCCCCAAACAACCGCTTATAATAGTCAGTGATGTAAAGCTTGAGGTTCTCCTGCCCAACTATCGTGCCCTCATCCTGCTCGAGCTGAAAAATTCTTTTCTTTCGATGCTTACCATTAGCAATCAAATGGAAGAATTGTGTGTTATCATCCCCTTGGATAACTTCACGAACCTTGGCACGGAGTGCCCATTTCAATTCTTCCTCTCGCAACAATTCCTTCAGCCTAGATTCGGCCGTTACCTTAGCCTCCAGCTCACTGGTCGCTAGGACAGAATACTCAGCCTTAACATCGAGGGTATTAATAAGGTTGATAAGCCGCTCCTTCTCAACCTTATACACCCCGCTAAGATGCTTTGCCCAGCCACATAGGAACTGCCTTAAATGTCTAATCTTATTCTGCCATCTGTCTACGGCAGAATTACCACCTCCACCTTTGGCCCATTCCCTGTCAACCAGGTCTAAAAACCCTTCTCTCTCAAACCACGCTAACTCGAAAGAGAAAGTATTTTTATTTCTCATATAAGTTGCCACTCCAGAGTCTACCAAGAGTGGAGTATGGTCCGAAATGGCCCTCGACAAGGCCTGTACGGTCACCATGCCATGTGATCGTGTGATGTGCTCATCTATAGATACTTCACTGAGGACACTCAAAACAATACCGAAATGCCCATGCCATGTGCTTATATGGCAGTATTGAATTGCATGAAAGCATCCATCACATGGTTGTTGGATCACACAATGTTTGCCTATTTAAGTGTGGGAAGAGAGATGGAGCAATGACTCTAAGAAGCCATCATTTGTGGACCAAGGAGTAGAGCTTACTCGTTGCTAGGCTCATTTCAGCATGCCACATATTCAATGTACACAGGTTTTGCACTTAGTTAGAATTCATTTTTCAGTGTCGTTGAAATCCACATACATCCTAGGACTGAGAAGCATCGGGATTTCCAACTGCACAGACTTCACTTAGCTTTCTACGAGAAGTAACCTTCCTAGGATGACCATGTGGAGATGGACTCCTTTAGGAATTTGCCATCCTAGTGAATTTTGTTAACTAGACATGTATCTAGAGTTAAATCAATGTCTCGAAGCAAAGAATGCTGAAGTGATGCACTAATTAAAGTGAAGGAAATATGCCCTAGAGGCAATAATAAAGATATTATTTGTATTTCCTTATATCATGATAAATGTCTTTTATTCATGCTAGAATTGTATTAACCGGAAACTTAATACATGTGTGAATACATACACAAAACAGTATGTCCCTAGTATGCCTCTACTAGACTAGCTCATTGATCAAAGATGGTTATGTTTCCTAGCCATAGACATGAGTTGTCATTTGATCAACGGTATCACATCATTAGGAGAATGATGTGATGGACAAGACCCATCCGTTAGCATAGCACTATGATCGTTTAGTTTAACTGCTATTGCTTTCTTCATGACTTATACATGTTCCTATGACTATGAGATTATGCAACTCCCGAATACCGTAAGAACACCTTGTGTGCTATCAAACGTCACAACGTAACTGGGTGATCATAAAGATGCTCTACAGGTGTCTTCGAAAGTATTCGTGGTGTTGGCATAGATCAAGATTAGGATTTGTCACTCCGAGTGTCGGAGAGGTATCTCTGGGCCCTCTCGGTAACACACATCATAATAAGCCTTGCAAGCAAAAGACTAATGAGTTAGTCACGAGATGATGTGTTACGGAACGAGTAAAGAGACTTGCCGGTAACGAGATTGAACTAGGTATAGAGATACCGACGATCGAATCTCGGGCAAGTAACATACCGTTTGACAAAAGGAACAACGTATGTTGCTATGCGGTTCTGACCGATAAAAGATCTTCGTAGAATATGTAGGAGCCAATATGAACATCCAGGTTCCGCTATTGGTTATTGACCAAAGATGAGTCTCGGTCATGTCTACATAGTTCTCGAACCCGTAGGGTCCGCACGCTTAACGTTTGATGACGATCGGTATTATGAGTTTTTGAGTATTGATGTACCGAAGGTAGTTCGGAGTCCCGGATGAGATCACGGACATGACGAGGAGTCTCAGAATGTCCGAGACATAAAGATTGATATATTGGACGGCTATATTCGGACACCGGAAGTATACCGGAAAAGTTTCGGATTTATCGGGAATGCCGGAGGGGGTTACCGGAACCCCCTACGAGAGGGGATGGTCCATAGTGGGCCTAAAGGGTGAGAGAGAGGCAGCCCATAGGGCTGGCCGGCGCCCCCACCTAGGAATCCTAGTTGGACTAGGATTGGGGGGGCGCCACCTCTCCTATTCCTTTCCCCCTTCTTCCTTTCGGTGAATCCTACTAGGAATAGGATTGCAATCCTATTCCTAGTAGGAGTCCCCTCCCTAGCCGCACCATAGAGGTTGGCCGGCCCCTCCTCCCTTGCTCCTTTATATACGGGGGCAGGGGGCACCCAAAGACACACAAGTTGAATTGTTTTAGCCGTGTGCGGTGCCCCCCTCCACAGAATCACACCTCGGTCGTACCGTCGCGAAGCTTAGGAGAAGCCCTGCGCCGGTGAACACATCATATCCGTCACCACGCCGTCGTGCTGACGAAACTCTCCCGTGAAGCTCAACTGGATCAAGAGCTCGTGGGACGTCATCAAGCTGAACGTGTGCTGAACGCGGAGGTGCCGTACGTTCGGTGCTTGATCGGTTGGATCGCGAAGAAGTTCGACAACATCAACCGCGTCACTTGACGCTTCCACTCCCGGTCTACGAGGTGGCATCATGAGCCAGGTCTATGCGTAGATGATATGCACGAGTAGAACACAATGAGATTGTGGACGATACTAGTCATACTGCATACCAGCATGTCATACTTTGCTTCGGCGGTATTGTGAGATGAAGCGGCCCGGACCGACATTACGCGTACGCTTACGCGAGACTGGTTTCACCGTTACGAGCACTCGTTGCTTAAAGGTGACTGGCGGGTGTCTGTCTCTCTCACTTTAGCTGAATCAAGTGTGGCTACGCCCGGTCCTTGTGAAGGTTAAAACAGCACATACTTGACGAAACATCGTTGTGGTTTTGTATGCGTAGGTAAGAACGGTTCTTGCTAAGCCCGTAGCAGCCACGTAAAACTTGCAACAAACAAAGTAGAGGACGTCTAACTTGTTTTTGCAGGGCATGTTGTGATGTGATATGGTCAAGACATGATGAGTTATACGGTTTTCTATGAGATGATCATGTTTTGTAAAGTTATCGGCAACTGGCAGGAGCCATATGGTTGTCGCTTTATTGTATGAAATGCAATCGCCATGTAATTGCTTTACTTTATCACTAAGCGGTAGCGATAGTCGTGGAAGCAATAGTTGGCGAGACGACAACGATGCTACGATGAAGATCAAGGTGTCAAGCCGGTGACGAAGGTGATCATGACGGTGCTTTGAAGATGGAGATCAAAAGCACAAGATGATGATGGCCATATCATGTCACATATTTTGATTGCATGTGATGTTTATCTTATTATGCTTCTTATTTTGCTTAGAACGACGGTAGCATTATAAGATGATACCTTACTAAATTTCAAGGTATAAGTGTTCTCCCTGAGTATGCACCGTTGCGAAAGTTCGTCGTGCCGAGACACCACGTGATGATCGGGTGTGATAAGCTCTACGTTCAAATACAACGGGTGTAAGCCAGTTTTGCACACGCAGAATACTCGGGTTAAACTTGACGAGCCTAGCATATACAGATATGGCCTCGGAACACTGGAGACCGAAAGGTCGAACGTGAATCATATAGTAGATATGATCAACATAAGATGTTCACCATTGAAACTACTCCATCTCACGTGATGATCGGACATGGTTTAGTTGATTTGGATCACGTGATCATTTAGATGACCAGAGGGATGTCTATCTAAGTGGGAGTTCTTAAGTAATATGATTAATTGAACTTTAATTTATCATGAACTTAGTCCTGGTAGTATTAGCATATCTATGTTGTAGATCAATAGCTCGCGATGTTGCTCCCCGTTTATTTTTCATATGCTCCTAGAGAAAACCAAGTTGAAAGATGTTAGTAGCAATGATGCGGAATTGTTCCGTGATCTGAGGATTATCCTCATTGCTGCAAAGAAGAATTATGTCCTTGATGCACCGCTAGGTGACAGACCTATTGCAGGAGCAGATGTAGACGTTATGAACGTTTTGACAAAAGCTCGATATGATGACTACTTGATAGTTTAGTGCTCCATGCTTTACGGCTTATAATCGGGACTTCAAAAACGTTTTGAACGCCACGGAACATATAAGATGTTCCAAGAGTTGAAATTAGTATTTCATACTCATGCCCGTGTCGAGAGGTATAAGACTTCTGACAATACTTTGCCTACAAGATGGAGGAGAATAGCTCAACTAGTGAGCATGTGCTCAGATTGTCTGGGTACTACAATTACTTTAATCAAGTGGGAGTTAATCTTCCAGATAAGATAGTAATTGACAAAGTTCTCTAGTCACTATCACCAAGTTAGTAGAACTTTGTGATGAACTATAATATGCAAGGGATGACGAAAGGAATTCCCAGCTCTTCGCGATACTGAAGTAGGCGAAGGTAGAAATCATGAAAAAGCATCAAGTGTTGATGGTTAACAAGACCACTTGTTTCAAGTAAAGGGCAAAAGGATAGAAAGGGAACTTCAAGAAGAATGACAAGCAAGTTGTCACTCCCGTGAAGAAACCCAAAGCTAAACTCAAGCCTGAAACAAGTGCTTATACTGCAAAGGAAATGGTCACTAAAAGTGGAACTACCCTAGATACTTGGCGGATAAGAAGGATGGCAAAGTGAACAAAGGTATATTTGATATACAAATTATTGATGTGTATTTTACTAGTGTTCATAGCAACCCCTCGGTATTTGATATTGGTTCAGTTGCTAAAGAGTAGTAACTCAAAATGGGAGTTGCATAATGAACATAAACTAGTTAAAGGATGAAGTGACGATGTATATTGGAAGCAGTTCCAAGATTGATATGATCATCATCGCACACTCCCTATACTTTCGAGATTAGTGTCGAACCTAAATAACTGTTATTTGGTGTTTGTGTTGAGCATGAATGTGATTTGATCATGTTTATTGCAATACGGTTATTCATGTAAGTTAGAGAATAATTGTTGTTCTGTTTACATGAATAAAACCTTCTATGGTCATACACCCAATGAAAATAGATTGTTGGATCTCGATCGTGTGATACACATATTCATAATATTGAATCCAAAAGATGCAAGGTTAATAATGATAGTGCAACTTATTTGTGGCACTGCCGTTTAAGTCATATTGGTGTAAAACGCATGAAGAAACTCCATAATGATGGACTTTTGGAATCACTTGATTATGAATCACTTGGTGCTTGCGAACCATGCCTCATGGGCAAGATGACTAAAACTCCGTTCTCCGGAACTATGGAGCGAGCAACAGATTTGTTGGAAATCATACATACTGATGTATGTGGACCAATGAGTGTTGATGCTCGCGGCGGGTATCGTTATTTTCTGACCTTCACTGATGATTTGAGCAGATATAGGTATATCTACTTAATGAAACACAAGTCTGAAACATTTGAAAAGATCAAAGAATTTCAGAGTGAAGTAGAGAATCATCGTAACAAGAAAATAAAGTTTCTACGATCTAATCGTGGAGGAGAATATTTGAGTTACGAGTTTTGGTATTCATTTGAAACAATGTGGAATAGTTTCACAACTCACGCCACCTGGAACACCACAGCGTAATGGTGTGTCCGAACGTCGTAACCGTACTTTATTGGATATGGTGCGATCTATGATGTCTCTTACCGATTTATCAATATCGTTTTGGGTCATGCATTAGAGACAGCTACATTCACGTTAAATAAGGGCCTCATCTGAATCCGTTGAGACAACGCCTTAAGAACTGTGGTTTGGCAAGAAACCAAAGTTGTTGTTTCTTAAAGTTTGGGACTGCGATGCTTATGTGAAAAAGTTTCAACATGATAAGCTCGAACCCAAACCGGAGAAGTAAATCTTCATAGGATACCCAAAAGAGACTGTTGGGTACACCTTCTATCACAGATCCGAAGGCAAAATATTCGTTGCCAAGAACGGATCCTTTCTAGAAAAAGAGTTTCTCTCGAAAGAAGTGAGTGGGAGGAAAGTAGAACTTGATGAGGTAATTGTACCTTCTCCCGGATTGAAAAGTAGTACATCACAGGAAATTGTTCCAGTGATTCCTACACCAGTTAGTGAGAAAGTTAATGATAATGATCATGAAACTTCGGATCAAGTTTCTACTGAACGTCGTAGATCAACCAGAGTACGTTCCGCACCAGAGTGGTACGGCAACCCAGTTCTGGAAATCATGTTACTAGACCATGATGAACCTACGAACTATGAGGAAGCGATGATGAGCCCAGATTCCGCAAAATGGCTTGAAGCCATGAAATTTGAGATGGGATCCATGTATGAGAACAAAGTGTGGACTTTGGTTGACTTGCCCGATGATCGGCAAGCCATCGAAAATAAATGGATCTTCAAGAGGAAGACCGACGCAGACGGTAATATTACTGTTTACAAAGCTCGACTTGTTGCGAAAGGTTTTCGACAAGTTCAAGGTGTTGACTACGATGAGATTTTCTCACCCGTAGCGATGCTTAAAGTCTGTCCGAATCATGTTAGCAATTGCCACATTTTATGAAATTTGGCAAATGGATAACGAAACTGCGTTCTTTGATGATTTTATTAAAGAAGAATTGTATATGATGCAACCAGAAGGTTTTGTCAATCCTAAAGGTGCTAACAAAATGTGCAAGCTCCAGCGATCCTTCTATGGACTGGTGCAAGCATCTCGGAGTTGGAATATACGCTTTGATGAGGTGATCAAAGCATATGGTTTTATACAGACTTTTGGAGAAGCCTGTATTTACAAGAAGTGAGTGGGAGCACTACAACCTTTCCGATAAGTATATGTGAATAACATATTGTCGATCGGAAATGATGTAGAATTTTCTGGAAAGCATAAAGGAGTTTTTTTAAAGAAATACCTTGATGAAGCTACTTACATATTGGGCATCAAGATCTATAGAGATAGATCAAGACGCTTGATAAGACTTTCAATGAGTACATACCTTGATAAGATTTTGAAGTAAGTTCAAAATGGATCAGTCAAAGAAAAAGTTCTTGCCTGATTTGTAAGGTGTGAAGTTGAGTAAGACTCAAAGCCAGACCACGGCAGAAAAATATAGAGAGAATGAAAGTCATTCCCTATGCATCAGCCATAGGTTCTATAAAGTATGCCATGCTGTGTACAAAACACGTTGTGTACCTTGCCAAGAGTTTGACAGGGAGGTACAATAGTGATCCAGGAGTAGATCACTGTACAGCGGTCAAAATTATCCTTAGTAATTGGATGACTAAGGAAATATTTCTCGATTATGGAGGTGATAAAGAGTTCGTCGTAAAGGGTTACGCCGATGCAAGCTTTGACACTAAATCCAGATAACTCTAAGTATCAATCTGGATGCATATTGAAAGTGAGAGCAATTAGCTAGAGTAGCTCCATGCAGAGCATTGTAGACATAGAAATTTGCGAAATACATAGGGATCTGTATATGACAGACCCATTGACTAAACTTCTCTCACAAGCAAAACATGATCACACCTCATTACTCTTGGGTATTAATCACATAGCAATGTGAACTAGATTATTGACTCTAGTAAACCCTTTGGGTGTTGGTCACATGGTGATGTGAACTATGGGTGTTATTCACATAACGATGTGAACTATCGGTATTAAATCACATGGTGATGTGAGCTAGATTATTGACTCTAGTTCAAGTGGGAGACTGAAGGAAATATGCCCTAGAGGCAATAATAAAGATGTTATTTGTATTTCCTTATATCATGATAAATGTCTTTTATTCATGCTAGAATTGTATTAACCGGAAACTTAATACATGTGTGAATACATAGACAAAATAGTATGTCCCTAGTATGCCTCTACTAGACTAGCTCATTGATCAAAGATGGTTATGTTTCCTAGCCATAGACATGAGTCGTCATTTGATCAACGGGATCACATCATTAGGAGAATGATGTGATGGACAAGACCCATCCGTTAGCATAGCACTATGATCGTTTAGTTTAACTGCTATTGCTTTCTTCATGACTTATACATGTTCCTATGACTATGAGATTATGCAACTCCCGAATACCGTAAGAACACCTTGTGTGCTATCAAACGTCACAACGTAACTGGGTGATCATAAAGATGCTCTACAGGTGTCTCCGAAAGTATTCGTGGTGTTGGCATAGATCAAGATTAGGATTTGTCACTCCGAGTGTCGGAGAGGTATCTCTGGGCCCTCTCGGTAACACACATCATAATAAGCCTTGCAAGCAAAATACTAATGAGTTAGTCACGAGATGATGTGTTACGGAACGAGTAAAGAGACTTGCCGGTAACGAGATTGAACTAGGTATAGAGATACCGACGATCGAATCTCGGGCAAGTAACATACCGTTTGACAAAAGGAACAACGTATGTTGTTATGCGGTTCTGACCGATAAAAGATCTTCGTAGAATATGTAGGAGCCAATATGAACATCCAGGTTCCGCTATTGGTTATTGACCAGAGGTGAGTCTCGGTCATGTCTACATAGTTCTCGAACCCGTAGGGTCCGCACGCTTAACGTTTGATGACGATCGGTATTATGAGTTTTTGAGTATTGATGTACCGAAGGTAGTTCGGAGTCCCGGATGAGATCACGGACATGACGAGGAGTCTCGGAATGTCCGAGACATAAAGATTGATATATTGGACGGCTATATTCGGACACCGGAAGTATACCGGAAAAGTTTCGGATTTATCGGGAATGCCGGAGGGGGTTACCGGAACCCCCTACGAGAGGGGATGGTCCATAGTGGGCCTAAAGGGTGAGAGAGAGGCAGCCCATAGGGCTGGCCGGCGCCCCCACCTAGGAATCCTAGTTGGACTAGGATTGGGGGGGCGCCACCTCTCCTATTCCTTTCCCCCTTCTTTCTTTCGGTGAATCCTACTAGGAATAGGATTGCAATCCTATTCCTAGTAGGAGTCCCCTCCCTAGCCGCACCATAGAGGTTGGCCGGCCCCTCCTCCCTTGATCCTTTATATACGGGGGCAGGGGGCACCCAAAGACACACAAGTTGAATTGTTTTAGCCGTGTGCGGTGCCCCCCTCCACAGAATCACACCTCGGTCGTACCGTCGCGAAGCTTAGGAGAAGCCCTGCGCCGGTGAACACATCATATCCGTCACCACGCCGTCGTGCTGACGAAACTCTCCCGTGAAGCTCAACTGGATCAAGAGCTCGTGGGACGTCATCAAGCTGAACGTGTGCTGAACGCGGAGGTGCCGTACGTTCGGTGCTTGATCGGTTGGATCGCGAAGAAGTTCGACAACATCAACCGCGTCACTTGACGCTTCCGCTCCCGGTCTACGAGGGTACGTAGACACACTCTCCCCTCTTGTTGCTATGCATCTGGTAGATAGATCTTGCGTGATCGTAGGAAAATTTTAAAATACTACGTTCCCCAACATAAAGCTCCTGTGTCTTGGAGCGAGTCAGTCTGTTTCAGTGTGTTTTGTTGTGCAGATTGCATTATAATGTTTGAACAACAAGAAAATTGACACTGCTAAATTCATATTAAGGGCCTCCTTATTTCCAACAATTCAAAAAATGCACAAATAGGAAGCTGGTAGAATTGCGATGTAAGTTGTGTGGTTGCATTGTAGAAAAAAATACACATTCCAAAAGGACTAGGTGCATTTCATAGTTGTCGAAAAATAAGGAAGAATTACCACGATATTAGTGTAATTTCTTATTTGAAATTACATGCGAACTAGACCATAGAAAATCATATACAATTCTCAATCTTACATACCAACAAAGCTCTAGCCGAACAATTCCCACGAAATAAAATCTTCCAAAATTCCTACAAATTTCTTCTAAATCATTGAGGCCCTTACATATATTTTTCTTTGTAGTTGATTTTGTATCTATGATGAATTAGGAGTATTATAGAATTAAATTATAGTTGGCAAAAAATTATGGCGGTCTGTTCACATAGCGTTTATTATTACCCCTCCGACTAGCATCCACACGTTATTTGGGACGTGGCTAGATGTAATTGAGTCAGAAACCGCGAAACATATCCGTGTAGGAGTATGTGCTTTATGGAACTGCAGGAACGATTTGGTTTTTACAGAACAACACATATTCATTTCTTGCAGGTTATTTTTCGGGGCACTACACTGATCCATATGTGGTCGCTACTCACTCCGACGTATGCCAGGGAGCTTATGGTTACTGGGTCTATCCGGTGGGAGACGGTAGCGCGGGATATCTTCAACCGGTTTGGATGACGATCATGTAAAATGATAGGTGTCGCTAGTTGCCTATCTATCTTTATTCCGCCGGTTGTGGCTATCATGTTTCATGTTTTTTTTTTTTTTTGCTCTTTGGGAGTTTTTTTTACTTTTTGAGACCTGAAGACTTTGTTGAACTATTTGTCTATTAATAAGATGGCCGCATGCATCGTTCTGATGCAGAGGCCGGGGGATAACCTCCTTTTCAAAAAAGAAAATCTTTAGAAAACACACACATCTTTAGTGATATCCTGGACTGGCACAACACTTCTCATGCTTTTGAAATAGCATTTCAAGACTTCAATTCAGGAAGCATCCTACTAGGAAATTGGAACTAGTAAATGGACCGGTGCTAGAACGCTAGCACAAAAGGCAGGACTCCTGATTTGCATCATCGAACACAACATCTACGCCACCACAGATCACTACTTGCTAGGCGGTTTCGATTTGGACGTCTGATGATCCTCGGTGAGTTGCATGCTCTGGACAACCTCTAGAATTTTGCTCCAACCGCAGGATCTCCCCTCTCTAAGACGTGCTCCAGTTATTCCACCTTCCCGAACAGCTGCTCAACTTTCACATGCGCGCATCTCAGTAGCTTATCGGAAGTGATGGTCGGCAACAAGCATATCTTATTGGCATGAACAATAGAATATTTTCATTTAATTTGGAGTGACGGTCGACATCCCCGCCAAATATCTATGCCATGGAATGTTATCATGCTCCGCAAGACCTGGCTGAGCTCGTCTTTCCACTCCCGCCGCAATCCGTTATGTGTTGTGTCTACCTGTTAACAGCACTACTGGATTAAGTCGGCAAAACCTAGCACCAGTCCAAGATCAAGCCGATTTCTCTATGGTCCGAGGAAAATACCTCAAGCTACAGTTGGTGCATGCATGCATCTAGTTGCCGGGTGTAATGCTTCAAGCTAGCTAGCGGATGTCCTTGGCCCTGTTTGGATACTCTAACTTAGTTAGAGGTTAGAGTTAGATTTTAAACCTGAACTAACCCTAAACTAACTCTAACCAAAGAGATGTTTGGATGATAGGGTTAGATTGATAATAAATATTTTTTCTCAATCATTTGACTACTCTAGTGTGGGAGGGATAATATTTTTTACTAATTTTTTTAGTGGGCCTAGGAGAACTAACCCAAATAAGCTCCTCTAGTGTGGGCTAGTTTTTTGGGGTGGGTTAGATCCAACTAACCCAAACTAACCCATCATGTTTGGATACTTTTGGGTTATTTGAGCCCCAACTAACCAAAACTAACTCTAACCTAGTGATCCAAACAGGGCCCTTGTCTAAGGCTAGTCCCAATGGGGAGGAACTTAGTAGTAACATCGTTGCCATGTAGGACAAAAAGCTGACATGGCAAACATTTAATGAGGAAAGAGAGGGTAGTGGTAACATAGCTAGTTACCGGAACATCACATATTTCAAGACATTGTGAGTCTATAAACTAATAAATAGAGTTTTGCATGATGTTCCTACCCATTGTGATGGTGGTAACATAGCATAGAATAGCGTGTATGTTCTTGCTCTATGTTACTCCCCATTATGACCAGCCTAATTAATTGACCAGGAGCAGGTGCTTTTTGTTTACTTTTCGAAGGGGAGGAAATGCGATGTACTATTTATCTCAGTGGTTGCCATAATCGATCGGCCAGTTAAACAGTTCAATTCTCAAGTGTTATCATGAGCCGTCTTTCTTTTGCAAAAAGTTTACTTTTTTGAAAGGCATGCAAAAAGATTGTGGCTGGGCAAATAAAAGAATGGCTTTATATGATAGTTTTGAGGCATACTCCTGATGTTACATTATAGAGATTTTCGCAATAAAGTTTCAAAAGAAATCAGTAGTTTTGCTTCGTGACATTTCTTTGTTGCCAACTATGGTAGCCGTTATCGTACACATTGGGTTCAAGTGCAGATTTTTCTTTCTTGATAATTAAGAAGATAGTAGTGCTTCTACATGTGGGCAGCACTTGGCGCGCCTAAGTTCTTGATGCATAATACACACAGCATGAACAAAGAGGCTGCCCCTCTAAATAGAGCCACACACCAAACATTCATCTCACACATTCCCAAATTAAAACCTAGCTAAGACCAAAAGCTTCACTAGCAATCCGCTAGATACAAAATAATAGTACAAACAACCATGGCTAAGTCACATGCATTGGCTGCAAAATTGTTGCTTGTCATGGTGGTGTCCCTCGCTGCACTAGAGGATGTTCATGGCGTCTGCGGCATGTCGAATGATGAATTCAAGCTTTGCCAACCCGCGGCGGCAGTGAATAACCCGGCAGACAGTCCGTCGCCTGAGTGTTGCGCTGCGCTTGGGAAGGCCAACCTATCATGCATCTGCCGCTACAAAGGCATCGCCGGCATATGGTTGAAAATGTACCACATCGATAACATCGATGCAAAGCGCCCAATGGAGCTTCCCGGCAAGTGTGGTCTCACGATGCCCAACAACTGCTCATGATGATCGGATGTACTGCCCATAATTTAGGCGTTGATGGCTCTATCTTTTCATCAACACTTATATGGCTAAATAAATGGAGGAGCACTTGAAAAAACATAGTGCTACTCCATCTTATTATTGTTGTGTGATTTGAGAGTGGGATTATCCCATTAAGGGCATGTACAATAGTTGATAAGATAGTCTTATCTTAAATTTTGCATGTAAATTAGATATGACAAAAAAAGATGTCTACAATGGGTCATCTCTTAGCCTTATCTTCAATAATTAGTTGTTCCTAAAAACATGGTGAGACAAATTGTGCTAAGGGCATGTACAATGGTTCTAGCTTAAGGATGCCACGTAAGATAAATGATGAGGTGGAGGAGAGAGAAATCATAAGAGAAGGCTTGTCTTAGCTTATTTAAGCAAAGACAAGAGATGATAGCTTAGCATAATTTGTCTCTTCATGTTTTTAGGAATTACTAATTATTGAAGATAAGGCTAAGAGATGACCCATTGTAGACTTGTTTTTTTGTCATCTCTAATTTACATGCAAAACTTAAGATAAGACTATCTTAGCAACCATTGTACATGCCCTAAGAGATCATCTCTTAGCTTTTCTTAAATAAGAGAAGACAAGCCTTCTCTTATGATTTCTCTCTCATCCACCTTATCATTTATCCTACGTGGCACTCTTAAGATAGAACCATTGTACATGCCCTAAGCTCTTGGTAAAATAGTATGCATGTTATAATGGAAGTGTAAGGATGGCAAGTGTACCTTGCATGTTGTCCCATGAATTTAATACTATTTTATAGTGGTGGTGTTCTTGTCCAAAAGTTGCATGTTTTCCAGTGAACAAGCCACTGTGGATCACGACATCTTTTTCCAATTGGTCACTCCTACGTAATTCTGTAATCAACTATCAAGACACCCTTGCGTTTGTGCGGCTAGTTTTCTTTATAGAGGTTGTGATTTCACATCTATGTACGATTAAAGAAACTGCAGTCAATGTAACCTTTAGAAAATATGCACGCCTTATACTATCTAACGGACTGCCACAAAACTTCTTGGGCTTCTAGAGAAATCTTCAAAATGTAAATATGTATAAGCAAAGAAAGCATGCATATAGCACAATTTCAAGGTGGAGAAGCATCCTGCTAGAAACTAGTAGATGGACATACACTAGAATACTAGCAGGAAAGGCAGGACTCTGGACTACGTGATCCCATGAGTTCCTACGTGAGATTACTACGGTAGTGGGTGTTAAGAGAAATCTCAACCTTTCTGTGGTGGTTGGGGGTGATTTTAACTTGATCCGCTCGGGTGCGGACAAGAACAACGACAATATAAACTGGACAAGGGTGTTCATGTTTAATCAGGCCATTGCCTCTGCTGTCCTCAGGGAGGCAGCGCGGACTGGAGCCAGGTTTACTTGGACCAACAAACAAATCAATCCGGTTCGGAGTGTTCTAGACAGGGTGTTTTTCTCTCCCGAGTGGGAAACCCTGTTTCCCCTATGCTCACTGGTGGCAGAAACGCGCATAGGGTCGGACCATGTGCCTCTCATTTTCTCTTCAGGGGAGGAGACGATTAGCCGCAGCCAACGTTTCTATTTTGAAACGGCTTGGTTCGAGGCCGAGGGGTTTGAGCTAATGGTCAGAGAGCGATGGGACGCTATCTGTCATTCTTTGGGGCCTCAAAGGGGCCCCGTCGAACTGTGGTCCGCAGCGGCGACCAAGCTTCGGGCTTTTCTGCGTGGTTGGGGGGCTAACCAGGGCAGTACGTCTAAGAAAGAGCGTGCTCGGCTCACGGAGGAGATTGCTAATCTCGACCTTGAGGCAGATCAGCGTCTCTTCTCGGAATCTGAATGGGCCCACAGATACGCGTTGGAAGACCAAGTCCTGGCCCTGCTGCGAGCAGAGGAGGAATATTGGCGCCGTAGGGGCGGCGTCAAATGGGTGACGAAGGGAGATGCTAATACTGGGTACTTCCACGCTTATGCGAACGGATGGAAAAGGAAAAGCACTATCCTTCGCCTCCAATCCAACTCTGGACTACTGCTCACCCAGGAGCAAATCTCGGCCCACATTTATGAGTTTTTCATTGGCCTTTTGGGGACGGTGAATGATAAACCTCTTTGCCTGTGCGCGGATTTGTGGGATCCCGCGGAAAAGGTGTCTCAAGAGGAAAATGATCGCCTGGCCCTCTCTTTCCTCCCAGAGGAGATTGATAAGGCGCTCATGGATATGAAGAACGACACGGCGGCGCCTGGCCCGGACGGCTGGCCAGTGGATTTCTTCAAGCGTTTTTGGCCCAGCCTTAAACACTTGTTCTATGCGATTGTTAATAGTTTTGCCCTAGGTACGATAGACCTCTCGCGTCTTAACTACGGGGCCATTAGCCTTATCCCAAAAGTTAAAGGGGCAGACAACATCAGGCTTTTCCGACCTATCACCCTCATTAATGTTCCCTTCAAGATTTGCGCAAAGGCATATGCCTCGCGCCTCGCCCCAATTACCCAACGGATTATTAGCCATAGCCAAACGGGTTTCCTTAAACATAGAAACATCCTAGAGGGACCGATTGCACTTTTGGAAATTGTGCATGAGCTCAAAAGGACTAAAACTAAGGGAGTGCTCCTTAAACTCGATTTCGAGAAGGCTTACGATCGAGTGAACTGGGCGTTTGTACAGGAAGTCTTCCTCAAAAAGGGTTTTGAGGCGGGTTTTGTGCACCGTCTTATGCACCTGGTGTCCAGCGGACACACGGCTGTCACCATTAACGGTGTCTTGGGAAAATTCTTTCGCAATAAAAGGGGACTCAGACAGGGTGATCTGAGCTCCCCCCTGATCTTCAATTTTGTGGCCGACGCACTAGCAGCGTTAATCAACCGAGCTAGGGCTGTGGGACACATCTCCGGCCTAGTGCCTCACCTCATCCCGGGAGGAGTCTCCCACTTACAATATGCGGATGACACGATGTTACTCTTTGAACCCAATGATAGTAGTGTGGCATCCGTCAAACTGCTTCTCCTAGCCTTCGAGCTCATGTGGGGCTCAAGATCAATTTCCTTAAGAGCGAAGTGATCACCATAGGGATGGACGATCATTCAAGTGCTAGGGTGGCGAACTCTCTTAACTGTAAGCATGGCTCTTTCCCGATCAAATACCTGGGGCTGCCTATCTCTACCAGAGGCCTTACCATTGCGGAATGGGAACCACTTTACGGGAAAGTGTTCAACAGGGTCAGTCCTTGGAGGGGTAGATTTATGTCCTCGGCGGCTAGACTCATTCTGACCAATTCGAGTCTATCCTCTCTACCCATTTTTACTATGGGTATGTATCTTTTGGCCGATGGCGTTCATTCCAAACTGGACACCCCGCGGTCTTGTTTCTTTTGGGAAGGAGCCGGGACCAAACGGAAATACCATCTGGTCAAATGGGCGGCAATCTGCCGTCCAAAAAAATGGGGGGCCTTGGGGTAACAAACTCCAAACTTATGAATGGGGCCCTCCTAACCAAATGGTGGTGGAGATTGGCACAAAACGAGTCGGGACTCTGGGCCAAAATTCTCCGGGCTAAGTACTTCCCGGACGGAAACGTCTTCAAGGCTCAGCCCTCCGGTTCGTCGTTTTGGAAAGGGATCCAAGAAGTTCGGCCGGCTTTCTCTTTGGGGGCCCATTTTGGAGTTAAGAATGGCGAATCTACTCGATTCTGGCTAGATCACTGGTGGGAGAATGCACCGCTGTGGCAATCTCACCCTGATCTATACCATCTTGCCATTTACACTAACATTATGGTTGCCGACGCCCTTAGAGTCCATCCTCCGGCGATCTCTTTTATTTGCACCTTGGGGCCGGACGAGGTTTCTAGTTGGGATTACCTCGTGTCGGCTTGGAGGGATATTAACTTATCTAATGAGCCAGATCTCATATCTTGGAAACTTACGGCCTCAAAACAATTTACGGTTAAGTCCATATACTCCAAGATGTCCGAAGGCCCTATGCTAACCATGGCTAGGGGACTATGAAAGGCGGGCCTGCCACTGAAAATTAAGATCTTCATGTGGCAAATGGTGCGGAATCGGCTGCCAACTTCCGATAATGTGGCTAAACGCAACGGGCCCGCGGACGGTTCTTGCTCTATCTGCGGATTGAGCGAAAACGCAAATCATGTCTTTTTTCAATGCGTGTTGGCCAGGTTTGCGTGGAGTGCGGTCCGTGAGACCTTCTCCAAAAATTGGAACCCCCAATCTGCTTCGGACCTTTTAGCTATTCTTAACGCGCAGAAAGGGTCGAACGCTCGAATTCTGTGGCGTTGCGCTGGGGCGCTGTTATGGTCTCTCTGGACGGTTAGGAACAAGATTACCATCGAACATAAGTTCCCAAACCATCCAGCTGACATCTTCTTCAAATGCCATCTTTTTCTTCAGGTCTGGATGCCGTTGGGGAAAGCGCGTGATGAGTAGTACATGCAAGCAGTGATGGAGAAGATCAAGACGGTGACGAGGCTGACACGACAACATGACGGATCTCCTCCTCCTGCCACTTAGGTGCTGCGGTTTTTGGCTATCTGCCCTTCCCGTGCTACTATCTGTGTTTGTTTTCGGAAGGGCAGGGTGACCCTTATTCGCAAATTTTTTATGGTCTGTAATAATGACTTATGTGTGTGTGATGACGTTGCCCTTGTGGCTTTATTAATTTAAAGCCGGACGCCTCTAGCGTCTACGTTCCAAAAAAAAAAGGCAGGACTCTTGATTTGCATAATCAAACACCATGTCTACGCTATCATATCTCGCTAGGTGGTTTCTGTTAGGTTAATCCTGTTGATATATTGTTTAGTCATGCATTAGGTGAGTCATGACGTAAGAGTTTTGTTTATTTCATGTAGTTGAGTCAGCGAGCGGAAGCTGCAACAGTGTGTGCACATGTAGAGATGTGATCACTTGTGTACATGCAAGCTTATGGCTGATTTAGCTAGAAATAAGTGCACGTAGTTAGCTAGTAGTGAGGATAAATGGATAAGCATGTGTGTGTGCGCCCAGCATGAGAGTAAACGAAAGAGGCCGTGAGGGCCGAGGAAACAATGTAGCCACGGTGTACATCAAGGAAGTGTCTATTGGCAAAGCCATGTGTTCTTCTTCCTTGATGCTTGTGTGTGTGCGTGGGTGTGTTCTTGATACACATGAGAGAAGAAGAGAGAGCTGCGAGGAGGCAGTGCCAACAGTTTCGATCTGGAGGTCTGATGATCATCAGCAAGGTGTGTGTGCTCTGGAGACCCACTATAATTGCCTCCACCAAATGCAAGGGCTTTCTCAAATGCGGTCACCGAGAGAAACTACACTATGAATGTTAATTGATACAGGCAAAATTTATAACGAGGGCTACTGCCGAAAGAGGGACACTGACAAACAATAAAAATGCCCATGTGCTCATATGGCAGTATTGAATTGCATGGAAGCATCCAGCACAGAATGTTCCTATTTAAGTGTGAAGAAGATAGGAGTAACGATTCATAAGCAAACATGGTGCCTCGACCAAGGAGTGGAGCTTAGTCATTGCTAGGTTCATTTCAGCATGCCACATATTCAATGTACACAAGTTTTGCGCTTAGTTATAATTGCTTTTTCAGCGTCATTCAAATTCACATACATCATAGGACTGGGAACCATCAGGATTTGCGGTTGCACGTACCTGGATTTCTGTACGAAATAACATCGTCAAGATGGCCAAGTAGAGATCGACTCCTTCAGGAACTAGCTATCCAAATGCATTTTGTTAACTAGGCACACCTCCATAGTTGAACAGACGTCTCGAAGTGAAGGTGGCCACAGTGCCACACTGTTTCAAAGTCCTGCATCTTAGAGCATCTCCAGCCGTTGGCCTCTTAGGGGGCGTCTAAAAGCGTCGTCTGGGGGTGAGCCGGCGCAAAAATTGGGCCTGGGGCGAGTTGGTCCCCAGCCGTCGGTCCCAGGGCCGCCTCCAGTCGCGTTTAAAAAAAAGTATAGCATAGTTCGGCGAAGTTCGGCTAAAAACACGTTAAATTTCGGTCAAACACAATAAATTTCGACGAAGTTCGCGGATTTTCATTAAACTAATCTAAAAAAACTGGTTGAAGTCGTCGCCGCCGTCGCCGCCATCGTCATCGGCGGACTTCTCCTCCTTGATGCGGGCGCCCCTGCTGCACCCCTGCCCGGCGTCGCCATGGCGGACTGGTGGCGGCGCGTCGTCGTCGTCGCCGTCACTGTCGTAGATGACGACGACTCCGTCTTCGTCGCGGCCGCGTCGGTGCTCCGCGAAGCAGCGCAGGGCGGCGCACTGGCGCTCCTTCTCCTTCTTCCACCGCTCCTTCTCCATCGCTATGGAGTCCCTGCGCGCCCATTCCAGGGCCGCGTCGTCGTCGTCGAGCTCTGTCTTCACCGACGCGGCCGGCTCCTTCTTAACCGGCGCCAGCCCCGGCTCCGTCTTCACCGGTGCAAGCCCCGGCTCCGTCTTTGGCTTGACGAAGCGCGGAGGAGGAGCCGACAAGGAGGTGCGCCGGCCGCCCTCGTTGATGACGATGTCGGCGCTGCGAGTGCGCCGGCCGAGCAGCGTTTCCGCCGCGGGCTCGGCCTTGACGCCGAGCAGGGCCGGAGTGCCGGAGGAGTGCGATGAAGAATGCGAGGAGGAAGAAGAGGAGGAGGACCCGAACCTCCATGGCGCCCATGGCCCGGCGCGTCGGTGCTGCGCCGGGGCGGCCACCCTCGCTGGTTACGCCAACGGCGGATCGTTGCCGCCGTCGAGGTACGTCAGCACACCCTCGAGTGTGCGGCCGGGGACGCCCCACCACAGGTGGCACCCCTCGTTGTTCTTCATGCCGCCGACCACCGGCGCGCCGTTGGTGGACGCCAAGCGCTGCTGCTGGCGGCGCTCGAAGTACGCCGCCCATCCTGCGTGGTTGTCGGCGGCGTACTGGAGGAGGGAGAGCTCGACGACGGTGAGGGAGGCGTGCACGACCTCAACCTCCTCGGCAAAGTATTTGGGCTTCGCCACGGCGTCGGGCAACGAGGGAATGGGCACTCCCCCGTCGCTGAGTCTCCACCCCGTCGGCCCGGCGCGCATGTCCGGCGGCACCGGGATGTTCGCCTGGAACATGAGTCAGGACTCCTGTTCGCGGAGCGAACGGCGGCGCGGCCGAAGCTGTTGGCCGCCGCCTCGTCTCCGGGGAAACGCTCTGCCATGGCGACGGGCTCGGGAGAGGTAGAGAGGGAGAGCGAGGGGCTGGGCGGCGGCGCTCGGGAGAGGTAGACGGAGAGGGAGGGGATGAGCGGCGGCGAGGGCCGAGGCTGGTGTGGGCACAGGCGAGTGAGGCCACCGGCTATATAGCCGCTCCGCGCCCGTGTGTACGCGTGCGAGGGAGGGGAGGCGTCGGCGCGTCGTCCCGTGACGCGTCGCCCATGAGGAATCAATGACAAGGCTGACCGGCGGCAGCCTTGGCATTGATTCCCCGCGGGAACCGAGGCAGTTGGGGAGAAGACGAGCCGCCGTGTCGCTGACGCGGCTGGCCCGCGGCTTTTTCGCGCCAAAACAGTTCGCCCCGGCACCCCAGGCGCCCCCAGCGCGCCGGGTTCGGCCTGGGTCTGCCGGCGCTGTTTTCGGCCCAGGCCGGCGAAAATCGGGCTCCTGGGAGCGCGACGGGCCGTTTTTTCGGCGCAGGCGCAAAAAATTCGCCTCGGAAGACCTTCCTGGGGACTTGGCTGGAGATGCCCTTAGAGCGATTTAATGCGAGTCCGACAGTCAAGTAGTGCAAAACTGCAAATTGACATTACCCTGTTTGAGCTTTGAAGCACAGGAACCACGAGAACTTCATTTTGTGAACTAATGCGTTGCGAACACTACTGTCGCTGCGTTCACCATAAGAATTAAACTGATTCTAGTGTATTGGGCATTCTACCCTTGATTTTTTTTTTCACATAATTACAAACGTCAACGCAGGCAAGACTGCAACTTTTTCCCTTTTTTGGTGCGGAATTCATATTGAGGGCTTCCTTGTTTCTAAACTTTTCTAAGGGGTGTACCGAAGGAAAGTAAAAAAAATGCAGAAATAGGGAACCGGTAGAATTGTGATGTAAGGGTTTGTTTGCTTGCATTGTAGAAAAAATATAAGTACATTCCTAAAGGACTAGCTGCACTGCCCAGTTGTCATAAACATAGAGAATTAAGTTGGGCTAGTATAATTTTTTATTTAAAATTACATGCATACTAGACCATAAAAAATATCAGTAGTTCTCAATCCTACAAACCAACAAGCTCTAGCGGAAAAACTCCTATGAAATAGAATCCTCCCAAATTCCTATGAAATTCTTCTAAACCATTGATGCCCTTACAAATATTTTTCTTTATAGTTTGCTTGTATCTATGTATGAATTAGGAGTATTATAAGTAATTTAGAGTCAATGTCTATCTTCGGAAAACATGCACGTCTTATATTATCCAACAGACTACGACAACAAGGCTTCTAGAGAAATGGACCCGGGAAGCATTACAACATTTCAGTTCGTTCAGTTCAGGAAGCATCCTACCGGGAACTAGTAAATGGACTTGTGCTAGAACGCTAGTAGGAAAGGCAGGACTCCTGATTTGCCTAATCAAACACAATATCTATGGTACCACAGCTCACTACTTGCTAGGCAGTTTCGATTTGGAGGTTGATGATCCTCGATGAGTTGCATGCTGTGGAAAACCTCTTCAATTTTGCTCCCACTGCACAATCTCCCCTCTCTAAGACGTGCTCCGGTTATCCCACCTTCCCGAACAGCTGCTCAACTTTCACATGCGCGCATCTCAGTAGCTTATCGGAAGTGATGGTCGGCAACAAACATATCTTATTGGCATGAACAATAGACTCTTTTCATTTAATTTGGAGTGCCGGACGTCCCCGCCAAATATCTATGCCATGGAATGTTATCATGTTCCGCAAGACCTGGCTGAGCTCGTCTTTCCACTCCCGCCGCAATCCGTTATGTGTTGTGTATACCTGTTAACGGCACTACTGGATTAAGTCGGCAAAAGCTAGCACCAGTCCAAGATCAAGCCGATTTCTCTATGGTCCGAAGAAAATACCTCAAGCTACCGTTGGTGCATGCATTCATGCATCTAGTTGCAGGGTGTAATGCTTCAAGCTAGCTAGCGGATGTCCTTGTCTAATTAATTGACCAGGAGCAGGTGCTTTTTATTTACTTTTCGAAGGGGAGGAAATGCGATGTACTATTATCTCAGTAATAGGTGCAGCATATACATGACTTGTAAAGATTTTCCAAATTAAAAATCGAGAACATATAATACATGGCCATAGGCCAAGATTGGTGTTTCTTTTTTATAGTTCATCTCGTTTCATTAACTATATATGAGCACATCACCTCTTTTCGAGCACAAAATATCTGTGAACACATGGTACGGGGCAAAACACTTGTTTAGCGTCACTGAAGTCATTCCTATAATTCGGCAACGGAACGTATACCATAGATATTTCAGTGGCTGTCTTAATTGATCGGTCAGTTAAACAATTCAATTCTCAACTCCTCGCAAAAAAAAATCAATTCACAACTGTTATCATGAGCCGTATTTCTTTTGCAAAAAACTTACTTTCTTTAAAGGCATGAAAAAAGCTTGTGGTTGGGCAAATCGAACAATCGCTTTCTATGATAGTTTTGCGGCGTACTGTTGATGTTGCATTATAGAGATTTTTGCACTAATCTTTCAAAATAAATCAGTAGTTTTGCATCGTTACATTTCTTTGTGGCCTACTATGGTAGTCGTTATCGTTCACAGTGGGTTCAAGTGTAGATTTTCTTTTTCATGATAAGAAGATAGTGCTTCTACATGTGGGCAGCACTTAGCGCGCCTAAGTTCTTGCTTGATGCACAATACACACTGCATGAACAAAGTGACTGCCCCTATAAATAGAGCCATACACAAAACATTCTCTCACACATTCCCAAAGCAAAGCCTAGCTAAGACCAAAATCTTCACTAGCAATCCACTAGATACAAAATATAGTATAAACAGCCATGGCTAAGTCTCATGCATTGGCTGCAACACTGTTGCTTGCCATGGTGGTGTCCCTCGCCGCCCTAGAGGGTGTTCATGGCGTCTGCGGCATGTCGAATGATGAATTCAAGCTTTGCCAGCCTGCGGCGGCGGTGAATAACCCCACAGAGAATCCGTCGGCTGAGTGTTGTGCCGCACTTGGGAAGGCCAATCTATCATGCATTTGCCACTACAAAGGCATCGCGGGCATATGGCTTAGAATGTACCACATCGACGCAAAGCGCGCCATGGCTCTGCCCGGCAAGTGCGGTCTCACCATGCCCAACAACTGCTCATGATGATCGGATGTACTACCCATGAGCTGATGAGCATCTAGGAGTCAGTTGCTCTACATCTGCATCGACACTTATATATGGCTAAATAAGTGGAGGAGCACTTGAAAAAGCATTGTGCTACTCGGTTTTATTGTTGTTGTGTACTTTGAAAGGGTGATTATCTCATTAAGCTCTTGATAAAATAGTATATGCATGTTATACTAGAAGTGTAAGGATGGCAAACGTGCCTTGCATGTTGTCCCATGAAATTAATATCTTATATTGGTGCCATTCGTGTCAAAAAGTTGCATATTTTCTATCGGACAAGTAAATGTCGATCATGTTAGAGTTGTGTCGAATATTGTGTACAAAGTAGGTTACAATTGGACTCTCATTAGTATTGTGTTTAGATAGGATATGGAGTCGTGTCCTAATAGGACACTTGTATCCCAGGCCTCTCTTATATAGCGAGGGTAGACACACGATGTAACCTATGCCGGCATAATAGCACAGGCGCGCAAGGGGGAGCCGGCGGCATGTGCCGGCGCCCGGGTGGCCGGTATGCGGTATTGTGATGGTGTCACGGGGAGGAGCGCCCGTAGTCAAGCCCCGGGGATGTAGCCATATCGGTGAACCTCATTAACAAATCTCGGTGTCGTGGTCGTGCGATTGCTTGGTCCTCGGATGATCGACGGTATGCCTCGGATTTATTCTAACAAGTGGTATCATGAGCTAGGTTGTCCGAAGGTCGTTGATGGTTGTTCCATAGGAAGTACTGAGTTTGAGATGCAGCTGTGGTTACGGCATGGTTCTCGGTGAGATCGGGAAAGAGCAATCGGAAGCAGCACTTTTGTTCGAGAACTCGGTGAGATTGGCATCCGCAGTTGCTGGATTCGTGGCGGTTTGTCCGAGCAGAACACGTACATGCAGTGGCCACCACCAGGTGCGTGTGCAGGGCTGCAGGCAAAGGGTTGGACGCACACGCAAAGCTGAGGCGGCTCGTGGGCATGCCTAGGGCGTAGCTGCCTGGCCTAGATGGGGCTGGTCGTGTGCGTGCTTGGTAGGCAAGGCCCTTGTGTAGCCACAAGGTGCAGGCGTGCGGTGGCCCAGGAGCAGCAGCTGGCTGTGCAAGGCCCAAGAAAAGCATGCGTGTGTGCTCTGGAGAACTAGGCGCTGGTCAGCCACGTGCGCGGAGGTGAATTCCACGAGAGTTGGGATTGTGCTGGGACTGGAGGGTTGCATGCACTAGAGATTTGTTTGGCAAAAAAAAGGCACAAGGGCTTAGTCAGATCGTGATGCTGCCATGGAGAAAAAAATTAGTAAAAGGAAAGGCCAGCTACAGACGTGTGATCTATCAAGAGTTTGAGCTAGTTAGCTTTGTTGATCTGATTTGGTATGTTCACACGGGAAGGCTATGTGGACTTTGCTTTGGTTTTCTTTGTTGGTATACATATTTGTGTATGGATGGTGATGGTCACGGTGATGGCTTGAGGAGTTTGGGATGTGTGTGTAGTCGGACAAGTTCGGCTTGGTCGGACTGGACAGTCTGACGGGATCGACGTAAGTCGGTTGATACAGAAGACGGTGGTGGAATCGGCGACGACGACATAGGAGCGTGATGCTGATGGTGACCGACTTCTGGGCGTGGAAACACGTGGCGCAGGCCCCGAGGGCTGGTGTGGCTTCGACAAAACTATGGTGCGGGGTTGATTCAAGGTGGTGTGCACACGAAGCTTGAAGTCGACGGGGCACGAGGGTGGACTGATCATCTACCATGGAGTCATGTTGAAGGTGGAGCTGGATTGAGGGGCTACGATGTAAGTGCACAGAGAGTCGGAGCCTATTCAGCGGGAAAGCGAGTGACATGTAATTCGGACTGGAGCCCAGTGGTCTGATGGAAGCGTGAAACTCGTCATCGGTCGGTGATGATCGGTGGTACTCTGCAGTGGGGGTTGAGTGGTGTGGTGTCGCGGCCCTTGAGACTCGACCGGGACAGCGGAGGCTCGACGCGGTAATAGCGGCGAGACGTGCGGTATGCACGGACATGGAGACGGGCCAGGGCTCTGGTGGTCATACATGTGGTGAGACAACTGCGAATTTGACTCGGGATGACTACAAGTAATGGTGAAATTCCTTCAAGTTTCAGATAGGCGGTCAAGAAAGGAGCGGTGATGTTGAGTTCAGGTAACTCTTATGTGTGACACCCAATATGTGAGTTGTTCACTTTCACACAGGTCAGTGATCAGTGTGTGATGGCGTTGGACTGATACTCTGGAAGTTGGGAGCACAAGCTAGAGTAACAAGGAACTTAATTTTGCTCGAGTGTTGACCGTGGTCAAGAAAAGAAGGGACTACAAGTTGCAGGTGCAGTCATATGGAGTCTTTGGAGTAGCAGCGGTACTCATGGGATAAGCTCAAGTCCAATGTACATGGAAGTTTGACGCATTGACAAATTCAAGGTGGTGGAGAATATTCGCCAAGGTGGAGTTTGTTAGAGTTGTGTCGAATATTGTGTACAAGGTAGGTTACAATTGGACTCTCAGTAGTATTGTGTTTAGATAGGATATGGAGTCGTGTCCTAATAGGACACTTGTATCCTAGGCCTCTCTTATATAGCGAGGGTAGACACACGATGTAACCTATGCCGACATAATAGCACAGGCGCGCAAGGGGGAGCCGGCGGCATGTGCCGGCGCCCGGGTGGCCGGTGTGCGGTATTGTGATGGTGTCACGGGGAGGAGCGCCCGTAGTCAAGCCCCGGGGATGTAGCCATATCGGTGAACCTCGTTAACAAATCTCGGTGTCGTGGTCGTGCGATTGCTTGGTCCTCGGATGATCGACGGTATGCCTCGGATTTATTCTAACAGATCACAACTTCTTTTCCCATTGGCCACACCTAAATAATTCTATAATCAACTATCAAGACCACTGTCCATTTGTGCAGGTAGTTTTCTACATTGAGTTTGTGATTTTTGCATCTATGTGCACTAAAAGAAACCGCGGTCAATGTTTATAGTGTAAAAACATCCACGTCCTATGGTATCCAACGGATTGCCGCAACACCTCTCCGGCTTCTAGAGAATCTCTAAAACGTAATTATGTATAAGCAAGCATATAGCACTATAGTTCGTTCTGAATTTGGAGGTGATCCCAAAAAGTATCCTACCAGGAACTAGTAAATGGACATGTGTTAGAATACAAGCAGGAAAGGCAGGACTCCTGATTTGCATAATCAAACGTAATGTCTATGCCATCACAACTCACTACTTGCTAAGTGGTTTGACTTCCTCAAATGTGGTCACCAAGAGGAAGCACACCATGAACGTTGATTGATACATACAAAATTTATAGTAAGGGAGCTACTTCGCTGAAGGAGGCACTCACAACGATACAAAAATGTCCATGTGCTTATATGGCAGTATTCAATTGCATGAAAACATCCATCACATGGCTGTTGCACCACACAATGTTTCTATTTAAGTGTGAGAAGAGTGGAGCAACGATCCTTAAAGAAACCATTGTGTGTCGACCAAGGAGTAGAGCATAGTTGTTGCTAGGTTCATTTCAGCATGCCGCATATTTAGTGTACACAAGTAGTGTACTTGGTTAGAATTGTTTCTTCAATGTTGTTGAAAGCCACATGCATCCTAGGACTGGGAACCATCAGAATTTACGACTGCACATGCTGGGCCTTCTGCACGAAGTAATGTCGCCAAGATGGCCATGTGGAGATGGACTCCTTCAGGAACTTGGCACCCTCATGCGTTTTGCTAACTAGGCACGTATCTACAGCCTGAAGATGTTGCGTCTTAGAGCAGTCAGACTATCTCTGTATGTGTTCTGTTGTGCAGATTGCCATTATCGTGTTTGAAGCACAAGAATGTGGTATCCCATTTTATGCAAAATTACTACTCCCTCCGTTCCTAAATATTTGTCTTTCTAGCATTTCAAATGGACTACAACATATGGATGTATGTAGACATATTTTAGAGCGTAGATTCACTCATTTTGCCTTGTATGTAGTCATTTAACGAAATCTCTAGAAAGACAAATATTTAGGAACGGAGGGAGTAGTAGTAAACTATTTCGTTTTTTAATACTACTGTCACCACATTCACGTTAGAATTAAGCTCATTCTTGTGTATTCAGTCAGGATCCTACCCTTGACTTTCTCTGAAGATTACAATCTTCAACCGGTCAAGACTGCAACTCTTTTTCTTTTTTTGGTGCAAGACTGACACTTGACTTCATACGTTGTGTGAAAGAAAAAGAGCTCTTTTATGATACCCGGGGATAAATATTGGCCATCCATTTGTTAAATCTAATGGTGGCCATCGATCTATACTGCTCCAATTTGGCAATAGAATCGCCAGCGGTATAGGTTGCACTGCTTCGCTTCCTTCCTCCAGTATACAATTCCTGATGGCATTTTGGGAAGTAAAAAATTCAGCACACTCCGCCTGCCCGCCCACGTGAGTTCCAGCCGCCGCCGGCGTGCGCCTGGCCATCTATGGCGAATCTCAGGAGGTTGTCGAGCTAGGCCATCTTCCTCGCCATCAACTAACACCCCGCTGCTCTTTCCCGTCCCTCCACCCTCCTCCTTTTCCTCCTGCCGCTAGGCGCTAGAGGACCCGCCACGCCGACACCGCTGCTCCACCGCGAGGCCGCGACTGGTCTTTCCTCATCTTCGTATCCACTAACGCCCCGCTGCTCTCCCCTGTCCCTGGAGGCGCCCCAGGTCGGAGCTTTGCACTCGTCTACTCCGTCGACTTGCCATCCGGCAGTGTGCGCCGCCTCACCCCTGCTCGGCCGCGTCGACGACTTCAGGCCCGCGTTCTCGGCTCTGGGGCTGGACCGCCGTGGCAAGGACGGCTGGGCCAACAACGTGGAGCACCTCGAAACTGAGGTGACGCCTTCTGGACATCCGATACCTCCCGGCGCACGCTGCTCTTCCGCGACGGCGGTTGGCCGTGCTGGGCAGGCAAGACCATGGCTTCTCGCTGCCACGGCCTGCGCTGACCGCCGACGGCGGTGAGGCGACGCGAGGCTCCGGGCCTGCTCGCGTGCGGGAGGCGAGAACATTGCGGGGCTGTGGCGCGTGCGCTGCGGCCGCTCCTGCGGGCATGGAGTGCAAACGGGCGCGCGCGTTGGTAGGTGTGTACGTGCGAGACGAGCTCCAGGGACTCGTCCATGGCGGAAAGGGCGCCAGCTTGAGTGAGACGACGCTATGGTGGATGAATACGACGGGAAAGGAGGCGGGGATGAGCGACAGCTCACTATGGGCTCGGTAGAAGCGACGAGATGGCTGGGGACGTAGAGGAGACGGCAAGGGAGCACGCTAATGCCGGCGGCGGTCCTCGGGTGCGCGATGAAGAAGACGAGCTAGAGGCGGAGGTCGTGGTCGAGGACGGCCGCTCGGGGGACGCCACCATCCAGTCTCCAGCTACAGGAACAGGAGGCCGAAGGAAACCGTTGAGGAGTCTTCAGTCTTGGGACAACAAATCAATTTCGGGTCGCCATTATCGGTTCCCATGCCAACAAATCTATGTCTATCCTACCCTTAGAAAATGAGTGGTTAGATTTTAATATACCGCTCCCTTCACCACCATCGGTATAGGGTACCGTAAAAACTTTCATATTGAGGCCTCCTTCTTTCCTACGATTCTACTCCCTCCGTTCGGAATTAGTTGTCGTAGAAATGGATGTATCTAGATGTATTTTAGTACTGGATACATCCATTTCCGAGACAACTAATTCCGAACGGAGGGAGTAAAAATTAAGAAATAGGAAGCTGGTAGAATTGTGATGTAAGTTGTTGGGTTGCATTCTAGAAACAATACACATTCCAAAAGGACCAGTTGCATTACATAGTTGTCATAATAATAGGGAATAATTAACATGGTATTAGTGTACTTTCATCTGAAATTGCATGCAAACTAGACCATAAAAAAATCATATGTAGTTCTCAATCTTACAAAAAAAAATAGAAAAGGAGGATTACCCCGGGCATCTGCATCTGGGCGATGCATGCACTATAGACTATTTTCATTTAATTTGGAGTGCCGGTCGACGTCCCTGCCAAACATCTATGCAATGGAATGTTATCATGCTCCGCTAGACCTGGCTGAGCTCGTCTTCCACTCCAGCCGCAATCCATTATGTGTTGTGTCTATCTGTTAACAACACTAATTAAGTCGGCAAAAGCTAGCACCAGCCCAAGATCAAGCTCATTACTCTGTGGTCTGAAGAAAATATCTCAAGCTACAGTTGGTGCATGCATCCAGTTAGTTACAGTGTCTAATGCTTCATTCAAGCTAGCTAGCGAACGTCCTTGTCTAGTGATTAACCAGAATCACGTTTCATGACTGCGAAGAACTGGTCTTTGCGGCGTACTCCTCATGTTGCATTATGGAGATTTTCGCACCAATCTTTCAAAAGAATCATTAGTTTTGCTTCATTACATTTCTTTGTTGCCAACTATGATAGTCGTTATCGTTCAACAGTGAGTTCAAGTGCAGATTCTTCTACATGATATAAGGCGATAGTGCTTCTACATGTGGGCAGCACTTAGTGCGCCTGATGAGTTCTTCCTTGATGCAAAATACACACTTAATGAGCACAGAGGCCTGCCTCTATAAATAGAGCCACATACACCAAACATTCATCGCACACATTTCCAAAGTAAGACCTAGCTAAGACCAAAATCTTCACACTAGCAATCCACCAGAAAAAATAAACAATACTAGCATCCATGGCTAAGTCACAGGCATTGGCTGCAACATTGTTGCTTGTCATGGTGGTGTCCCTAGCCGCACTAGAGGGTGCTCATGGCGTCTGCGGCATGTCGAATGATGAATTCAAGCTTTGCCAGCCCGCGGCGGCAGTGAATAACCCGATGGACAGTCCGCGGCTGAGTGTTGTGCTGCGCTTGGGAAGGCCAACCTATCATGCATCTGCCGATACAAGGGCATCGCCGGCATATGGCTGAGAATGTACCACATCCATGCAGACCGCGCCATGGCGCTGCCCGGCAAGTGCGGTCTCACCATGCCAAACAACTGCTCATGACTACCCATAAGCATCTAGCAGGTGTCCAATGGAGGAGCACTTGGAATGGCATTGTGCTACTCGGTCTTATTGTTATAGTGTGATTATCAATGTTTATTTTTAGGAACATGCACATCTTATATTGTCCAATGGACTGCCACAACACCTCTCTGCCTGCTAGAGAAATCTCTAAAACCTGACTATGTATAAGCAGGCATGTAGCATTGCAGTTTGTTCAGAATTTCAAGGTGATCCCTGGAAGCATCCTACCAGGAACTAGTAAACGAAAATGTACTAGAATACTACTCCCTCCGTCCCGTAATATAAGAGCGTTTTTGACACTAGTGTAGTGTCAAAAACGCTCTTATACTTGCTAGGTGATTTCAATTTGTAGGTCTGGTCATCCTCGCTCTCAGTGAGGTGTGTGTGCTCTGGAGTCACTCTACAATTGCTCCGACCAAACGCAAGGGTTTTCTCAAATGTGGTCACAAAGAAGAACTACACTATGAACGTGAATTGATACGAGTAAAACTAATAACAGGGGAGCTACTTCTGCAAGGATACTCACACCAATACAAAAATGCCCATGTGCTCATATGGCAGCATTGAATTGCATGTAAGCATCCATCACATGGATGTTGCACCACACAGTGTTCCTATTTAAGTGTGAGAAGAGAGATGGAGCAATAACCCTAAGAAACCATCATGTGTCGACAAGGAGTAGAGCCTAGTCGTTGCTAGGTTCATTTCAGCATGTTGCATATTCAATGTACACAAGTTTTGCACTTAGCTGGAATAGCCTTTTCATTGTCTTTGAAATCCACATACATCCTATCCTAGGACTGGGAACCATCAGGATTTGCATCTGTACGTAGTTTCTTTCTGCAAGAAGTAAACTTACCAAGATGGCCAGGTGTAGATGGACTTAACTAGGCACATATCTAGCCAAGGAGGCCCAAGTGCCACACTGCTTAAAGCTCCCGTGTCTTGGAGTGGGTGGGAATGTCTGGGTGTGTGTGTTGTGACGTTCAGGTTGCCATTATCGTGTTTGAATCACAAGAGCGTAGTGCCCCATTTTATGCAAATTTACTACTAAACTATCATGTTTCGAACACTAATGTCACTGCTTTCACTGTGAGAATTAAACTAATTCTAGCTGGTTCTTTTCTTTTGGGGGGTGGGGGGTGATTCTAGGGTATTCTGCCTTTTATTTTCTCTCGCCCTTTTACAAACGTCAACCTGGACAAGACTGCAACACCTTTTCATTTTTTTCTAACTTGATTTCGTATGTTATGCGAAAGAAAACTGACACTACTGAATTCATATTGAGGATCTCCTTGTTTCTGGATACTATTCTAAAAAACAAAAATAGGAAACCGGTAGAATTGCAATGTAAGGTTGTCATAAAAATAGGGAGAAATTTCCGTGAGAATAGTGTATTTTTTTTCTTAATTACATGCAAACTAGACCATAGAAGATCATATATAGTTCTCAATCCTGCAGACCAGCAAGCTCTAGCGGAAAAATTCCTATGAAATAGAATCTTTCAAAATTTGTATGAAATTCTTCTAAATCATTGAGGCACTTACAAATATTTTCCTGTCTATCTTGAAAACATGCACGTCTTTATCCAACGGACTGCCACAACACTTCTCAGGCTTCTAGAGAAATGGACCCTGGAAGCATATAGCATTTCAGTTTGTTCAATTCAGGAAGCATCTTACAAAGAACTAGTAAATGGACTTGTGCCAGAATGCTAGCAGGAAAGTCATGACTCCTGATATGGATCATCAAACACAACACTTACGCCACCACAGCTCACTACTTGCTAGGTGGGTTTGATTTGGAGATCTGATGATCCCCAGTGAGCTGCATGCTCTGAAGAATCTCTATAATTGATCCCACCGCACGATCTCCCCTTTCTAGGACATGCCCCAGTTTCTCCACCTTCTCCAGCAGCTGCTCAGCTTTCACATTCGCGCAGCTCAGCAGCTTATCAGAAGTCTTCAGTGCCCTGCACAACTAGAGTTTGAGGTACAGAGATTGGGGAGCAAAATGTTAGTTTGCATCCAGCTACGAGTTGTAGTAAATAAACACAGGCTAGGTCCATAGTAAACAAAAAGGAAGGGAAGAATCACACCTTCAGCATCAGGGAAGGCCACGAAGGGTCATTCTCCTGTAGCGACTTCATCAAATTGTCATAGTCTTCCTGATTGATGATGAATGCACAAGTGAATTATATTTTTTAATTCATCCCAGAAGCTCATAAGTAAGAGTAGCACGCCACTTTAAATTGATGAACAACCAGCCTTTTCTGGCATCTTGATGGACTCTGTCATTACAATTAAACACTGAATTCGAAGATGAAGCAAACAACAAACATGGGCCAGAACATCAGCAACTGAGCAATCTATTAAGCTGGGCAGGATGCGTGAACTAACCTCCGTTAATAAGATGTATATAGATGTACATCAGCAACAAGCTACTACCTCCGTTCACAGAACGAATATAAGATGTTCTAAGTTACTCCCTCCGTCCCAAAATTCTTGTCTTAGATTTGTCTAGATATGAGAGTATCTAACACTAAAACGTGACTAGATACATCCGTATTTAGACAAATGGAAGATAAGAATTTTGGGACGGAGGGAGTATTTGTGAATCGGATGTATAAAGACACATTTTAGTGTGTGTGTTCACTCATTTCAGTCCAAATGTACCCCATATTGAGATATTCAAAACATCTTATATTTGTCAATGGAGGGGTATGAATTATGAACTTAAGTTAGATGAGACCATCTTAATTAACCCCGATATCCAACATTGCACTCCTTTTGTGTACACTACCATGAATCTATGGGCAGCAAGATCCTTCATGCAGAACACAATTGAGTAGTTCATGGCAATTCAATGTTAACAGAACAGCTGACGGACGCATGGTTCGGACAACCAATTCGAAGGAGCAAGAAACGATATGACGGGGAATCAATTTGATGCTGAAAAAATTTCAGGAACAGGGGACGAAGGGAGCCCTCACTCACCGCGAAGAGCCGCTGGAGCTCGGAGGGGTCAGCTTCCTCCACCTGCTGCGCTGTTAAGGGGGAGGAGGGAACAGACGCGTCGCCTCCGCCGTCGAGGTGGTCGTCGCCTCCTTCGACGGCGAGGTCGCTCAGGAGATCGCTGACAGTGAGCAGTGGGCCTCCCACTCCCCGCATTTCTGTGCTCAAGGTCGCTCAAGAGGTCGCTGGACCAAGAGAAGTCTTCCGGTGGCGGGACAGGGGGGAGGCCAGGCGGCGTCGCTGGATCCGGCCGGGAGGACCGTCGCCGGCGGAGAGGAGGGGAAAAATCGACGGGCACGACTCGCAACACGCTGAGAACGGCCTTGTCGCCTTTGCGCGGCCCATCCGGCTGGTAAACGATGTGGGCTGAGTTGCCACCAACAGAGAGCTTGTGGGCCGCTAATCTCTTTTTGTCGCTTATTACCACCTCTTTTTTTAGCGCGCTTAACTCCTGGGCCAGGCCGGGTCCCATGAAGCTTTGTCCAAAACCCCTCAAAAAATATGAAGCTTTGTCCAAACCCTCTAAAAAAAATGAAGCTTTGTCCATATTCTTAAAAAAAAAAATATGAAGCTTTGTCTATGGTTTGGACCCAGCCGATACCACCATCGTCTCGCCCACCGTATCACGGGCTCGTTGGTCAAGCCAGCTAGAAAAGCGCAACTCAAATTCGCTAGGTACAAAGAATAGCACGAATCAAAAGCCAGGAGAGAGTTCGTTCGTGCGGTTGTGCCTCCGCCACGGAAAGGTTCGTTGGGCCAGATGGACCTCGTGTTAGTTGGGTCCTGACCGTGGCTTGAGTTTGACCTCGTGGCCGCCGTCCAAACGTGGCGTTTCTGGCCGAGGATTTGGTTCATTTGCAGTTTACCCCTCACAGTTACATATGTCTACCGTATCGTCCTCCGCAAGCTGCCAAGTGCCAAGGGCTAAATGACGAATTGGTGTTCGTTTTATCATGACCAGCTCGGCTGCGCTAATTAGAAAACAAAGAGTACTATTTTGGCTCCTCTATGTATCTCTATTTCTTTTTTAAAAAAACTTTTGATCTATTCACCGACTACCACTGTCAAGGTAGAATAAAGGACATGGATGTAATTTCTACTTCTGGTGTCCTTTATATTGCATCATTTTACATCCGGATCCGTAGACCACCTAGGGACGACTATAAACATTGGGGCTCTTTTATCACCGGAACCAGGCAAATCTTAATTTAGTAGACAGTCGGAAAGTCACCGTGCTAACACTTGAGAGGACCAACGCATTAGAACAGCAACCGTCGCAGAAGCGCGGAATAGAAGGATACAACGTATAGACACATGAACATAGACGAACGAAAACCGGATCCAAGTGGATCCACCGAGGACCAACGTCGACCGAATCCCATGAGATCAACCAGAGACAAACCTCCACAGTCCCTCCAACGGCGCTAAAAGCACCACCGGACGACGCTAAAAGATCCACTGTGTCTCCATGGCCCTAAGAGCATCTCCAGCCGTTCGGCCCCCCCAAGGCACCCCCGGCGCTTTTTCGGCCCTTCCCCCGGCTCGAATTTGGCGCTGGGGGCGTTCTCGGCCCAGCCACGCCCCCAACCCCGACCTCAAAGACGCCCTGTTTTTTTTTTGAATCTGCAGTTCCCGCTACAAAAAAACGCCATAGTTCGGCGATCACTCGCCACAGCTCGGCGATCATCTCAGTTCGGCACATAGTTCGGCGTAGCGAATAAAAACGGGAGGCGAGAGTGCATCAAATGACGGCTGCGTCGATGTCCTCGGCGAAGCCGTCCTGTGTTTCTGCATTGGCTTCGGCGTCGGCGTCGGTGTTGTTGTCCGTAGGTGGCGTCCGCGGGGTGCCGGGCGTCGATGTAGGCGACGCGTCGTCGCTGGGGCTCGCCGGCCGGGTCGACTTGTTGGTCGTGGCAGTGGGCGTCTCCGTCGGCAGGCCGTCCAGGATGAGGCCATGCTCCCGCATGTACCACTCCCTGATCGGCCCGTCCATCGCCGACACCGCCGTCGCGTCCGCTGCCATTAGGAAGGCCAAGTCGGTGTTCCTCTTCTTGGCGGCTATATTTGTCCGGAGCAGGTCGGGCTTGATCTAGCCCGTCGACATGATCGCCGACCAGCGCGCGTCTGCTTTTGCCTTCCTCTCGATGGCGTGGTTCTTGGCGTCGGCGATGCACTGCTCGATGGACGCCTGCAGACGCTCGGCGTTAGGCGCGGCGTCCCTTGCCGACTTGGCCTTCTTGTTGCCTTCCGGGCGGCCGGCCGACGCCCCAGGCGCCTGTTGGGGAACGTAGTATTTTAAAATTTTCCTACGATCACGCAAGATCTATCTACCAGATGCATAGCAACGAGAGGGAAGAGTGTGTCTACGTACCCTCGTAGACCGGGAGCGGAAGCGTCAAGTGACGCGGTTGATGTTGTCGAACTTCTTCGCGATCCAACCGATCAAGCACCGAACGTACGGCACCTCCGCGTTCAGCACACGTTCAGCTTGATGACGTCCCACGAGCTCTTGATCCAGTTGAGCTTCACGGGAGAGTTTCGTCAGCACGACGGCGTGGTGACGGATATGATGTGTTCACCGGCGCAGGGCTTCGCCTAAGCTCCGCGACGGTATGACCGAGGTGTGATTCTGTGGAGGGGGGCACCGCACACGGCTAAAACAATTCAACTTGAGTGTCTTTGGGTGCCCCCCTGCCCCTGTATATAAAGGAGCAGGGGAGGGAGGCCGGCCAGCCCTTCCTGGTGCGGCTAGGGAGTGGACTCCTACTAGGAATAGGATTGCAATCCTATTCCTAGTAGGATTCACCTAAAAGGAAGAAGGGGGAAAGGAATAGGAGAGGTGGCGCCCCCCCAATCCTAGTCCAACTAGGAACCCTAGGTGGGGGCGCCGGCCAGCCCTATGGGCTGCCTCTCTCTTTCCCTTTAGGCTCACTATGGACCATCCCCTCTCGTAGGGGGTTCCGGTAACCCCCTCCGGCATCCCGATAAATTCGAAACTTTTCCGGTATACTTCCGGTGTCCGAATATAGCCGTCCAATATATCAATCTTTATGTCTCGGACATTCCGAGACTCCTCGTCATGTCCGTGATCTCATCCGGGACTCCGAACTACCTTCGGTACATCAATACTCATAAACTCATAATACCGATCGTCATCAAACGTTAAGCGTGCGGACCCTACGGGTTCGAGAACTATGTAGACATGACCGAGACTCATGTCCGGTCAATAACCAATAGCGGAACCTGGATGTTCATATTGGCTCCTACATATTCTACGAAGATCTTTTATCGGTCAGAACCGCATAACAACATACGTTGTTCCTTTTGTCATACGGTATGTTACTTGCCCGAGATTCGATCGTCGGTATCTCTATACCTAGTTCAATCTCGTTACCGGCAAGTCTCTTTACTCGTTCCGTAACACATCATCTCGTGACTAACTCATTAGTCTTTTGCTTGCAAGGCTTATTGTGATGTGTGTTACCGAGAGGGCCCAGAGATACCTCTCCGACACTCGGAGTGACAAATCCTAATCTTGATCTATGCCAACACCACGAATACTTTCGGAGACACCTGTAGAGCATCTTTATGATCACCCAGTTACGTTGTGACGTTTGATAGCACACAAGGTGTTCCTACGGTATTCGGGAGTTGCATAATCTCATAGTCATAGGAACATGTATAAGTCATGAAGAAAGCAATAGCAGTTAAACTAAACGATCAAAGTGCTATGCTAACGGATGGGTCTTGTCCATCACATCATTCTCCTAATGATGTGATCCCGTTGATCAAATGACAACTCATGTCTATGGCTAGGAAACATAACCATCTTTGATCAATGAGCTAGTCTAGTAGAGGCATACTAGGGACATATTGTTTTGTCTATGTATCCACACATGTACTAAGTTTCCGGTTAATACAATTCTAGCATGAATAAAAGACATTTATCATGATATAAGGAAATACAAATAACATCTTTATTATTGCCTCTAGGGCATATTTCCTTCAGTCTCCCACTTGAACTAGAGTCAATAATCTAGATTACAAAGTGATGATTCTCACACCCATGGAGTCTTGGTGCTGATCATGTTTTTCCCGTGGAAGAGGCTTAGTCAACGGGTCTGCAACATTCAGATCCGTATGTATTTTGCAAATCTCTATGTCTCCCTCCTTGACTAGATCGCGGATGGAATTGAAGCGTCTTTTGATGTGCTTTGTTCTCTTGTGAAACCTGGATTCCTTCGCCAAGGCTATGGCTCCAGTGTTGTCACAAAAGATTTTCATTGGACCCGATGCACTAGGTACTACACCTAGATCGGATATGAACTCCTTCATCCAGACTCCTTCATTTGTTGCTTCTGAAGCAGCTATGTATTCCGCTTCACACGTAGATCCCGCCACGACGCTCTGCTTGGAACTGCACCAACTGACAGCTCCACCGTTCAATAAAAATACATATCCGGTTTGTGACTTTGAGTCATCCGGATCAGTGTCAAAGCTAGAATCGACGTAACCATTTACGACGAGCTCTTTGTCACCTCCATATACGAGAAACATATCCTTAGTTCTTTTCAGATACTTTAGGATGTTTTTGACCGCTGTCCAGTGATCCACTCCTAGATTACTTTGGTACCTCCCTGCTAGACTTATAGCAAGGCACACATCAGGTCTGGTACACAGCATTGCATACATGATAGATCCTATGGCTGAGGCATAGGGAATGACTTTCATTTTCTCTCTATCTTCTGCAGTGGTCGGGCATTGAGTCTTACTCAATTTCATACCTTGTAAAACAGGCAAGAACCCTTTCTTTGACTGATCCATTTTGAACTTCTTCAAAATCTTATCAAGGTATGTGCTTTGTGAAAGTCCAATTAAGCGTCTTGATCTATCTCTATAGATCTTGATACCTAATATATAAGCAGCTTCACCGAGGTCTTTCATTGAAAAACTTTTATTCAAGTATCCTTTTATGCTATCCAGAAATTCTATATCATTTCCAATCAACAATATGTCATCTACATATAATATTAGAAATGCTACAGAGCTCCCACTCACTTTCTTGTAAATACAGGCTTCTCCAAAAGTCTGTATAAAACCATATGCTTTGATCACCTCATCAAAGCGTATATTCCAACTCCGAGATGCTTGCACCAGTCCATAGATGGATCGCTGGAGCTTGCATACTTTGTTAGCACCTTTTGGATCGACAAAACCTTCTGGTTGCATCATATACAACTCTTCTTTGAGATATCCATTTAGGAATGCAGTTTTGACATTCATTTGCCAGATTTCATAATCATAAAATGCGGCAATTGCTAACATGATTCGGACAGACTTAAGCATCGCTACAGGTGAGAAAGTCTCATCGTAGTCAACTCCTTGAACTTGTCGAAAACCTTTCGCAACAAGTCGAGCTTTGTAAACAGTAATATTACCGTCTGCGTCGGTCTTCCTCTTGAAGATCCATTTATTTTCGATGGCTTGCCGATCATCGGGCAAGTCAACCAAAGTCCATACTTTGTTTTCATATATGGATCCCATCTCAGATTTCATGGCTCAAGCCATTTTGTGGAATCTGGGCTCATCATCGCTTCCTCATAGTTCGTAGGTTCATCATGGTCTAGTAACATGATTTCCAGAACTGGGTTGCCGTACCACTCTGGTGCGGAACGTACTCTGGTTGATCTACGACGTTCAGCAGAAACTTGATCCGAAGTTTCATGATCATTATCATTAACTTCCTCACTAATTGGTGTAGGAATCACTGGAACAATTTCCTGTGATGTACTACTTTCCAATCCGGGAGAAGGTACAATTACCTCATCAAGTTCTACTTTCCTCCCACTCACTTCTTTCGAGAGAAACTCTTTTTCTAGAAAGGATCCGTTCTTAGCAACGAATATTTTGCCTTCGGATCTGTGATAGAAGGTGTACCCAACAGTCTCTTTTGGGTATCCTATGAAGACACATTTTTCCGACTTGGGTTCGAGCTTATCAGGTTGAAGTATTTTCACATAAGCATCGCAGCCCCAAACTTTAAGAAACGACAACTTTGGTTTCTTGCCAAACCATAGTTCATAAGGCGTCGTATCAACGGATTTAGATGGTGCCCTATTTAACGTGAATGCAGCTGTCTCTAAAGCATAACCCCAAAACGATAGTGGTAAATTGGTAAGAGACATCATAGATCGCACCATATCCAATAAAGTACGGTTACGACGTTCGGACACACCATTACGCTGTGGTGTTCCAGGTGGCGTGAGTTGTGAAACTATTCCACATTGTTTCAAATGAAGACCAAACTCGTAACTCAAATATTCTCCTCCACGATCAGATCATAGGAACTTTATTTTCTTGTTACGATGATTATCTACTTCACTCTGAAATTCTTTGAACTTTTCAAATGTTTCAGACTTGTGTTTCATTAAGTAGATATACCCATATCTACTTAAATCATCAGTGAAGGTCAGAAAATAACGATACCCGCCGCGAGCATCAACACTCATTGGTCCACATACATCAGTATGTATGATTTCCAACAAATCTGTTGCTCGCTCTATGGTTCCGGAGAACGGAGTTTTAGTCATCTTGCCCATGAGGCATGGTTCGCAAGCACCAAGTGATTCATAATCAAGTGATTCCAAAAGTCCATCATTATGGAGTTTCTTCATGCGTTTTACACCAATATGACCTAAACGGCAGTGCCATAAATAAGTTGCACTATCATTATTAACCTTGCATCTTTTGGTTTCAATATTATGAATATGTGTATCACTACAATCGAGATCCAATAAGAATAGACCACTCTTCAAGGGTGCATGACCATAAAAGATATTATTCATCAAAATGGAACAACCATTATTCTCTGATTTAAATGAATAACCGTCTCGCAATAAACAAGATCCAGATATAATGTTCATGCTTAACGCTGGCACCAAATAGCAATTATTTAGGTCTAATACTAATCCCGAAGGTAGATGTAGAGGTAGTGTGCCGACGGCGATCACATCGACTTTGGAACCATTTCCCACGCGCATCGTCACCTCGTCCTTAGCTAATCTTCGTTTAATCCGTAGTCCCTATTTCGAGTTACAAATATTAGCAACCGAACCGGTATCAAATACCCAGGTACTACTACGAGAATTAGTAAGGTACACATCAATAACATGTATATCACATATACCTTTGTTCATCTTGCCATCCTTCTTATCCGCCAAATACTTGGGGCAGTTCCCCTTCCAGTGTCCAGTCCCCTTGCAGTAGAAGCACTCAGTTTCAGGCTTGGCTCCAGATTTGGGTTTCTTCGTGGAAGTAGCAACTGACTTGCTATTCTTTTTGAAGTTCCCTTTCTTTCCCTTGCCCTTTTTCTTGAAACTAGTGGTCTTGTTAACCATCAACACTTGATGCTCCTTTTTGATTTCTACCTCCGCAGCTTTGAGCATAGCGAAGAGCTCGGGAATTGTCTTTTGCATCCCTTGCATGTTATAGTTCATCACGAAGCCTTTATAGCTTGGTGGCAGTGATTGAAGAACTCTATCAATAACACTATCCTCGTCAACTTTGCAACCAAGTTGAGTCATATGATTGTAGTACCCAGACATTCTGAGCAAGTGTTCACTGATAGAACTATTCTCCTCCATTTTGCAGCTGTAGAACTTATTGGAAATCTCATATTTCTCAATTCGGGCATTTTCTTGAAATATTAACTTCAACTCCTGGAACATCTCATATGGTCCATGACGTTCAAAACGTCGTTGAAGTCCCGGTTCTAAGCCGTAAAGCATGGCACACTGAACTATCGTGTAGTCATCAGACCGCGACTGCCAAACGTTCAAAGCGTCTGCATCAGCGGAAGGGGGCTTGTCACCTAGCGGTGCTTCAAGGACATAATTCTTCTGTGCAGCAATGAGGATAATCCTCAGGTTATGGACCCAGTCCGTGTAATTGCTACCATCATCTTTCAACTTAGCTTTCTCTAGGAATGCATTAAAATTCAAAGGAACGGTAGCACGGGCCATTGATCTACAACGACATAGATATGCAAAACTATCAGGACAAAGTTCAAGATAAATTAAAGTTCAATTTAATCATATTAATTTAAAGAACTCCCACTTAGATAGACATCCCTCTGGTCATCTAAATGATCACGTGATCCAAATCAACTAAACCATGTCCGATCATCACGTGAGATGGAGTAGTTTCAATGGTGAACATCTTATGTTGATCATATCTACTATATGATTCACGCTCGACCTTTCGATCTCCAGTGTTCCGAGGCCATATCTGTATATGCTAGGCTCGTCAAGTTTAACCCGAGTATTTTGCGTGTGCAAAACTGGCTTACACCCGTTGTATTTGAACGTAGAGCTTATCACACCCGATCATCACGTGGTGTCTCGGCACGACGAACTTTCGCAACGGTGCATACTCAGGGAGAACACTTATACCTTGAAATTTAGTAAGGGATCATCTTATAATGCTACCGTCGATCTAAGCAAAATAAGAAGCATAATAAGATAAACATCACATGCAATAAAAATTTGTGACATGATATGGCCATCATCATCTTGTGCTTTTGATCTCCATCTCCAAAGCACCGTCATGATCACCTTCGTCACCGGCGCGACACCTTGATCTCCATCGTAGCATCGTTGTCGTCTCGCCAACTATTGCTTCTACGACTATCGCTACCGCTTAGTGATAAAGTAAAGCAATTACATGGTGATTGCATTTCATACAATAAAGCGACAACCATATGGCTCCTGCCAGTTGCCGATAACATTACAAAACATGATCATCTCATACAAAACCGTATAACTCATCATGTCTTGACCATATCACATCACAACATGACCTGCAAAAACAAGTTAGACGTCCTCTACTTTGTTTGTTGCAAGTTTTACGTGGCTGCTACGGGCTTTAGCAAGAACCGTTCTTACCTACGCATACAAAACCACAACGATGTTTCGTCAAGTATGTGCTGTTTTAACCTTCACAAGGACCGGGCGTAGCCACACTTGATTCAGCTAAAGTGAGAGAGACAGACACCCGCCAGTCACCTTTAAGCAGCAAGTGCTCGTAACGGTGAAACCAGTCTCGCGTAAGCGTACGCGTAATGTCGGTCCGGGCCGCTTCATCTCACAATACCGCCGAAGCAAAGTATGACATGCTGGTAAGCAGTATGACTAGTATCGCCCACAACTCATTGTGTTCTACTCGTGCATATCATCTACGCATAGACCTGGCTCATGATGCCACTGTTGGGGAACGTAGTATTTTAAAATTTTCCTACGATCACGCAAGATCTATCTACCAAATGCATAGCAACGAGAGGGAAGAGTGTGTCTACGTACCCTCGTAGACCGGGAGCGGAAGCGTCAAGTGACGCGGTTGATGTTGTCGAACTTCTTCGCGATCCAACCGATCAAGCACCGAACGTACGGCACCTCCGCGTTCAGCACACGTTCAGCTTGATGACGTCCCACGAGCTCTTGATCCAGTTGAGCTTCACGGGAGAGTTTCGTCAGCACGACGGCGTGGTGACGGATATGATGTGTTCACCGGCGCAGGGCTTCGCCTAAGCTCCGCGACGGTATGACCGAGGTGTGATTCTGTGGAGGGGGGCACCGCACACGGCTAAAACAATTCAACTTGTGTGTCTTTGGGTGCCCCCCTGCCCCTGTATATAAAGGAGCAGGGGAGGGAGGCCGGCCAGCCCTTCCTGGTGCGGCTAGGGAGTGGACTCCTACTAGGAATAGGATTGCAATCCTATTCCTAGTAGGATTCACCTAAAAGGAAGAAGGGGGAAAGGAATAGGAGAGGTGGCGCCCCCCCAATCCTAGTCCAACTAGGAACCCTAGGTGGGGGCGCCGGCCAGCCCTATGGGCTGCCTCTCTCTTTCCCTTTAGGCCCACTATGGACCATCCCCTCTCGTAGGGGGTTCCGGTAACCCCCTCCGGCATTCCCGATAAATCCGAAACTTTTCCGGTATACTTCCGGTGTCCGAATATAGCCGTCCAATATATCAATCTTTATGTCTCGGACATTCCGAGACTCCTCGTCATGTCCGTGATCTCATCCGGGACTCCGAACTACCTTCGGTACATCAATACTCATAAACTCATAATACCGATCGTCATCAAACGTTAAGCGTGCGGACCCTACGGGTTCGAGAACTATGTAGACATGACCGAGACTCATGTCCGGTCAATAACCAATAGCGGAACCTGGATGTTCATATTGGCTCCTACATATTCTACGAAGATATTTTATCGGTCAGAACCGCATAACAACATACGTTGTTCCTTTTGTCATACGGTATGTTACTTGCCCGAGATTCGATCGTCGGTATCTCTATACCTAGTTCAATCTCGTTACCGGCAAGTCTCTTTACTCGTTCCGTAACACATCATCTCGTGACTAACTCATTAGTCTTTTGCTTGCAAGGCTTATTGTGATGTGTGTTACCGAGAGGGCCCAGAGATACCTCTCCGACACTCGGAGTGACAAATCCTAATCTTGATCTATGCCAACACCACGAATACTTTCGGAGACACCTGTAGAGCATCTTTATGATCACCCAGTTACGTTGTGACGTTTGATAGCACACAAGGTGTTCCTACGGTATTCGGGAGTTGCATAATCTCATAGTCATAGGAACATGTATAAGTCATGAAGAAAGCAATAGCAGTTAAACTAAACGATCATAGTGCTATGCTAACGGATGGGTCTTGTCCATCACATCATTCTCCTAATGATGTGATCCCGTTGATCAAATGACAACTCATGTCTATGGCCAGGAAACATAACCATCTTTGATCAATGAGCTAGTCTAGTAGAGGCATACTAGGGACATACTGTTTTGTCTATGTATCCACACATGTACTAAGTTTCTGGTTAATACAATTCTAGCATGAATAAAAGACATTTATCATGATATAAGGAAATACAAATAACATCTTTATTATTGCCTCTAGGGCATATTTCCTTCAGCGCCAGCGTGTCCGGCTGGTACGTCTCCCTCGCCTTGGCCAGCGTGCGCCGGACGTCTGTCCACTTCTTGCACTTGTCGATCCGGGAAAACACATAGAGGTACTTGAAGTCCTGCTCGGGGTTACTGTCCTGCCGAAACATGGTGAACATGCGCAGCATCTGCGGCGAAAGAGAACAATTGTTGGTGAGGTAGAAGGAATGAAACGAGGCGGCGTCCAGCGTGTCCATACCTTTCCCTCGACGCTCTCGCCGCTCTCTGGCCGAGCAGCCACCTCCTCGATGATCCCGTGTCATTTGTTGCACGCCGCCTGGATGATCGCCCAGTGATTCGTCATGGCCTTCGCGCCGCGTATCATGTGGATGCCGGCGAATTGCGGGTCGACCAACTTCCGCTCATCAAACTCCGACTTGATGCGCTCCCAGGACGTGTCGGCGCTCTGGTTCGTGCCGGAGATCACGTCGAGGCAGACGACCTTCCACGCTTCGACGAGGCATTCGTCCTCTTTGGCCGTCCACTTGAAGCGTGGCTCGCCGGTCCTGGGTCCGCGCTTCCTCTTCGTCCCCTTCCTCACCGCCGCAGGCGCCTGCTCCTCCTCCTTTCCCTCGTCGGCGTCCTCCTCCTCCTCCTCGGCGAAGTCATGCTCGGCGCCCACATTGGCGGCATCGTAGAGCTCCTCGGCGAATCCAGGGGAAGCGGCGGCCGTAGCCGAGCCGCTCGTGATGATGTCATCCATATCGGAGTCCGTCGACTCCTCGCCGCCGTGTTGAGACAACGAGGCCTGCGAGTAGAGCAGGGCACCACGACGCAAATTCGGCGTCCTCGGCGTCGGGGAGGCGGCGTAGTCTGGGGGAGAGTAGTTGTACGGGAGGTATTGGACGTCGGCGAACGCGGGAGATGGCGTGCGCTGCCCGTGCGAGAAGGCGGTGTTGGGGTTGAACCCACCGTGGACGTCACCGTCGCCATAGCCAGGGGACGGCGCGCACCCCCACGGCTGGGGCGGAGGCGTAAAGTTGGCCGGCGACCCGACGCTCGGCTGGCTCCAGGCGACCTGATGATGGCCGGGAGGAGGCATCATCCGGGTGCTAGCCGCCGCCGCGACACGCTCTTGCTGCTTCTTGGACCTGTTTCGTCGGTCGGTGGTGGCGGCCACCCGCCGTACGATGTCCGCCTTCTACTCGGTGTTCGACATCCGAAGTGGCTTTGACGGCGGTGCCCTCGGCTTCCTCTGCTTTGGCGGCGGGGCATCAGCATCCGCGGCAACGGCGGGCCTGGTGGCGGTGTATTTCTTCGACGGCATGGTAGCGCGCAGCGAGAGGAATGGCAGGAGAAAGGGGGGCTGGAGGGAAGTGGGGGAGGAAACGACGGAAAAAGGAAGACACTCGCCGACAAGCAGGACCCACACTCCTTTTCGCTTTGTCCGGCGTCCCAGGCGCCCCCAACGCGCCGGGTTCGCCCTAGGTCTACCGACGCCAGTTTCGGCCCAATCCGGCAGAAAAATGAGTCCTGGGGGCGCGGTTGGGCCGATTTTTCGACGCCGGCGTCGAAAAAGTGGCCTCGGGGCTGTTGAGGGCGCGGTTGGAGATGCTCTAAGATGCCAATAGCTACGTTACGTTATGGGAGGCAGCGAAAACCCTAGCATCGGTTGCTCTGGAGCGTGAGGAGTGAAGGGGTCTATCTATCTCTACCTCATGTACATAATTACATAGTGTGAGAACAACTTCAGGTATCAATCGATACACTCAATCTATGAAATCGAGTGGAAAGGTGCATCCCTTTGGATTGCTCTGCAGTTGCATGATATCCGTAGTTGGATTGATATGAGTGTTTTATCGGGGGTTTTTAATCTTAAAAAGCTCATTTCTACTCCCTCCATTTCTTTTCGCTTTGCATATAAGATATATTTTAAGTCAAATTATGCAATATTTAACTACATCTATATACTAAAAAATATCAAGATCTACAATAGTAAAGTTATATAGTATGAAAAATATTTTTATGATGCATTTAAGGATATTGATTTCATATTATGAATGTTGATAGTTTTCTATAAAATTAATCAAACTTTACAAAGTAGGACTTTCGACAAATTTTATATACAGAGTAAAAAAGAAACATAGGAAGTAAGTAAGAGTACAAGTTTGTATCTGAACAAAAACATTTGACCTTTATATGGAGTTACATTGGCATTTTCTTGTCTTTTTTCAATAATAAAGCAGAGCATCCTTTTAGCGTATAAATTGAATTGTCTTGTTTCTTTTGGGGTGAATGGTAAATTTAAAAGAAATAGTATATAAATTTTAAAATTCTGTTTTTTTGTGGATATTCATGTTAGTGTAACAAGCATGCTTGACAATTTTCCTGTGAAACGCAATGCGGTGCTTTGTGGATGAAATAAAATAAAATTAAGTGTAACATTTCTACGTAACATCGATGCTTGATTTAGTTTTCTTGCAAAGATCGAAAAGCTTAACTTTTCTCCCTAAACATTTGCAGGTCATGTTTGGGTGTGACAATGAATACATCTTCTTTTTTACATTTGCAAAGTACATTTTGACGCGCAAGAGCATATGCTCCCTAGAGCCAAATTGGATTTCAGATTTCATTTGTTGTATGCTCCATCTGTTGATGTGCAAAAAGACATAGTATACCATGTACCATTACATAAAAGACATGGTATACCATGTACCATTACATAGAGGTTCCTTACCTATATAGTGTGAGTGGGATCCTCCTCCACATGAGCATCTCATTGTCATGCCCAAGATGCGATTCTATCCCGATCACGTGACACTTACGTGATTGGGGCACAACCGCATTTCGGGCGCTTAGCAAGATGGATATCATTACATCGTACCATTACATACATACATGGGGGATACAACAATACATACGAGTCACATGAATACAACATCAATACAAGTATCCGACTACGGATACAAACATGAAAAGCACAATGACATCCATCTGCTATCCCAGGCTGCCGATCCGGAACCTACCCAAGACTGAACAAGAAGAAGAAAGAACTCCAAACAACGATCATCGCTCTCACGTCAAGTCATCGGAAACCTGCACCTGCAACTGTTGTTGTAGTATCTGTGAGCCACGAGGACTCAGCAATCCCATAACCATGGGTAACAAGACTATCAAAGCTTAATAGGAAGGGAGAGGTTAAGTGGTGAGGTTGCAGCAGCGGCTAAGCATAATATGGTGGCTAACTTACGAGTACAAGAATAAGATGAGCATCTACGCAAACGGTTGCAACTAGTAGTGATCGCTAACGATCCTGAACTACTTACGAGTCAAATATAACCCCACCGTGTTCTCTTCTCAAAGTGAAAAGAGACAGTCACGGTTACTCACACAGTTGTGTGTTTTACTTCGGATCATCTGTCAAGTTTTCTACAACCGGACATTAACAAATTCCAATCTGCCACATAACCGCGGGCACGGCTTTCGAATGATCATAACCCTGCAGGGGTGTCCAAACTTAGCCCATCACAAGCTCTCACGATTAGCTGAAGTGATAAATATAATATCATCACCCCTTATCTTAGGGAAATCCGATCAGGCTCGGCATCCCGGTGCACAAGACATTTCGACAATGGTAAAACAAGTCCAGCAAGACCTCCCGGCGTGCCGACACCCTGATAGTAGCCGCGCGTATCTCGTCTCAGGCCACAACCGGATGGGCGATCCTACAGGTAAAACCAATCCTCGAGTTTCCCCGTGGTGGCCCCGCATAACCCCCGTTTGGGACCAACACCATCAGCACTGGCCCCCCCTGTTATGTAGAATTAAGAACCCGGGGACATGACCCCCTATGCAATTAATTAATTAATTAAGTTGTTATTATGAGCAAATTAAAAACCAATGTTGGGCCTTGCTGGAGAAGTTTTATTCAAAGTCGAACTGTCAAGGGGTCCCCATATACCCATCGTGTAAGGAACGCAAAATCAAGGAACATAATGTCGGTTTATCGGCGCCTAAGGTGGCATGAGTGGAACAAAACACCGAGCAAAAGGCCAAGCCTTCCACCCATGCCCAGTATATAGGTGTGTTAATAATAATAATAGATATTGTGATATTCCAACAACAAGTTCCCTCCTGGAACGATCTCCATCTTCACCTGCAACTAACAACGCTATAAGAGGGGCTGAGCAAGCGGGTAACATAGCCAAAAAATGGTTTTGCTAGGAAGGTTTCAACGGTTAGAGGTTTCATGGCAACAAGGAGAGGCTGACATAAATGATGGGTAGCGCGACATATAACGATAGCATCTAGATGAACTAAGCAAAGGCAATGATAGTAAGGGTATTCAAGGGTATGATCATCTTGCCTGAGATCCCGCAAGGAAGGAGAACGGATCCGTGAAGAAGACGGAGAAGAAGCCTTGAAGAAGAACCACGGGTAGACGAACGAATCCTCACGAACGCAACGGAACAAGCACTAACGAGAAGAAGCAAGCAACACGGTAAACAAACCACTCAAGAACATGACAATATGCACTACCAAGTATGATGCAAAACAAGTCTACTTATGATGCACAGAAAGTTTACACAGGAAGCAAAACATGGCAAGGTAGGAAGCACAGGAAACATGGCAATGTGCTTAAGCAAGTATGATGCAAACAAGTCTATATAGGAAGCACAACAAGTCTATACAGGAAGCATTACATGGCATGGTAGGAAGCACAGAAAACAACACAAGTCTATATGATGCAATACATGGCAAGGTATGATGCATGACAAATCTATACAGGAAGCACATCAAGTCTATGCAGGAAGCATAACATGGCAAGGTAGGAAGCACAGAAAAACAACACAAGTTTATATGATGCAATACATGGCAAGATATGATGCATGACAAATCTAAACAGGAAGCACAACAAGTCTATACAAGAAGCATAACAAGTCTATACAGGAAGCATAACAAGTCTATACAGGAAGCATAACATGGCCACGGTGCAAGATGCACCCAAACATCAACCAAACTTACTCCAAACATGAAAACAAGATGATATTATGATTCTACATGCAAAATCACACAAGTTTCATATAAGGAACACCCCAAACAGAGCAACGGGCTAAAAGATACAGATGAAACAAGATATAACGACAAGCTGAAATTAACAGCCACATAGCAACTTTGGAGCAAGAATTATATACTCTACAACACTCAAACATGGCAACAAGAAGCATGAACATGAAGTAGACATATCCTACAGCAAACAACTCCATTGGAGCATCTCCATAGGAGGCATGGATCAATAGCAACAAGCTACAACATTTTGATCATGACACTAAAAACCTGACAGCAATATTTTATAGCAACTTGGGAGCAAGAATTAAATAAGCTACAGCAAGTCAAATGAGCAAGTGAAGGCATGAATGGCTAGACAACAACATATACAACAAGGAATGATCAATGGCCACTCCAAAACTAACATGGATTTGCCTAGGACATCAAGCAAACATAGCATCATGATATTACAGATTCCAGACTTAGTGAAATTTCACTAAGTGTTAAAACAGCAATAACAACATGGCATGTTTGCAAGCATGTTTTAAGTCAACACAAGGCATATCATGGAAAATTAAATGCACCACCTCAAAGAACACATCATGGAGATTATAAAACATCTAGGTATGTGACATGGGGACAAACCCAACAATAGCAACGAGCTCCTCAACTAGGCATCTCGTAACAAGTTTCAGAACATAACAGCCAAATGCACTTTTGCAACATAGATAAACATGGCAATATGAACTCAAACAAGCATGCTATAGCAACCAACATGTAGAGCATCTCATGATGAACATTTTGACATATCATTTGCATCATTTGGACAAACATGCACCAAGTTATCATATCTCAAACATGGCATGAAAACAACTAATAGCAGCAGTTTATAACAAGTAGCACTCTTGCAACAGATATTTAAGCATCTAGATGAACTCAAATGAGCATGGCACAATGGAACAAAGTGTAGAGCATATCACCACGATCATTTTGACATCTCATTCACTCAATTCGGACAAACACACAAAAAGATATCACTATGCAAAGTATGCATCAGAAATTAAAACAGCAAAAGACTTAGACAAAAAAACAACCTCCGGGGGATGGACATGTCCAGTGCCAGCGGACACGTCCGGCCTGGGCATCCGGGCCCACATGTCATACTCACGAGCTGATAGGAGGGTGGACATGTACGGGTCCCAACCGGACATGTCCGACGGCTGCGAGAGGGGATCCGGCCATGGCTGCGGTGGCCGGCGACGATGGCTCGAGGGAGCACCGGAGAGGGGTGCGGTGGTCGGATCCGGTCGGCAGGTGGCCGGATCTGGCCGGAGGCGGCGAGGGGAGGCCGGCGGCGAGCTGGGTCTTCCGCCGGAGCGCGGAGAGGCTGTGCGGCCGAGGCGGAGTCGGTCCGGCGGTCCGGGGTCGCCGGCGAGCTGCGGCTAGCGCCCGGAGGCGGGGAGGCATGGTGGCGAGGCGCGAGGGGCGGAGAGGGGCTCCGATGGCGCGGTCTGGCGCCCCTCCGACGAGCGAAGGCGGCGGCAGCGAAAGCTTGCGGGAGGCGGATCGGAGCGAGGCGCTCGGGCCGCTGAGGCGGGGCACGACGCGGGCGCTCGGGCCCCAGATGGGCTCGGGCGGGCCCTCCCGCGGGCCTGGCGGGCCTCGGCTGCGGGGGGAAGCTGACGGGACGCATGGCGCGCCAGGAGAGGCCACAGGCGGCGGGTGATGACATGGCGGCGGCGCTGGGTGGAACTGGCGGCGACAAGTGGCGGCGGGGGAGTGCGCCGGCGCTGAAAACGAGGAAGGGGCGGCGGCTGGCTGTGGAAATTGAGGAGGGGGTATGATGGCTTCTTGCCCCTCGTTGGTTATCCCAAGTGGAAGGTTAAGATGTAGCGTAGCAGCAAATTTCCCTTGGCAAAGGTACCAAGGATCGAAACCCGTGAGACTCCGAGGGTCGACAAGTAGGTGTCAACGGCGCCAGAAACTTTGCGGTTGACAGGACCTGCACAAAGATACAGATAACTTTGCTCCCAACGAGTACAGAGAGGTTGTCAATCCCTCCGGCCTTGTCGTTTACAAAGGATCAAACACAAGAGATAATAATGATACCTATGACTGCAACTAGGAAATAAAGACAGGAAGTAAATAGCGGGTGTGATCAGTGGTGGTAATATGGACCGGGGTCCCATGATGTTCACTAGTGATGTCTCTCTCCCAAAAGACGATAAAACAGCAAAGCGAGGTAAACAAATTACAGTTGGGCAATTGACAGGATTATGTGCGCAAATCAATGCTAACTATGCTGCAAAGAAAGGTAGAGGCTCAAAAGCATGGGCGGTACGCCAAGGCAAGTAGACCGAAATCCATCTGCATCTACTACTAATCATCCACCTTGAGATATCTATCCAGAACATCTCGCTGGTATTAAGTTGCGAGTCCCATCCAAAGTGTAAACTCAAAGCAACAGACAACTGCATTAAAAGAACTTTGTGTAAAGTAAACAATCCTTGCACCCGCAAGTATAAGCACCGTTGTTTTCCCCCTTGTGGCAACAGCACATCCCCTAGACTCATGTTTCTGTCACTCAAGCTAGTCATCAGGGGGCATGAACCCACAATCAAGCATAACGCTCCCTCTTGGAGTTACTACCTACTACTTGGCCAAAGCAATAAACAGCAACGGAGAACATGCTAGAATTACTCAAGAACAAAGATATAAAAGAGATGAATCAAGTATATTACTCAAACACAATCTGAACATAGTCTCATAATCCATCAGATCCCAGCAAACTCAGCAGAGCAACAGCATAAGGATTACATATGTGCCTCGATCATGTAGGGCAGCTCACGAGGTCTAAACCATGAAGAACAAAGAGGGGAGGAGAACATCACATAGCTACTGATCATGGACCCATGGTCCATGGTGGACTACTCACGACTCATCCGGGAAGCGTCCATGGTGGTGGAGAAGCTCCCGGTGGTGGTTCTCCCCTCCGGCAGGGTGCCGGGAAGAGTTCTCCTGATGCTCCCGATCTTGGAAGCGCTGCGGCGGCGGAACAGAGGCGAGATCGCGAAAAAGGGTTCCGTCCTCGAGGGTTTCGGGACGAGAGGAATATATATGCGAAGGGGGGTCACCAGAGGCGGAGCCGGGGCCCCATGCGCCCCCCTGGCGCGACCAGGGGTGGGGCCGCGCCAGGTGGCCGCCTGGGCCACCCCTGGCTCCCCTCTGGCCCCGCTTTGGTTCTTTGCGAAGCTTCCTATACGCTGATTTTTCCTGTATTTTTCCCGGAATTTTTGGAGCACTTTTAATATGGGGGAAACCTAAAATAGAAAAACAGCAGAAAACAGGAACTGGCACTATGGTGCACTGAGTTAATAGGTTAGTCCAAATATGATCAAAATTGTATGGAAGAGCATAAATATCATAGCAATATCACACAAAAGAAGCATGGAGCAAGCAGAAATTATAGATACGTTTTGGACGTATCAACATCCCCAAGCTTAATTCCTGCTCGTCCTCGAGTAGGTAAATGATAACAAGCATAATTTCTGTGGTGACATGCTACCAACCATATAAGAACTTTTAAGTAAAGCAATCAAGGCATGTAATTCAATTCAAGTCATAACAAGCAAGAGTCTATATTAGCATTGTAACAAGCAACATAAGAACATAAAGGTGCAAGAGCTCTCGCTGTCCGTGACTCGAATGTCTCCAAATGGTGTTTGCGTGCAAGAAAGGGGATAGGGATATACGAGAGAGTAAAACATAGTTTTTGTATTGTTGAGAACTTAATCTACTAAAGTTTCACACTTGGTCTTCTTTGGAATCTTATCTTGACTCATCCCCAGACCACCAGTCAAGTACAAGTCAAAATGATCCACTCCCTTTTGATATTTTGAGCACTCATGCAATGGATGAGCGTAAGCAAGAAAGTTAACACTTAGGATGGCAAAGAGAGAAAAATGATGAAGGGGGAAGACAAAAAAGGTGTGAAAGGCTCACATCAATGAGGACAATCATAGGCGAGAGAAAGCCAAATGATAGATATGATGTGAGGAGTAGGGATTGCCATGCAACGGATGCACATATGAGCTAAGGTAAGCTCTCCAATGGAACTAGTGGGGGTGCATCCAACTTGCTTGCTCAAGAAGACCTAGAGCTCTTTTGAGGAGGCTCATCATTGGAATATACAAGCCAAGTTCTATAGTGTGAAGGTCCCCACATAGCTATATGCATGAATGATAATCTCTATGGAGTACAAGGTATAAGATGGAGTACGAGTGTGGATCTCTCAAAAGGAATAGTAGTGTGCCCCCTTCTCTCTTTTTATTTCTTTTTCTCTTTTTTTCTCTTTTTTTTTGTGTGGCCTCAATGGATCTTTCTATTTAACTCTCATTTGTCCTCTTTGGGATCTTTTGATTTTTTCCTCTTTGGGATCTTTTGATTTTGTCCTCTTTGGGATCTTTTCCTCACTTTAGGGGCAACACTCTATGTATTACAAGAAGTATAGAAGATCTTTCACACTTTGCAAAAGTACTCAACATAAAGAAAATGAAACTATCATGATGTATGCAAATGTATGCCTCTGCCAGTGTAGCAGGATATGCAATGATACTAGCGCGTCATGTAGCAATGATTAGGGCAAGGCCCAACTAGCATGCGGCTCATCGATCAAGCAAAAAGCATGTATGACATGAAGATCAAGTCATGAGAAGATGGATGTTGCATGGCAATGTATCTCGGAAAGGCTATGGAAATGCCTTGATAGATAGGTATGGTGGCTGTTTTGAGGAAGGATATAATGAGGCTTATGATGACAGAGCGTATCGTGCCAAGGATTTGGATGCACCGGCGAAGTATGCGCCAACTCTCGAGGTGAGAAAGGGCAATGCACGGTACCGAAGAGGCTTAGAAAAATATGGCTAGGTGGAAGTGTCAACTTTCGAATACTCACATTAGTCCGAAGAACTCATGCACTTATTATCGGTAACTCTCAATCTAATTAGGAGGTTCACAGAGAGACAAGTACCCCGAGGAGGAGTGTGTGGGGGTTTGGTTATCCTTGCGCATCCTCGACTCATGGTGCGTGAGTGTGTTGGGGAACGTTGCATGGGAAACAAAAATTTTTCCTACGTTCACCAAGATCAATCTAGGAGATGCATCTACGAGGGGAGAGTTGGATCCACATACCCTTGTAGATCGCTAAGCGGAAGCGTTCAAGAACGCGGTTGATGGAGTCGTACTCGCCGCGATTCAGATCGCCGAAGATCCTAGCACCGAAGCAACGGTGCCTCCGCGTTCTTCACACGTACAGCTCGGGGACGTCTCCTCCTTCTTGATCCAGCAAGGGGGAAGGAGAGGTTGATGGAGACACCGGCAGCACGACGGCGTGGTGGAGATGGTGATGGAGGATTCCAGCAGGGCTTCGCCAAGCACCGCGGGAAAACGAAGATGGATGTGGGAGAGGGAGGGCAGCGCCGAGGCACGAACGTGTGTGGCTGCCCTCCCTCTGCCTCTCTTTATATAGGGGGAGTAGAGGGGAGGGGGCGCCCTAGGGTTTACCCCTAGGGGCGGCGGCCAAGGGGAGGTGGGAGGGGGCGGCGCCCCAGGGTTAGGGTTCCCCCCCCCCCAAGTGCCTTGCCCCCCAAGCCTAGGGGGGTGCGGCAGCCCTAGGGGGGGCCAGCCCCCTTGGCGCATGAGGAGAGGGCCCAGGGGGGCGCACAGCCCTATGAGGGCTGTTGTGTCCCCCTTTGTGGCCCATTAGGCCCGAAACTCTTTCCGGGACCCCGAAAACCCTTTTCGGTCATCCGTCGTCTTCCCGATACTCCCCGGAACACTTCCGGACTCCGAACACTCTCATCCTATATATCAATCTTCGTCCCCGGACCATTCCGGAGACCCTCGTCACGTCCGGGATCTCATCCGGGACTCCGAACAACCTTCGGTAACCATGCACTGTTCTCACTAACAACCCTAGCGTCACCGAACCTTAAGTGTGTAGACCCTGCGGGTTCGGAAACTATGCAGACATGACCGAGACACTCCCAGGTCAATAACCAATAGCGGGATCTGGATACCCATATTGGTTCCCACACGTTCCTCGATGATCTCATCGGATGAACCACGATGTCAAGGATTCAGGCAATCCCGTATACAGTTCCCTTTGTCTCGTCGGTATGTTACTTGCCCGAGATTCAATCGTCGGTATCTCTATACCTAGTTCAATCTCGTTACCGGCAAGTCTCTTTACTCGTTACCGTAATACATAATCCCGTGACTAACTACTTAATCACTTTGAGCTCATTGAGATGATGTATTACCGAGTGGGCCCGGAGATACCTCTCCGTCACACGGAGTGACAAATCCCAGTCTCGATCCATGTCAACTCAATAGACACCTTCGGAGATACCTGTAGAGTACCTTTATAGTCACCCAGTTACGTTGCAACGTTTGGCACACACAAAGCACTCCTACGGTGTCAGTGAGTTACATGATCTCATGGTCATAGGAACTTATACTTGACATGCAGAAAACTATAGCGATAACCGATACGATCAAAAGCTATGTTTAACGTTTGGGTCTCGTCCATCACATCATTCTCCTAATGATGTGATCCCGTTATCAAATGACAACTCATGTCTATGACCTGGAAACCGCGGTCATCTTTGATCAACGAGCTAGTCCTGAAGAGGCTTACTAGGGACACAAAGTTTGTCTATTTATCCACACATGTATATGAGTTTCCAATCAATACAATTATAGCATGGATAATAAACGATTATCATGAACAAGGAAATATAATAATAACTCTTTTATTATTGCCTCTAGGGCATATATCCAACAGTCTCCCACTTGCACTAGAGTCATTAATCTAGCATTACAAGGTAATGAATCTAACACCCATAGAGTCTTGGTGTTGATCATGCTTAGCCCGTGGAAGAGGCTTAGTCAACGGATCTGCTACATTCAAATCCGTGTGTACTTTGCAAATGCTTATGTCCTCCTCCTTGACTGAATCGCGGATGGAATTGAAGCGTCGCTTTATGTGTCTGGTCCTCTTGTGAAACCTTGGTTCCTTGGCTAGAGCAATGGCACCAGTGTTGTCACAGAACAGAGTCATTGGGTTTAGTGCACTAGGCACAACTCCAAGATCTGTCATGAACTCCTTCATCCAGACACCTTCCTTTGCCGCCTCCGAGGCAGCTATGTACTCCGCTTCGCATGTAGAATCGGCTACCACGCTTTGCTTGGAACTGCACCAGCTTACCGCTCCCCCGTTGAGAATATATACGTATTCGGTTTGAGACTTAGAGTCATCCGGATCAGTGTCAAAGCTTGCATCGACGTAACCCTTTACGACGAGCTCTTGATCACCTCCATAAACGAGAAACATTTCCTTAGTCCTTTTCAGGTACTTTAGGATATTCTTGACCGCTGTCCAGTGATCCATACCAGGATTACTTTGAAACCTTCCGGCCATACTTATGGCAAGGCTGACATCTGGTCTTGTGCACAGCATTGCATACATGATAGAGCCTATGGCTGAAGCATAGGGGACGACACTCATCTTTTCTCTATCTTCCGCAGTCACTGGGCATTGAGTCTTACTCAACTTTGTACCTTGCAATACCGGCAAGAACCCCTTCTTGGATTGATCCATTTTGAACTTCTTCAAAACTTTATCAAGGTATGTACTTTGTGAAAGTCCTATCAAGCGTCTCGATCTATCTCTATAGATCTTGATGCCCAATATGAAAGCAGCTTCACCGAGATCCTTCATCGAAAAACTCTTGTTCAAATACCCCTTTACGCTATCCAAAAATTCTATATTGTTTCCAATCAGCAATATGTCATCCACATATAATATTAGAAACGCTATAGAGCTCCCACTCACTTTCTTGTAAATACAAGCTTCTCCGTAAACTTGTACAAACCCAAACGCTTTGATCACCTCATCAAAGCGAAGATTCCAACTCCGAGATGCTTGCACCAGTCCATAAATGGAACGCTAGAGTTTGCAAACTTTGTCAGCATTCTCTGGATCGACAAAACCTTCCGGTTGTATCATATACAATTCTTCCTTAAGAAAACCGTTAAGGAACGCCGTTTTGACATCCATCTGCCAAATTTCATAATCGAAATATGCAGCTATTGCTAACATGATTCGGACGGATTTAAGCATCGCTACGGGTGAGAAAGTCTCATCGTAGTCAATCCCTTGAACTTGTGAAAAACCCTTTGCCACAAGTCGAGCTTTATACACGGTGACATTACCGTCAGCGTCCGTCTTCCTCTTAAAAATCCATTTATTCTGAATGGCCTTCCGCCCTTCAGGTAATACTTCCAAAGTCCATACTTTGTTTTCATACATGGATCCCATCTCGGATTTCATGGCCTCTAACCATTTGTCGGAATCCGGGCCCACCATCGCTTCTCCATAGCTCGTAGGTTCACCGTTGTCTAACAACATGACCTCCAAGACAGGGTTACCATACCACTCAGGTGCACTGCGTACCCTTGTCGACCTACGAGGTTCGGTAGTAACTTGATCAGAAGCTTCTTGATCATCATCATTGGCTTCCTCTTCAACCGCTGCAGGCTCCACAAAAACATCTTTCTGTGCTGCGCAACTCTCTGGTTGAAGCAGAGGTTCAATAACCTCATCAAGTTCTACCTTCCTCCCACTCAATTCTTTCGAGAGAAACTCTTTCTCGAGAAAGGACCCGTTCTTAGCGACAAACACTTTGCCTTCGGATCTGAGATAGAAGGCATACCCAACAGTTTCTTTTGGGTATCCTATGAAGACACATTTGTCCGCTTTGGGTTCGAGCTTTTCTGGCTGAAGCCTTTTGACATAAGCATCGCAACCCCAAACCTTGAGAAAAGACAACTTAGGTTTCTTACCAAACCATAGTTCATACGGTGTTGTCTCAACGGACTTGGATGGAGCCCTATTTAAAGTGAATGCAGCTGTCTCTAACGCATATCCCCAAAACGATAGTGGCAAATCGGCAAGAGACATCATAGAACGCACCATATCTAATAGGGTTCGATTACGACGTTCGGACACACCATTACGCTGTGGTGTTCCAGGTGGCGTCAACTGTGAAACGATTCCACATTTTCTTAAGTGATTGCCAAACTCATAACTCAGATACTCTCCCCCTCGATCAGATCGTAGGAATTTAATCTTCTTGTTACGATGATTCTCAACTTCACTCTGAAATTGCTTGAACTTTTCAAACGTTTCAGACTTATGCTTCATCAAGTAAATATACCCGTATCTACTCAAGTCGTCAGTGAAGGTGAGAAAGTAACGATATCCACCGCGCGCCGTGACATTCATCGGGCCACACACATCAGTATGTATGATTTCCAATAAGTCACTTGCCCGTTCCATTGTTCCTGAAAACGGGGTCCTTGTCATCTTGCCCATGAGGCACGGCTCGCATGTGTCAAGTGATTCAAAATCAAGAGACTCCAAAAGTCCATCAGCATGGAGCTTCCTCATGCGTTTTACGCCGATATGACCCAGACGGCAGTGCCACAAGAAAGTGGTACTATCGCTAACTACTCTACATCTTTTGGCATCAATGTTATGAACATGTGTATCATCACTATCGAGATTCAATAAGAATAAACCCCTCACTTCGGGTGCATGACCATAAAAGATATTACCCATATAAATAGAACAACCTTTATTCTCTGATTTAAATGAGTAACCGTCTCGCAATAAACAAGATCCAGATATAATGTTCATGCTCAACGCAGGCACTAAATAACAATTATTCAGGTTCATGACTAATCCCGATGGTAATCGAAGAGCGAGCGTGCCGACGGCGATCACATCAACCTTGGAACCATTTCCCACGCGCATCGTCACTTCGTCCTTCGCCAGCCTCCGTTTATTCCGCAGTTCCTGTTTAGAGTTGCAAATGTGAGCAACCGAACCGGTATCAAATACCCAGGCACTACAACGAGAGTTGGTAAGGTACACATCAATAACATGTATATCACATATACCTTGCTTGTTGTTGTTGTTGGCCCCCTTCTTGTCTGCCAGATACTTGGGGCAGTTCCGCTTCCAGTGGCCGTTCCCCTTGCAATAGAAACACTCAGTCTCTGGCTTGGGCCCAGCCTTGGGTTTCTTCACTGGATGAGCAACTGCCTTGCCACCCTTCTTAGAGTTACCCTTCTTGCCCTTGCCATTCTTCTTGAAACTGGTGGTTTTATTGACCATCAACACTTGATACTCCTTCTGGATGTCTTCCTCAGCGACTTTCAGCATCGAAAACAGCTCGGCGATGGTTTTGTTCATCCCTTGCATGTTATACTGCTGTACGAAGCTCTTGTAGCTAGGCGGGAGTGACTGGAGAATTCTGTCAATGATAGCCTCGTCCGGGAACACAAGTCCCAGATCAGCTATGCGGGTATAGTACCCAGACATCTTCAGTAAGTGCTCACTGACAGACGAATTCTCCTCCATCTTGCAAGCAAAGAATTTATCGGTGGTCTCATACCTCTCGATCTTGGCATTCTTTTCAAAGATGAACTTCAACTCCTGGAACATCTCATATGCTCCATGACGTTCAAAACGCCTTTGAAGTCCTCCTTCCAAGCTATACAATATGGCACACTGCACTATTGAGTAGTCATCCGAACGCGACTGCCAGGCGTTCATAACGTCCGCAGAGGCCTGAGGAGCGGGGGGTTCACCTAGCGGTGCATTTAAGACATAAACCTTTTGGGCAGCTGTGAGGATGATCCTCAGATTGCGGAGCCAGTCCACAAAGTTGCTCCCATCATCTTTCAGTTTAGCTTTCTCTAGGAACGCATTAAAATTCAGGGGAGCTACTGTGCGAGCCATCTACAACAAAAGATTTGCAAAGATATTTTAGACTATTGTTCATGATAAGTGAGTTATTACCTAATGAAATTATTTATAACTCCCACTCAAATTGACATCCCTCTGGTCATTCGAGCGTGACATGATCCAGATCCACCAACCCAAGTCCGATCATCACGTGAGATGAGGTGGTGTCAATGGTGAACATCTACATGTTGATCATATCTACTATATGACTCATGCTCGACCTTTCGGTCTTCCGTGTTCCGAGGCCATGTCTGTACATGCTAGGCTCGTCAAGTCTAACCCGAGTGTTCTGCATGTGCAAAACTGGCTTGCACCCGTTGTATGCGAACGTAGAGTCTATCACACCCGATCATCACGTGGTGCTTCGAAACGACGAACCTTCGCAACGGCGCACACTCGGGGGGAACACAATTTTATCTTGAAATTTTAGTGAAGGATCATCTTATAATGCTACCGTCGTCCTAAGCAAAATAAGATGCATAAAAGGATTAACATCACATGCAAATCATAAGTGACATGATATGGCCATCAACTCGTGCTTTTGATCTCCATCTCCAAAGCACCGGCATGACCTCCATCGTCACCGGCGCCACACCATGATCCCCATCATCATGATCTCCATCATCGTGTCGCCATCGGGGTTGTCGCGCGCCCACCATGCTCTTACTACTATTGCTACCGTTTAGCGATAAAGTAAAGCATTACAAAGCGCTTAATGATTGACACGCAGGTCATACAAAAATTAAAGACAACCCTATGGCTCCTGCCGGTTGCCGTATACATCGACATGCAAGTCGATATTAACTATTACAACATGATCATCTCATACATCAAATATATCTCATCATGTCATTTGCCATATCATATCACATACATACCCTGCAAAAACAAGTTAGACGTCCTCTAATTTGTTGTTGCATGTTTTACGTGGCTGCTATGGGTATCTAGCAAGAACGCTTCTTACCTACGCAAAGCCACAACGGTGATATTTAAGTTGCTATTTAACCTTCTACAAGGACCGCCTTTTTCTATTCCGATTCAACTAAGATAGGAGAGACAGACACCCGCCAGCCATCTTATGCAACAAAAGTCACATGTCTGTCGATGGAACCGGTCTCATGTACGTGGACATGTAAAGTTGGTCCGGGCCGCTTCATCCCATAATACCGCTGAATCAAGAAAGACTAAGGAGGGAAGCAATCTAAACATCAACGTCCACAAACCCTTTTGTGTTCTACTCGTGAAAGCATCTACGCAAGATCCTAGCTCATGATGCCACTGTTGGGGAACGTTGCATGGGAAACAAAAATTTTTCCTACGTTCACAAGATCAATCTAGGAGATGCATCTACGAGGGGAGAGTTGGATCCACATACCCTTGTAGATCGCTAAGCGGAAGCGTTCAAGAACGCGGTTGATGGAGTCGTACTCGCCGCGATTCAGATCGCCGAAGATCCTAGCACCGAAGCAACGGTGCCTCCGCGTTCTTCACACGTACAGCTCGGGGACGTCTCCTCCTTCTTGATCCAGCAAGGGGGAAGGAGAGGTTGATGGAGACACCGGCAGCACGACGGCGTGGTGGAGATGGTGGTGGAGGATTCCTGCAGGGCTTCGCCAAGCACCGCGGGAAAACGAAGATGGATGTGGGAGAGGGAGGGCAGCACCGAGGCACGAACGTGTGTGGCTGCCCTCCCTCTGCCTCTCTTTATATAGGGGGAGTAGAGGGGAGGGGGCGCCCTAGGGTTTACCCCTAGGGGCGGCGGCCAAGGGGAGGTGGGAGGGGGCGGCGCCCCAGGGTTAGGGTTCCCCCCCCCCCAAGTGCCTTGCCCCCCAAGCCTAGGGGGGTGCGGCAGCCCTAGGGGGGGCCAGCCCCCCTTGCGCATGAGGAGAGGGCCCAGGGGGGGCGCACAGCCCTATGAGGGCTGTTGTGTCCCCCTTTGTGGCCCATTAGGCCCGAAACTCCTTCCGGGACCCCCGAAACCCTTTTCGGTCATCCGCCGTCTTCCCGATACTCCCCGGAACACTTCCGGACTCCGAACACTCTCATCCTATATATCAATCTTCGTCCCCGGACCATTCCGGAGACCCTCGTCACGTCCGGGATCTCATCCGGGACTCCGAACAACCTTCGGTAACCATGCACTGTTCTCACTAACAACCCTAGCGTCACCGAACCTTAAGTGTGTAGACCCTGCGGGTTCGGAAACTATGCAGACATGACCGAGACACTCCCAGGCCAATAACCAATAGCGGGATCTGGATACCCATATTGGTTCCCACACGTTCCTCGATGATCTCATCGGATGAACCACGATGTCAAGGATTCAGGCAATCCCGTATACAGTTCCCTTTGTCTCGTTGGTATGTTACTTGCCCGAGATTCGATCGTCGGTATCTCTATACCTAGTTCAATCTCGTTACCGGCAAGTCTCTTTACTCGTTACCGTAATACATAATCCCGTGACTAACTACTTAATCACTTTGAGCTCATTGAGATGATGTATTACCGAGTGGGCCCGGAGATACCTCTCCGTCACACGGAGTGACAAATCCCAGTCTCGATCCATGTCAACTCAACAGACACCTTCGGAGATACCTGTAGAGTACCTTTATAGTCACCCAGTTACGTTGCGACGTTTGGCACACACAAAGCACTCCTACGGTGTCAGTGAGTTACATGATCTCATGGTCATAGGAACTTATACTTGACATGCAGAAAACTATAGCGATAACTGATACGATCAAAAGCTATGTTTAACGTTTGGGTCTCGTCCATCACATCATTCTCCTAATGATGTGATCCCGTTATCAAATGACCACTCTTGTCTATGACCTGGAAACCACGGTCATCTTTGATCAACGAGCTAGTCCTGAAGAGGCTTACTAGGGACACAAAGTTTGTCTATTTATCCACACATGTATATGAGTTTCCAATCAATACAATTATAGCATGGATAATAAACGATTATCATGAACAAGGAAATATAATAATAACTCTTTTATTATTGCCTCTAGGGCATATATCCAACAGAGTGTACTCTAATATTCGATCCCTCCAAAGATTAGTGATCCATCTAGTAGCTAAAGTTCTCAACTATTTTGTAGGTTTTCGAAAATAAACACGGATTGCCCAAAATACGACATCTATCACTAATAGGCTAAAGCTCCTTACACCAAAAGATCAGACATTACTCATGGCAATACCTCAAAACTATTGCAAGTTACTACTAAAATTAAATAGCAACCTCAATTACCTACTTTAAGTTAAGACACACAACTCAGTGCAACAGGCAAACTCTCTTAACAAGATAAACATGAAAACTCAAGAGAGTTCAGCAACCAACTAAACAAAAGCTCTTTAAAAAGAAAAGCATGAAAACTAAGAGCTAAACATGACAGCAGCTATGGAAACACAAAGAACACACACAGCAAAGATAAGCATGAAAATCCTATGTTGTGTTCTAGGTTGAAGTGGAGCGTTTTTCTCTCCCACACAAAGAAAGCTGGGTTCTAACTTGTTATGAACAACAAGCAAAGCTAAAGAAAACTAAAAAGGAAACTAAGAGCAAGACGCTCCAAGCATAGCACATAACACATGAAGTGATAATTATAGTGGAACGAAAGACGAACTGATAATTGTTGATGGAGAAGGGGATGCATGCGGGCATCCCCAAGCTTAGACGCTTGAGTCTTCTTGAATATTTCTTGGGGGTGCACGGGGGCATCCCCAAGCTTGAGCGTTTGACCCTCCTAAATCTTCTTTTATCATCTTCCCTCGCACACTCGAAAAATCCATTCATACATAACTCATCATAATCTGATTAGCGAGGTTAGTACCCACAATAAAATAATTTTTCCCTACTGGAAATAAAGATAATCTTGAAGAGCTACTGTTTCTCAAGAATGGCAAAAGGTTTTTGCAAAGAAAAAGCAAGCTCAAGGTTTGCAAAACGAAGAAAAGGTAAAACAGGACAGAATCTGTGAAAAACAGACCAGCAGGTAGTAAATAATTTTTTCGGGGCACTTCTGCAACTCAAATCAAAAAATTCAGAACAGACGCTCGAAAGCCAATTGTATAGAGCACGCTGTCAAAAACATTCAGATGAAAAAGATGATCTGGTGATTTTATTCGAATTTTTCTGTCCAAGGACAGAATCTGTTTTCTGGACAGCACGTCACAACTTTTGAACTTTCTTGCAATCGGAGGCTAAACTTGGCACAAAGCTGAAAAGAAAAGATACAATGATGATGCTACTGTAGTAACAAACATCAAGACACAACAAAAGCAAAATAAAACCTAATTCGTTGTGGGCTGCCTCCCAAAAGCGCTTTCTTTTATGCCTTTAGGCTAGGCATGATGCAAAAAAGAGAAGATCAAGTTTTATCAAGAGTAAGAGAATAGCTAGACCGTATAACGGACTCAAAAGGCAACTTAATCTTATTTCTAGGGAAGTGTTTCATTCCTTTCTTGAGAGGGAATTGGAATTTTATATTCCCCTCTTTCATGTCAATGATAGCACCAACGGTGCGAGGAAAAGGACGTCCCAAAATAATTGGACATGAAGGTTCACATTCAATATCCATAATAGTAAAATCAACGGAAACATAATTGTCATTGACAATGATAAGAACATCGTCGATCTTCCCCAAAGGTTTCTTTACGGAAGAATCAACAAGACGAACACCAAAAGAACAAGGATCAAAAGGTTTCAATTTAAACATATCATACATTCTTCTGGGCATAACGGAGGTACTAGCTCCAACATCACATAAAGCATAGCAAGAAAAGTTATTCAACTTAATTTTAATCATAGGATCCCAACTATCTTCTAGCTTTCTAGGTATGGAGGCTTCTACCCTAAGCTTCTCCTCCCTAGCTTTGATGAGAGCATTAGTGATATGCTCTGTGAAGGCAAGATTAAGTGTGCTAGTGTGGGGATATCTAGACATCTTGTGAAGAAAACCAATAACTTCAGAAAGGGTGCAATTATCTAAATCAAGGTCACTACTATCAAGTAAAGTGGTAGTGGTGTCCTTTAGGCTCACTTGTTTGGTAGCTTCTATGGTTATAGGAGTTTCTTCTTCTACGGTTGAGGTCATAGCATCACCATTAATAGGTCCAATGGGACTAGGAGTGCATTGGGTGCTAAGAGTTTGGATATCCTCAACAACTTGGATAGTAGCAACAGTGTGGTGGGTAGGAAGGTTCTTAATTCTATCTTCTTCCTCCTTTTCCCTAGCCCATCTCTCTTTAAGTTTAGCCATCATCCTAATGTTTTCATTAATTTGCACTTGAATAGCATTCATAGGAGTGGTCTTCCTCTCCTCAAGAGGAGAAGTTCTAATTTTAAGCAACTCTACCTCATGGGCTAAATTGTCTACCTTCGAAGAGAGATTATTTAGTTCGTCTAGTTTTTCTTCTACACTCTTATTGAAGGCCTTTTGGGTAGTGATGAAGTCTTTAAGCATAATCTCTAGTTCAGAAGTGGATTTCTTGGTGCTAGGATAAGCATTGTCGTTCCCATAGGAATTAGAGGGGAACGGTCTAGGGTTGCTACCAAAATTACTCCTATAAGCATTGTTATTGAAATTGTTTCTAGAGATAAAGTTCACATCTACTTGATCTTGAGCAATCAAAGAATTTAAAGGAACATCATGAGGATCAATAGAAGATTGCTTGGAAAGTAGAGACATGATCAAGTCAACTTTTTCATTTAGGGAGGAAATCTCCTCGACAGAGTTTACCTTCCTACCTGTTGGAGCGCGTTCGGTTTGCCATTGGGAATAATTGGTCATCATCTCGTCGAGAAGCTTCGTGGCAGCACCAAGTGTAGTTGACATAAAGGTTCCTCTCGTGACCGAATCTAACAAGTTCCGCGAGGTAAAGTTCAAGCCTGCATAAAAAGTTTGGATAACCATCCAAGTAGTCAAACCATGAGTAGGGCAGTTCTTGACAAGAGATTTCATGCGTTCCCAAAGCTTGGGCAACGTGTTCATTATCCAATTGTTTAAAATTCATTATGTTACTCCTTAATTGGATAATTTTAGCAGGGGGATAGTACTTCCCAATAAAGGCATCCTTGCACTTGTCCCAAGAATCTATACTATTCCTAGGCAAGGATTGAAACCAGATTTTAGCTCCTCCTCTCAAGGAGAAAGGAAAAAAGCTTAAGCTTAACAATATCACCATCTACTTCTTTATACTTTTGCATATCACAGAGCTCAACAAAATTATTTGAGTGCAAAGCAGCATCATCTCCAGCACCGGAGAATTGATCTTTCATAACTAGGTTCAGTAAAGCAGGTTTAATCTCATAAGAAGGTGCTGAAGTGGCAGGTGTAGCAATAGGCGTGCAGATAAAGTCACTGTTGTTATGACTAGTGAAGTCACACAACTTGGTATTCTCGGTGGAACCCATAGCAGCAACAAGCAAGATAACTATTTTTGTGATTTTTGGTAAGGGACACTAAAGCAAAAACTGAAAGGTAAACTAACAAGACTAAAAAGCAAAGATAAAAGATAGCGTGCAACTCCCCTATCTTGAAGAGTGGAGTCCCCGGCGACGGCGCTAGAAACTTTGCTTGATGGCTTCTCGCCCCTCGTTGGTTACCCCAAGTGGAAGGTAGAGATGTAGCGTAGCAGCAAATTTCCCTTGGCAAAGGTACCAAGGATCGAATCCCGTGAGACTCCGAGGGTCGACAAGTAGGTGTCAACGGCGCCAGAAACTTTGTGGTTGAAAGGACCTGCACACAGATACAGATAACTTTGCTCCCAACGAGTACAGAGAGGTTGTCAATCCCTCCGGCCTTGTCGTTTACAAAGGATCAAACACAAGAGATAATAATGATAGCTATGACTGCAACTACGAAATAAAGACAGGTAGTAAATAGCGGGTGTGATCAGTGGTGGTAATATGGACCGGGGTCCCATGATGTTCACTAGTGATGTCTCTCTCCCAAAAGACGATAAAACAGCAAAGCGAGGTAAACAAATTACAGCTGGGCAATTGACAGGATTATGTGCGCAAACCAATGCTAACTATGCTGTAAAGAAAGGTAGAGGCTCAAAAGCATGGGCGGTACGCCAAGGCAAGTAGACCGAAATCCATCTGCATCTACTACTAATCATCCACCTTGAGATATCTATCCAGAACATCTCGCTGGTATTAAGTTGCGAGTCCCACCCAAAGTGTAAACTCAAAGCAACAGACAACTGCATTAAAAGAACTTTGCGTAAAGTAAACAATCCTTGCACCCGCAAGTACAAGCACCGTTGTTTTCCCCCTTGTGGCAACAGCACATCCCCTAGACTCATGTTTCTGTCACTCAAGCTAGTCATCGGGGGGCATGAACCCACAATCAAGCATAACGCTCCCTCTTGGAGTTACTACCTACTACTTGGCCAAAGCAATAAACAGCAACGGAGAACATGCTAGAATTACTCAAGAACAAAGATATAAAAGAGATGAATCAAATATATTACTCAAACACAATCTGAACATAGTCTCATAATCCATCGGATCCCAGCAAACTCAGCAGAGCAACAGCATAAAGATTACATATGTGCCTCGATCATGTAGGGAAGCTCACGAGGTCTAAACCATGAAGAACAAAGAGGGGAGGAGCACATCACATAGCTACTGATCATGGACCCATGGTCCAAGGTGGACTACTCACGACTCATCCGGGAAGAGTCCATGGTGGTGGAGAAGCTCCCGGTGGTGGTTCTCCCCTCCGGCAGGGTGCCGGGAAGAGTTCTCCTGATGCTCCCGATCTTGGAAGCGCTGCGGTGGCGGAACAGAGGCGAGATCGCGAAAAAGGGTTCCGTCCTCGAGGGTTTCGGGACGAGAGGAATATATATGCGAAGGGGGGTCACCAGAGGTGGAGCCGGGGCCCCAGGCGCCCCCCTGGCGCGGCCAGGGGTGGGGCCGCGCCGGGTGGCCGCCTGGGCCACCCCTGGCTCCCCTCTGGCCCCGCTTTGGTTCTTCGCGAAGCTTCCTGTACACTGATTTTTCCTATATTTTTCCCGGAATTTTTGGAGCACTTTTAATATGGGGGAAACCTGAAATAGAAAAACAGCAGAAAAACAGGAACTGGCACTGTGGTGCACTGAGTTAATAGATTAGTCCAAATATGATCAAAAGTGTATGGAAGTGCATAAATATCATAGCAATATCACACAAAAGAAGCATGGAGCAAGCAGAAATTATAGATACGTTTTGGACGTATCAGGGTAGAAGAAGGCCAAAAATGGCATGGATAGGCTGCTTAAATAGGAAAGGGGGGTTAGGGATAGGGTTTGGAGGGGGTTTAAGGCCGTTTTTGGACCGTTAGATCCCGATCGAACGGCTCCGAGCGGAGGGGAAGTTAGGCAGGCCTAGGTGGGCTGTGAAAAGGGTGTGGGCTGAGATGAGAGGAGAAGGAGAGAGGCCCGCGGGTGTTTTCGGAGACCGAAAACGTTCGACGAATTAACCGGCGACTAGTGCCGCTATATATATTCGTTGGGCTATCAAACGAGCTGCGAATGCGATGAAATTTGGCAGGCGGCCTGTCTACACTATAATAAGACCACACGCCAAGTTTCACCCCATTCCGAGAACATTTTTCGGCCACTCACAAAATAAAAATTCGGAGGCACCGCGGGCGCGTGCAAGTGTGTCTGGGCTCAGAACGGACAACGGAAAGGACGAGGGAACTCGGGCGGATGCAAGTTTTGAAAACATGCTGATGCAACACACATGATGACATGGCAAGAATGCACACGCAAGAAGATGACATGGCACTAACGAGGAATAACTGACTGACACCTGGCGCACTGGTCTCGGGGTGTCACAACACTCCCCTACTAACAAGAGATCTCGTCCCGAGATCTTAGGAACGAGACGGGAGGGAAAAGGAAGAACATAAGTTCTTCGATGACAAAAGAGCGAACCCAAAGAATATTGAGAGGTTGAACAACTGAAAGAAATGGTACAACTGAGAAGAACGAAGTTGAAAAGACTTCGTTAGGGAAGAGGAAGAAGGAATACGACGAGAACCCAAAAAGTTGAAGGATATGAATCACGAGTTGGCGGAACAAGAATGAATTCGAAAACACTCCGGTTAAAAGAGATAGAAAAGAATTTGGACGAAGGAATTCGGGCAGCACTCCGTCTGAAACTGAAAGAAATAGCACACCGGTTGAACATGAATGGAATAGGACAAGAACCTGAGGAGATGGAACGATACTCGATGAGAGTAACAACACAAGGCCTCCGGAAGAATTGAAATAATGGAATAAAAGAACGGAGAAGAAGATGATAACTTTGACGACGAGTGAATTGAAAGAGCATCTTGAAGGAAGACTCGAACAGAGTTGATGAGAAAAATCAACAACAAAAGAATAAGCTCGTTATGGACTTATTTAAACATCTCAAAACTTGAGGTGAATTATGCCGCAACCAAAAGATTGAATAGATGAGAAGAAGGAAGAAATGCAAAACTCCACTTCAAAAGAATACGGAGGATTAATTGCACTCGAGAGGCAAAAGAATAAGAATGCTTGAGCTGCTCCGGAAGAATCGGATGAACGTTTGAAGAATGATTTAAATGATGAAGAACCACCATGAAGAACTCCGGTAACGAAAGGATGATGAAGTATGAAAAAGAATAAGAATAAAGGCTTGCGATGACTAGTCGGGGTTCCGACAAGATAGCCGAGAAACTTGAACTCCGGGAAAGAAAATATTAAGCACTTGGAACTAGAATTTATTCATGAAGAATAAACTCCGAAGGGAAGGATAAATCAAATTGATGAAAGAATCAGAATTATGTTATGCTTATCCTCCATCGATTAAATTGATGAGAACAATGGATTCACATACTACTTATTCTCGATGAAATGATTAAAGAGGGATATATAGCGAACTTGGGAAAATCTTCATGAAACACCGGTAGGATTGGAATGAACGAATGAATTGACATGATAGCACCGGAAAAGAACTGTTGAGCGAATCACCGTAAAGATTGAAACCACGTGAAGAAAAGGAACGAACCACCATGAAGAATTAGAATCCAATGAAGAAGGCAAATGACCACCGTAAAGAATAAAATTGAGTGAAAACAAGAAAATGAATCTCCGGGAAGAATAAAGCACTTGAGGACAATTGAATGATGATAACAAAGAGATCGTGAACTGATTAAAGAATACTTGAACGAAGCACGGGACGAATGTGAGACGGACGAAGAGGCATCAACAAAGAATATTTGGAGGACGAAGTTGAAAACTGAGAACGAAGAAATCTTTTGAAATGATGGCCTTCGGAGGAACACAAAGAAAAGAATTCATGAAATACTCCGGAAGAATGAAAAGAATTAAGGTTGAACCAATGATGAAAAGAATTAAAAGCGATCTTGAAGAAGGCATATGACTGATGGAATCCATACTTACGCCACACTTGAAACGAATTTCGGAATACACCGGAAAATTAGAAGAGTCAGGTAAGATCCTGGAAAAGACCTGTGGGTTAGGGCCCACCGAAGAGAAAACACCGTTGAAAGGATCGAGAAGGAGATGATGCACCGGAACAATTGAAAACTTGAATGAGGTGACAACCTCGAATTAATTGGAACACAGACGAATCTGCTGAGATTTCTTCGGAACTCCGGAACAATTAAATGGCGAGAGGTAAACGAGCAAAGTGAAGCAATTGAGCCGAGGAAAAAGAATATGATGAACACCGAATACTTGAATTGAATCCACCGAGGAAGAAAAGAGATGAAGAATATCAAACGAGAGGAGAAATCCTCGGAGAAGAAAAGAAGAATGATGACGAGTTAGGCAAGAATTCACCAGTTGAAATAACTGAGGAAAGAATGCAAAGGATTCACACGAGTAGGATGGATACCCGATTAAGGAATCCGGCTCCGAGAAGCAAAAGGGTGGGCGGGTGGGAAAAAGAAAGACCACAACGGACGGGGAAAACACCGCCAGTTAAAAGAACTGAGGGTTGAACTTGCAAAGAAGAAGAGGGTTGAATCCACTAGACGAGAGATGCACCAGATGACAAGAACTAACAACGCAACGAACGAAAACTAACCACGTGATCATAAAAAAAAATTGAAGGGGAAGAGGAGTAATTGAAAACACCTACGTCAAGATTCCTCACCAGAGCGACGAAGGGACCGAGGAGTAAAAAGAATTCCTAATCTCCGATATAACTAGACTCCGAAAAAGTTTTATTCTAGACTCAACAACGGCCAAGCTACGATCAATCAAGGGGGCTCCTATGGTTGGTCGAGGCTCTGATACCAACTTGTCATGCCCAAGATGCGATTCTATCCCGATCACGTGACACTTACGTGATTGGGGCACAACCGCATTTCGGGCGCTTAGCAAGATGGATATCATTACATCATACCATTACATACATACATGGGGGATACAACAATACATACGAGTCACATGAATACAACATCAATACAAGTATCCGACTACGAATACAAACATGAACAGCACAATGACATCCATCTGCTATCCCAGGCTGCCGACCCGGAACCTACCCAAGACTGAACAAGAAGAAGAAAGAACTCCAAACAACGATCATCGCTATCACGTCAAGTCATCGGAAACCTGCACCTGCAACTGTTGTTGTAGTATCTGTGAGCCACGAGGACTCAGCAATCCCATAACCATGGGTAACAAGACTATCAAAGCTTAATAGGAAGTGAGAGGTTAAGTGGTGAGGTTGCAGCAGCGGCTAAGCATAATATGGTGGCTAACTTACGAGTACAAGAATAAGATGAGCATCTACGCAAACGGTCGCAACTAGTAGTGATCGCTAACGATCCTGAACTACTTACGAGTCAAACATAACCCCACCGTGTTCTCTTCTCAAAGTGAAAAGAGACAGTCACGGTTACTCACATAGTTCTGTGTTTTACTTCGGATCATCTGTCAAGTTTTCTACAACCAGACATTAACAAATTCCAATCTGCCACATAACCACGGGCACGGCTTTCGAAAGATCATAACCCTGCAGGGGTGTCCCAACTTAGCCCATCACAAGCTCTCACAATTAGCTGAAGTGATAAATATAATATCATCACCCCTTATCTTAGAGAAATCCGATCAGGCTCGGCATCCCGGTGCACAAGACATTTCGACAATGGTAAAACAAGTCCAGCAAGACCTCCCGGCGTGCCGACACCCTGATAGTAGCCGCGTGTATCTCGTCTCAGGCCACAACCGGATGGGCGATCCTACAGGTAAAACCAATCCTCGAGTTTCCCCGTGGTGGCCCCGCATAACCCCCGTTTGGGACCAACACCATCAGCACTGGCCGCCCTGTTATGTAGAATTAAGAACCCGGGGACATGACCCCCTATGCAATTAATTAATTAATTAAGTTGTTATTATGAGCAAATTAAAAACCAATGTTGGGCCTTGCTGGAGGAGTTTTATTCAAAGTCGAACTGTCAAGGGGTCCCCATATACCCATCGTGTAAGGAACGCAAAATCAAGGAACATAATGTCGGTTTATCGGCGCCTAAGGTGGCATGAGTGGAACAAAACACCGAGCAAAAGGCCAAGCCTTCCACCCATGCCCAGTATATAGGTGTGTTAATAATAATAATAGATATTGTGATATTCCAACAACAAGTTCCCTCTTGAAACGATCTCCATCTTCACCTGCAACTAACAATGCTATAAGAGGGGCTGAGCAAGCGGGTAACATAGCCAAACAATGGTTTTGCTAGGAAGGTTTCAACAGTTAGAGGTTTCATGGTGATACGTCCAAAACGTATCTATAATTTCTGCTTGCTCCATACCTTTTTTGTGTGATATTGCTATGATATTTATGCACTTCCATACACTTTTGATCATATTTGGACTAACCTACTAATGGTTGCAAAAGTGCACAATGTTCTTGTTTTACACTTTATTGTGTAGGAATTACTTGGAAATTGACAAAAACGCAAAAGGAGTCGTATTGGAGTAGGACTCTGACTTTCCTGAAATCTGTCTGAGAACGTTTTTTAAAGATGTTCACGTTCCGGCTCGAAGACGACGTCAAACGGAAAAAGTCTAGCTGCGAAAGTTGTGGGGAATTTCGAGGCGATGCTTCCGGATATAAAATTCGTCCAAATCGGAGTCCGGACGGCCGAGTAAAGCCCGTTTTACTGAGGCCCAAAATCTGATGACGGGAATCCGAGAGTCTATATAAAGAGAGGAAACCTAGGTCACCAAGGGCCACGAATTTTCCTTCTCCCGAGCCGCCGTCTTAGAGGGGAGGACCAGCACCATTGCAGCACCATCCACAAGGAAGAAGGGGGCCAAGGAGCCGCTGCCCCCTAGGGCCGCCGCCGCGCCCCCAAGGGCCTCCGCCACCGCCTCCGTGGCTGCCGCCGGCCGTCTCCTCCTCGCGGGGCTGCACCTCTCCATCAACACCATCATCAACCTCCTCCTCACCATGTCCATGCGTGAGTAGTTTCCTCCGGGGCTGAGGGCTTGTACGTGTAGCTATGTGGTTATCTCTCTCTCCCATGATGTGATCTTCGTTGTGATCATAGGCTATGTTAATCTAGGGTGATCCCATGATATTTCCCCTTCCTCTATGTATTGGATTGATGTACTCACTTGTCTTTATCTAGTATAATCCCCGAGACCAAGGTGACAGCGGTCTATTGGACATGGATTAGAAGAATATTTTCATAAGTGATTTCCTCTTTTGTGTGTTGATTGAAGATTGAGAGTCTCTTGGTGCTTGTCTTTGACTATCTTTTATATATGTTGTGGTGATTGTGGTACTCTCTTTGGATGGCCGCGGTGACATTGGGAAATCCATAGATTGAGAACTACGAACTTTGAGGTGTGCTTTTGTAGCCCTACATAATTCTCGTCCTCTCTTGACCACGAAGGAATGACCTCCGGGTGCGTCTCCATTGCATGTTTTATGGGAAATATCATGTGATTCGATTATGTTAATGTTGTTGGGAGTTGCCACTAGTGAAAGTACGATCCCTAGTCCTTGTTTCCACCATTGCAATACCATTTGTGCTCACGTTTACCACTTGTTTGCTTGCTGCACTTTTTATTACAGATTTATATTACTTTGTTTTGCCATCCATATCACTTGCCATTTAACATCTCTTCGCCGAACTAGTGCACCTATACATCTAACAAGTGTATTAGGTGTGTTGGGGACACAAGAGACTTCTTGTATCTTGATTGCAGGGTTGCTTGAAAGGGGTACGTTCAACCTCCACTTCCCTGAGTTCGATAAACCTTGGGTTACTCACTTAAGGGAAATTTGCTGCTGTCCTACAAACCTCTGCTCTTGGAGGCCCAACACTGTCTACAAGAATAGAAGCGTGTGTAGACATCAAGCTATTTCTGGCGCCGTTGCCGGGGAAGTGAGGTAAATGAAGGTACCTTTTCTAGATCTTGCAATTAAATCTTTTTGTTTCTTGTTTTTATTTCACTAGTTATGTTTATGGAAAACCGCGCTCTTAGTTTGCTGCTTGGGGAAGGCCGCTTTACCACACTTGTGGTAGAGAAGTCTCCACCACCTACTGAATGTATCCCGTTCCGAATACCACTTAGGATAATTGAAATAATTATGAATGATCGTTATGATGGGACAGTCAATCCTAGTATTCATTTGTTGAAACTTACAGAACTTTGTGAGTTGTTTAAGATTTTAGGTTTGACAAGAGATGGAGTCATGAGGAAATTATTTGCCTTGTCACTGAAAGGAAAAGCATTGGAATGGTATAAGCTACTAGATGACTCTCACCTGCTGGATTGGGAAGAGATCTAGTCTCTCTTTTACTCCAAGTTTTATCCTCTTCATGAAGTCCATGAGAATAGGAATTATGTTTATAATTTCTATCCTCATGACGGAGATAGCGTAGCTCAAGCTTGGGGGAGACTGAAAACGTTAATGCTAAAAAGTCCTAACCATGGGCTCCCCAAAGATGCTTATGTGGAGAGTAAGAGTACCTTTTTGCATGTGGATCATGGTAACAATGCTTTATGTGATGCTTATATTGTTGAGTTTATTCGTGATCCCACAGAAAATTATTATGAGAAGGGAACATATGCTTATAGATATTTCAATAATATTAAGTTCCCTCTCTTTATGTTGAAGGTTTTGAAGCTGCACTTGTTTTGTCTTCCTATGCTTATTGCTTTGTGCTTCAATGAATTATTCTATTGCAATATTCCTATGCATAGGAAGCATGTTAGGCTTAAATGTATTTGGTATTGCTTCTTGATGCTCTCTTTTGTTCTTCAACTCTTATTCCTACGAGAGCATCATTAAAGTCTTAAGCCTATCTTTATGGCTATAAAGAAAGAGCTCTAGGGAGACAACCCTTGTTATCTTTGCTTTCAGTTTGTTCTTTCAGTTTTTAGTGGTCTTGATGTTTGTTACTACTGTAGCAACATCATTGTATCTTTATTTTTCAGCTTTGTGCCAAGTTTAGCCTCTGATTGCAAGAAAGTTCAAAAGTTGTGACGTGTTGTCCAGGAAACAGATTCTGTCCTTGGACAGAAAAATTCTTATAAAATCACCAGATCATCTTTTTGGTCTGAATTGTTTCGACAGCGTGCTCTATACAATTGGCTTTTGGGAGTCTGTTCTGAGTTTTTTGATTTGAGTTGCAGAAGTGCCCCGAAAAATTTATTTACTACCTGCTGGTCTGTTTTTCACAGATTCTGTCATGTTTTGCCTTTTCTTCGTTTTGCAAACCTTGAGCTTGCTTTTTCTTTGCAAAAACCTTTTGGCAATCTTGAGAAACAGTAGACCTTCAAGAATATCTTTATTTCCAGTAGGGAAAAATTATTTTATTGTGGGTACTAACCTCGCTAATCAGATTATGATGAGTTATGTATGAAGGGAGTTTTCAAGTGTGCGAGGGAAGATGATAAAAGAAGATTCAGGAGTGTCAAACGCTCAAGCTTGGGGATGCCCCCGTGCACCCCCAAGGAATATTCAAGAAGACTCAAGCGTCTAAGCTTGGGGATGCCCCCGTGCATCCCCTTCTCCATCAACAATTATCAGTTCGTCTTTCGTTCCACTATATTTTAATCACTTCATGCGTTATGTGCTATGCTTGGAGCGTCTTGCTCTTAGTTTCCTTTTTAGTTTTCTTTAGCTTTGCTTGCTGTTCATAACAAGTTGGATCCTAGCCTTCATCGTTTGGGAGAGAAACACGCTCCACTCCACTGTAGAACACAACATAGGCTTGCATGCGTATCTTCTTGTGTGTGTTCTTTATCTTTTCATAGCTACTATCATGTTCAGCTCTTAGTTTTCATGCTTTTCTTTTTAAAGAGCTTTTGTTTAGTTGGTCGCTGGAACTCTCTTTAGTTATCATGCTTATCTTGTTAAGAGAGTTGGCTTCTGTTGCACTGGTTGATATGTCTATGATAAAAAATGCTATGTGCATAATGGTGCTTAGTAGTTCATGTTTTCTTATGGTTAGTCTCAAATAGCTGGGGGGTTCTCAATGTGTTATTGGAGTACCAACATGATTTGTTTGCCTATGATGTGGTATGGCTTACTGATATCTTCCTCCAAGAATTTATTTTGATTGACTTGGCATATGCTCACGCATATTTAAGACTGTAAAGAAAGTCTATCAAGCCTTGATGATCTTTAATTTCTGAGTAGCGATATAACTTCCATGCCCGATTCAATGTTGCTTTGTCGCTCTGCATGATTATGACCGTCATTGCTCTCTTAGTTGGTCGCTCCCAGTCTTTTGCTAACCTTCGCCTGTACTAAGCGGACTGACTGCTTGTGCATCCAAAATCCTTTAAACCAGTTTGATCCAGGCTAAAGCTTGGGGGAGGTACTGCAGTTTGATCCAGGCTAGACCAGGACATGGAGTTCCTAAGAATGAATTAATTGATATATTCTATGCTGGTTTAACTAATGAATCTAGGTCCTATTTGGACAGTTGTGCTGGTTGTGTTTTCAGGAAAAGAACACCGGACGACGCGGAAGATCTAATGGGCAGGATTGCCAAAAACTAAGAAGGGGGGCCAAGGAGCCGCTGCCCCCTAGGGCCACTGCCGCCCCGAGGGCCGCCGCCGCCCCCTAGGGCCGCCGCCACCCCCGCGCCCCCAAGGGCCGCCGCCGCCGCCTCCGTGGCTGCCGCCGGCCGTCTCCTCCTCGCGGGGCTGCACCTCTCCATCAACACCATTATTAACCTCCTCCTCACCATGTCCATGCGTGAGTAGTTTCCTTCGGGGCTGAGGGCTTGTACGTGTAGCTATGTGGTTATCTCTCTCTCCCATGATGTGATCTTCGTTGTGATCATAGGCTATGTTAATCTAGGGTGATCCCATGATATTTCCCCTTCCTCTATGTATTGGATTGATGTACTCAATTGTCTTTATCTAGTATAATCCCCGAGACCAAGGTGACAGCGGTCTATTGGACATGGATTAAAAGAATATTTTCATGAGTGATTTCCTCTTTTGTGTGTTGATTGAAGATTGAGAGTCTCTTGGTGCTTGTCTTTGACTATCCTTTATATATGTTGTGGTGATTGTGGTACTCTCTTTGGATGGCCGCGGTGACATTGGGAAATCCATAGATTGAGAACTACGAACTTTGAGGTGTGCTTTTGTAGCCCTACATAATTCTCGTCCTCTCTTGACCACGAAGGAATGACCTCCGGGTGCGTCTCCATTGCATGTTTTATGGGAAATATCATGTGATTCGATTATGTTAATGTTGTTGGGAGTTGCCACTAGTGAAAGTACGATCCCTAGGCCTTGTTTCCACCATTGCAATACCATTTGTGCTCACGTTTACCACTTGTTTGCTTGCTGCACTTTTTATTACAGATTTATATTACTTTGTTTTGCCATCCATATCACTTGCCATTTAACATCTCTTCGCCGAACTAGTGCACCTATACATCTAACAAGTGTATTAGGTGTGTTGGGGACACAAGAGACTTCTTGTATCTTGATTGCAGGGTTGCTTGAAAGGGGTACGTTCAACCTCCACTTCCCTGAGTTCGATAAACCTTGGGTTACTCACTTAAGGGAAATTTGCTGCTGTCCTACAAACCTCTGCTCTTGGAGGCCCAACACTGTCTACAAGAATAGAAGCGTGTGTAGACATCACATGGCAACAAGGAGAGGCTGACATAAATGATGGGTAGCGGGACATATAACGACAGCATCGAGACAACTAAGCAAAGGCAATGATAGTAAGGGTATCCAAGGGTATGATCATCTTGCCTGAGATCCCGCAAGGAAGGAGAACGGATCCGTGAAGAAGACGGAGAAGAAGCCTTGAAGAAGAACCACGGGTAGACAAACGAATCCTCACGAACGCAACGGAACAAGCACTAACGAGAAGAAGCAAGCAACACGGTAAACAAACCACTCAAGAACATGACAATATGCACTACCAAGTATGATGCAAAACAAGTCTACTTATGATGCACAGAAAGTTTACACAGGAAGCAAAACATGGCAAGGTAGGAAGCACATAAAACATCACAGGAAACATGGCAATGTGCTTAAGCAAGTATGATGCAAACAAGTCTATATAGGAAGCACAATAAGTCTATACAGGAAGCATTACATGGCAAGGTAGGAAGCACAGAAAACAACACAAGTCTATATGATGCAATACATGGCAAGGTATGATGCATGACAAATCTATACAGGAAGCACAGCAAGTCTATACAGGAAGCATAACATGGCAAGGTAGGAAGCACAGAAAAACAACACAAGTTTATATGATGCAATACATGGCAAGATATGATGCATGACAAATCTAAACAGGAAGCACAACAAGTCTATACAGGAAGCATAACAAGTCTATACAGGAAGCATAACAAGTCTATACAGGAAGCATAACATGGCCACGGTGCAAGATGCACCCAAACATCAACCAAACTTACTCCAAACATGAAAACAAGATGATATTATGATTCTACATGCAAAATCACACAAGTTTCATATAAGGAACACCCCAAACGGAGCAACGGGCTAAAAGATACAGATGAAACAAGATATAACGACAAGCTGAAATTAACAGCCACATAGCAACTTTGGAGCAAGAATTATATACTCTACAACACTCAAACATGGCAACAAGAAGCATGAACATGAAGTAGACATATCCTACAGCAAACAACTCCACTGGAGCATCTCCATAGGAGGCATGGATCAATAGCAACAAGCTACAACATTTTGATCATGACACTAAAAACCTGACAGCAATATTTTATAGCAACTTGGGAGCAAGAATTAAATAAGCTACAGCAAGTCAAATGAGCAAGTGAAGGCATGAATGGCTAGACAACAACATATACAACAAGGAATGATCAATGGCCACTCCAAAACTAACATGGATTTGCCTAGGACATCAAGCAAACATAGCATGAGGATATTACAGATTCTAGACTTAGTGAAATTTCACTAAGTGTTAAAACAGCAATAACAACATGGCATGTTTGCAAGCATGTTTAAGTCAACACAAGGCATATCATGGAAAATTAAATGCACCACCTCAAAGAACACATCATGGAGATTCTAAAACATCTAGGCATGTGACATGGGGACAAACCCAACAATAGCAACGAGCTCCTCAACTAGGCATCTCGTAACAAGTTTCAGAACATAACAGCCAAATGCACTTTTGCAACATAGATAAACATGGCAATATGAACTCAAACAAGCATGCTATAGCAACCAACATGTAGAGCATCTCATGATGAACATTTTGACATATCATTTGCATCATTTGGACAAACATGCACCAAGTTATCATATCTCAAACATGGCATGAAAACAACTAATAGCAGCAGTTTATAACAAGTAGCACTCTTGCAACAGATATTTAAGCATCTAGATGAACTCAAATGAGCATGGCACAATGGAACAAAGTGTAGAGCATATCACCACGATCATTTTGACATCTCATTCACTCCATTCGGACAAACACACAAAAAGATATCACTATGCAAAGTATGCATCAGAAATTAAAACAGCAAAAGACTTAGACAAAAAACAACCTCTGGGGGATGGACATGTCCAGTGCCAGTGGACACGTCCGGCCTGGGCATCCGGGCCCACATGTCATACTCACGAGCTGATAGGAGGGTGGACATATCCGGGTCCCAACCGGACATGTCCGGCGGCTGCCAGAGGGGATCCGGCCATGGCTGCGGTGGCCGGCGACGATGGCTCGAGGGAGCGCCGGAGAGGGCCGGAGAGGGGCGTGGTGGCCGGATCCGGTCGGCGGGTGGCCGGATCTGGCCGGAGGCGGCGAGGGGAGGCCGGCGGCGAGCTGGGTCTTCCGCCGGAGCGCGGAGAGGCTGTGCGGCCGAGGCGGAGTCGGCCCGGCGGTCCGGGGTCGCCGGTGAGCTGAGGCTAGCGCCCGGAGGCGGGGAGGCATGGTGGCGAGGCGCGAGGGGCGGAGAGGGGCTCCGATGGCGCGGTCCGGCGCCCCTCCGACGAGCGAAGGCGGCGGCGGCGAAAGCTTGCGGGAGGCGGATCGGAGCGAGGCGCTCGGGCCGCTGAGGCGGGGCGCGACGTGGGCGCTCGGGCCCTAGATGGGCTCGGGCGGGCCCTCCCGCGGGCCTGGCGGGCCTCGGCTGCGGGGGGAAGCTGAGGGGATGCGTGGCGCGCCAGGAGAGGCCACAGGCGGCGGGTGATGATGTGGCGGCGGCGCTGGGTGGAACTGGCGGCGACAAGTGGCGGCGGGGGAGTGCGCCGGCGCTGAAAACGAGGAAGGGGGCGGCGGCTGGCTGCGGAAATTTAGGAGGGGGTAGGAGAAGGCCAAAAATGGCATGGATAGGCTGCTTAAATAGGAAAGGGGGGTTAGGGATAGGGTTTGAAGGGGGTTTGAGGCCGTTTTTGGACCGTTAGATCCCGATCGAACGGCTCCGAGCGGAGGGGAAGTTAGGCAGGCCTAGGTGGGATGTGAAAAGGGTGTGGGCTGAGATGAGAGGAGAAGGAGAGAGGCCCGCGGGAGTTTTCGGAGACCGAAAACGTCTGACGAATTAACCGGCGACTAGTGCCGCTATATATATCCGTTGGGCTATCAAACGAGCTCCGAATGCGATGAAATTTGGCTGGCGGCCTGTCTACACTATAATAAGACCACACGCCAAGTTTCACCCCATTCCGAGAACATTTTTTGGCCACACACAAAATAAAAATTCGGAGGCACCACGGGCGCGTGCAAGTGTGTCTGGGCTCAGAACGGACAACGGAAAGTACGAGGGAACTCGGGCGGATGCATGTTTTGAAAACATGCTGATGCAACACACATGATGACATGGCAAGAATGCACACGCAAGCAGATGACATGGCACTGACGACGAATAACTGACTGACACCTGGCGCACCGGTCTCGGGGTGTCACACTCATCTAGGGTTTTTCCGCTCCCGTCGGTGCCGCAGTCGACCTGTCTCTTCTCATGTGGCTCTAGGGCCATGGACACGATGGATCTCATCCTTTGCCGGTGGGAGGGATCCTGCTTTATTTTAAGTGTTTTTCTGAGTATGTTTAGAATTTGTATTCTACTTAGAAAAATGAGACGGCGGCGGCTTCTAAAGTTCAAACAAGGTTCACAGTTTTGTCAAAAAAGAATTTGTGGGAGTGGCTAAACTAGGATAAAGGGCCGAAGAGCACACAACCAAATTATACCTCGAGCCGTCGAGGTCTCTCTCGAGGAGCCGACGTATTTTGAAAGAGAAGAACAACAACAAATGTTCCTCTTTGTAAGTTACCAAGATATGTCTGCTTCTTCTAGGGTTAGGGCTGCGATGGCGATAGGTGATCATGGGTCGCCACCTACATCCTACCCCGACGGAAGTGTTCCGGACCGCCGGGAGTATCCCTCCCGGACTACGGCTCCGCAGTCCTTTGCGTCTACGTGTCTCCGCCCCAATCTGGGAATCCAACAACGTGTGGCTCAAGGAAACGCAAACCCTAAGGTGATGTCTTCAAATAGGGAGGCCCGATCTGGTCGATGTGCTTCACGACCGCCTCCGGCTCTCCCAATCGACCCAGGACCCGATCTCGCGTTGCATCGACCTAGATCTCGCCCTCCCATGGAGAGAGCCGCGTCTGCCATTGAGGGTGGGGTGATCATGGGGGAGTCGATGAGACTCCTACCCACCCGAAGCGCTCTGGTGCAGGTAGGCTTGTGGCGGTCAGGCGGATGCCGTAGCAGGTTGGATCAGGCGACGATGTTTCAGAGGATGCGAACTGGGATGGCCTGGCATCCGAAGGAGGGCTCCCGGAGGACGTAGAGAACCAAATTGACGGTGAGGTGGACATGGATGATGTGGCCTTTGTCTCGGTTGATTTCGAGGAGGAAGAAGAGGAAGAAAGCGTGCGGGAGACGTGGAAGCTGATGAGTTTGTACAGATCGCAGAGACGGCCTAGTGCAAAAACCCTGTCAAAGCACTTTGAGAAGATCTGGCAACTAAAGACAGGGTTAGAGTTCCAGCCGATCAAGAATAACTTTTACACTATTACTCTCTTCTCGGAGGGAGACTTCATGTTTGTGGCAAGAGGGGGGGCGTGGATCTACGATAGTGACGCCCTGCTAGTTGCGTCGTTCGACAAGGAGGCTAGACCATCTAAGACCCAACTGGACGCGGTTCCTGTTTGGGTGAGAGTTTTCGATATTCCGTGGAAGAAGCAGACGAGGGCATATGGTAATGCAGTTGGAGGTGCACTAGGGGAAGTGTTGGAGGTGGACGCCCTGGATAGTGGCCACGACACTAATGAATTCTTACGTATCCGCATCAAACTTCCATATAATAGAAGGCTGCAGAAGGAGATAACGCTGGAGTATAAGGCCAAGGGGGTGACTAAGCGAAGTACTTTCAAGCTCAAGTATGAAAGGGTGCCACACTTCTGTTTTCACTGTGGTTTCATGGGTCACGACAAGGATGCTTGCGAGAAAAAGAGGATAGGGATGGCTACCAAAGGATATGACTCCACCCTCCGTTGTTCCCCGTTCAAGAAATTTGAACAGAGGCCGGCGTATACCCCCTCGCCGGGACACCCAAGAGCTCGTAGGGCGATGGACTTCTCCCTAGGGAGTGCAGGCACGGCGACACAGTACTCAGTGCGATCAGAGACAAGTAGGAGCCATCATCAACCGCAGCCAGAAATACCTAATAGAGTAGATGAGTATGATAGTTTTGAGGACACCGAGGGACTGGGAGCGGAAGAAGCGGATGAGCAGCTTACAAAACATGTTGAAGGGCTCAGGTTGAGGCTTGAAAAAGAAAAACCGGAGTGCAACAAAGTTCAACAAATGCGGCATCAGTTTGAGGCTAAATCATCGGGCAGGCCAGAGGTCACACCAAAGCACCATCGAAAGAAACCGGTCGGGGGGCAAAAGAAGGTGTCGGCAAATAAGAAGAGTGGGATGGTGATGCGCAAAGAAAACCCACTAGGAAGGGATAATATGATTCCGGGTGATCTTGAAAATCTAGAGGTGTCTTTTGGAAGCGTTCGGGAGTCGATGGACTTTAACGACTCTTGGGCAAGAGACAGATGGAAAGCTTTCGGGGCCGTCACTAGATAGCACATGAAGGCAATGCAGTAGTGCCATTCGAGGATATTTCAGAGGGAGGAGTCCAGAAGAGGGGGAAGCGAGGGTCACAGAACCTGGAGGATGATGCTAGCAGCATGGAGCGTGAGGTGGATCGGGAGGCAACCAGCCTTGGGGCCGTTGGTAAGTTGATACGTCCAAAACGTATCTATAATTTCTGCTTGCTCCATGCCACTTTTGGGTGATATTGCTATGATATTCATACACTTCCATACACTTTTGATCATATTTGAACTAACTTACTAATCCAGTGCACCCCAGTGCCAGTTTTTGTTTTCGTCTGTTTTTGTATTTCAGGTTTTCACGTTTCGAGAACTGCCCAGAAAAATACAGAAAAAATATATAAAAAATCAGCGTATCGGGAACGACACTGCTTCCGAAGGGGAGCCTGGGGGGCCACAGGGGCCCCAGGCGCCCTGTGGGCGCCCCCCCCCCCC
>LR738710.1:799068424-799104430 GCA_902687465.1 Secale cereale | reverse complement strand
GGGGGGGGGGGGCGCCTCGGCACCCCGAGAGCCCCCCGATGCCCTACTTTGGCAGATATTTAAAGGGTCCCCCGTAACCCTTTAAACAAGACTTCTTTTCGCGATCCCATCTCTGTTCCGCCACCGCCGCCGCTTCCAAGATCGGGAGCACCAGGAGAACTCTTCCCGGCACCCTGCCGGAGGGGAGGATCACCACCGGGAGCTTCTCCACCACCATGGACGCCTCCCGGATGACTCGTGAGTAGTCTCCCTTGGACCATGAGTCCATGACCAGTAGCTATGTGATGTTCTCCTCCCGTTCTTGTGCTTCACTAATTAGTCCTCGTGAGCTGCCCTACATGATCGAGGCACCTATGTAATCCTTGTGTTGTTGCTATGTTGAGTTTGCTGGGATCCGATGGATTATGAGATTATGTTCAGATTGATCTTGAGTAATATATATGATTCACCTCTTTTATATTTTAGTTCATAAGTAATTCTTGCATGTTCTCCGTTGTTATTTATTGCTTTGGCCGAGTAGTAAGTAGTGACTCCAAGAGGGAACGTTATGCTCGATTGTGGGTTCATGCCCCTCGATGACTAGCTTGAGTGACAGAAACATGAGTCTAGGGGATGTGCTGTTGCCACAAGGGGGAAAACAATGGTGCTTGTGCCCGTGGGTGCAAGGATTGTTTACTTTACGCAAAGTTCTTTTAATGCAGTTGTCTGTTGCATTGAGTTTACACTATGGATGGGACTCGCAACTTAATACCAGCGAGATGTTCTGGAAAGATATCTCAAGGTGGATGATTAGTAGTATATATTGATGGATTTCGGTCTACTTACTTTGGCGTACCGCCCATGCTTTGAACCTCAACCTTTCTTGCAATGTAGTCAGCATTGGTTTGCGTTCGTGGTCCTGTCAATTGCCCAGCTGTAATTTGTTTACCTCGCATAGCTGTTTTATCGTCTTTTGGGAGAGAGACATCGCTAGTGAACATCATGTGACTCCGGTCCATATTACTATCATTGATCACATACACTATTTTACTTTTCGCTATTTTATTTACTATTGCAAATTACTATCTATCACTACTATCATATTGCTTTTAACCCTTTGTGAACTACAAGGCCGGAGAGATTGACAACCTCTCTGTACTCGTTGGGAGCAAAGTTATTTGTATCTGTGTGCAGGTCCACGTTGATTGCTAATTGCGCCGTTAGCAGTTGACACCTACCTGTTGAACCTAGGAGTCTCTGGGGATTCGATCCTTGGCATCTTTGCTAGGGGAAAACACTTCTACTTACTGCATCTTACACCTTCCACTTGGGGTAATCCAACGAGGGGTTCGAGGCCCATCAAGGAGTATTTTCTGGCGCCGTTGCCGGGGACTCCACTCTTCAGGATAGGGGAGTTGCATGCTATCTTTTACCTTTGCTTATTAGTCTTGTTAGTTTACCTATCATTTCTGCTTTAGTACCTTTTTATCGAAAAATCACAAAAATAGTTATCTTGCTTGCTTGCTACTATGAGTTCTACCAAAAACACTAAATGGGAGGGGTACACCCCTACTTCCATTGCCCCACTTATCTCTGACGGGGTTTATAAAAAAGATAAACCTTGTGATTACACTAGTTATGACGGAGAGTTATGCCCATGGCATGGCCTTCCAGGAAAAAAGTATGAGCCTCTATTTAAAATTGCTCCTAAGCTTCCCGAAACTTGGGAAGATGTTCAAACTCTTATAATAGAGAGAGAATTAAACAAAGAGGATGACACTACAATTCTGCCCACTAATGATAAAATTGATTTTGATAATTGTAGTATTTCAGAAGTTATCACCTTTCTACAAGGAATGGCTAAGGATCCCAACACTAGCACGCTTAATCTTGCCTTCACAGAGCATATCACTAATGCTCTCATCAAAGCTAGGGAGGAGAAACTCAGAGTAGAAGCCTCCATATCTAGAAAGATAGGAGATGGTTGGGATTCTATGATTAAAATTAAGATAAATAACTTCTCATGCTTTGCTTTATGTGATATTGTAGCTTGTACTTCTATTATGCCCAAAAGACTATATGATATGCTTAAATTGAAACCTTTTGATTCTTGTTCTTTTGGTGATGCTCTCGTTGATTCTTCCATAAAGAAACCTTTGGGGAGGATCGATGATGTTCTTATTATTGTCAATGATAATTATGTGCCTGTTGATTTCACTATTATGGATATTGAATGTGATCCTTCATGTCCAATTATTTTGGGACGTCCCTTTTTGCGCACCGTTGGTGCTGTCATTGACATGAAAGAGGGTAATATAAAGTTTCAGTTTCCTCTCAAGAAAGGGATGGAACACTTCCCTCGTAAGAAGGTCAAGTTACCTTTTGAGTCCGTTGTACGGGCTAGTTATTCTTTTACTCTTGATAAAACTTGATCTTTGCATTATGCCTAGCTTAAAGGCATAAAAGAAAGCGCTTTTGGGAGGCAGCCCACATGAATAAAAAATTTGCTTTTGTTGTGTCTTGATGTTGTTTACTGCTGTAGCATCATCATTGTATCTTTGCTTTTCATATTTGTGCCAAGTATAGCCTCTGATTGCTAGAAAGTTCAAAAGTTGTGAGGTGCTGTCCAGGAAACAGATTCTGTCCTTGGATAGAAAAATTCGTATAAAATCACCAGATCGTATTTTTGGTCTGAATTTTTTCGAAAGCGTTCTCTATATAATTGTCTTTCGTGCATCAGTTCTGAGTTTTTTGATTTGAGTTGCAGAAGTATCCCGAACAGGTCAATTACTGCCTGCTGTTCTGTTTTTCACAGATTCTGTCATGTTTTGCCTTACCTTCACTTTGCAAATTAAGAACTTGCTTTTTCTTTGCAAAAACCTTTTGGCAATCTTGAGAAACAGTAGAACTTCAAGAATATCCTTATTTCCAGCAAGGTATAATTATTTTATTAAGGGTACTAACCTCGCTAATCAGATTATGAATGAGTTATGTATGAAGGGAGTTTTCAAGTGTGCGAGGGAAGATGATAAAAAGATTCAGGAGTGTCAAGCGCTCAAGCTTGGGGATGCCCCCGTGCACCCCCAAGAAATATTCAAGGAGACTCAAGCGTCTAAGCTTGGGGATGCCCCCCGTGCATCCCCTTCTCCATCAACATTATCAGTTCGTCTTTCGTTCCGCTATATTTTTATCACTTCATGTGTTATGTGCTATGCTTGGAGCGTCTTGCTTTTAGTTTTCTTTTTAGTTTTTCATAACGAGTCGGAACCCAGCATTCCTTTATGTGGGAGAGAAACACGCTCCACCTCTACCTAGAACATTACATAGAATTTTCATGTCTATCTATGCTGTGTGTGTTCTTTATCTTTTAATAGCTACTATCGTGCTTTGCTCTTAGTATTCATGCTTATCTTTTCAAGAGCTTCTATTTAGTTGGTTGCTTGAACTCTTTTTAATTACCATGATCACCTTATTAAGAGAGTTTGCTTCCGTTGCATGGGTTAATGTGTCTATGATAAAGATGCTACTTTCATGATGGTGCTTAGTAGTTCATTATGGTTAATTTCAAATAGCTGGGGGGTTCCCAATGTGTTATTGGAGTACCAACTTGGTTTGTTTGCCTATGATGTGGTATGGTTTAGTAATATCTTCCTTCGAGAATTTATTTTGATTGACTTGGCGTATGCTCACGCATATTCAAGACAGTAAAGGAAGTCTGTCAAGCCTTGATGATCTTTTGTTTCTGAGTAGCGATATAACTACCATGCCTAATTCAATATTGCTTTGTCGCTCTGCATGATTATGACCGTCATTGCTCTCTTAGTTGGTCGCTCCCAGTCTTTTGCTAACCTCCACCTGCACTAAGCAAATTAATCATGCAATACATAGCTCATGAGAAAGTAGCCTAAAAACTATTGTGGTAAAGAATATGTTCTTATGTATCTTATTTCTTATGAGTTGCTTGCTGAGCGGTAACCATGTTTCTGGGGACGCCATCAACTGTCACACTTTTGTTGAATATCATGTGAGTTGCTATGCATGTTCGTCTTGTCTGAAGTAAGGGTGATTTACCGTGGGTTGAATTAATATGCATATTGTTAGAGAAGAACATTGGGCCGCCAACCAAAGCCAAGCCTCATGGTGGAAGTTTTAGCTTGGACCTTAATCCTCAATCTCTCATGAGAATATGCTTATGCATTAAAGAGGAGTCCATCATCTATTTTCTATGTTGTCCCGGTATGGATGTCCTCAAGTTGAGATTTATCAAAAACGAGAAATCAAATGCGATCTATCTCCTTGGACCTTTGTACAGGTGGCATAGAGGTACCACTTTGTGACACTTGGTAAACACATATGCGATGCAATGATAACTCATGGGGATCCGAGCTAATTAGGACAAGGAGCGAGCACTATTGGTATTCGATGCATGAGGCTTGCAACTTATAAGATGTTTTATACATGACACATATGAAGTACTACTACCGTTGACACAATTGCTTCCATGTTTCAAAATAAAAAGCTCTAGCACTTCAAGCATCAACTACTGAGAGCATGATTGTCATTCTGAGTGTAATGTGCATTGTCCCAAAGTAGCATTGTCTTTTGCATGATTGTGATATCGTTTATTCTGAAATAATTGTATCTAGTCATCATTTAAACCTTGAAGGTGCCCCTGCACTTATGTTTTGCATCACTAAAGGGGGCAAGCTAGATATCACTTGATCATATTTGCACATCATGTTCATTGCAAATATTTTTGTTGTTTCAGTTTCATGTTGTAAAACTTTCAGTCATTTGTGATTTTCTCTTGAGACAACTTAGTTACTTTAGAATCATTGTCTCAGTAAGCTTTTGTCATATGACTATGAGAAAGTCCAATATGGTTAATAGCATGTCACCACAGAAATTATTCTTGTTATCATTTACCTACTCGAGGACGAGCAGGAATTAAGCTTGGGGATGTTGATACGTCCAAAACGTATCTATAATTTCTGCTTGCTCCATGCCACTTTTGGGTGATATTGCTATGATATTCATACACTTCCATACACTTTTGATCATATTTGGACTAACTTACTAATCCAGTGCACCCCACTGCCAGTTTCTGTTTTCGGCTGTTTTTGTATTTCAGGTTTTCACGTTTCGAGAACTGCCCAGAAAAATACAGAAAAAATATATAAAAAATCAGCGTATCGGGAACGACACTGCTTCCGAAGGGGAGCCTGGGGGGGGCACAGGGGCCCCAGGCGCCCTGTGGGCGCCCCCCCCCCCCCTGGGCCGCGCCGGGGGGGCGCCTCGGCACCCCGAGAGCCCCCCGATGCCCTACTTTGGCAGATATTTAAAGGGTCCCCCGTAACTCTTGAAACAAGACTTCTTTTCGCGATCCCATCTCTGTTCCGCCGCCGCCGCCGCTTCCAAGATCGGGAGCACCAGGAGAACTCTTCCCGGCACCCTGCCGGAGGGGAGGATCACCACCGGGAGCTTCTCCACCACCATGGACGCCTCCCGGATGACTCGTGAGTAGTCTCCCTTGGACCATGAGTCCATGACCAGTAGCTATGTGATGTTGTCCTCCCGTTCTTGTGCTTCACTAATTAGTCCTCGTGAGCTGCCCTACATGATCGAGGCACCTATGTAATCCTTGTGTTGTTGCTATGTTGAGTTTGCTGGGATCCGATGGATTATGAGATTATGTTCAGATTGATCTTGAGTAATATATTTGATTCACCTCTTTTATATTTTAGTTCATAAGTAATTCTTGCATGTTCTCCGTTGTTATTTATTGCTTTGGCCGAGTAGTAAGTAGTGACTCCAAGAGGGAACGTTATGCTCGATTGTGGGTTCATGCCCCTCGATGACTAGCTTGAGTGACAGAAACATGAGTCTAGGGGATGTGCTGTTGCCACAAGGGGGAAAACAACGGTGCTTGTGCCCGCGGGTGCAAGGATTGTTTACTTTACGCAAAGTTCTTTTAATGCAGTTGTCTGTTGCATTGAGTTTATGTTGGGGAACGTAGTATTTTAATATTTTCCTACGATCACGCAAGATCTATCTATCAGATGCATAGCAACGAGAGGGAAGAGTGTGTCTACGTACCCTCGTAGACCGGGAGCAGAAGCGTCAAGTGACGCGGTTGATGTTGTCGAACTTCTTCGCGATCCAACCGATCAAGCACCGAACGTACGGCACCTCCGCGTTCAGCACACGTTCAGCTTGATGACGTCCCACGAGCTCTTGATCCAGTTGAGCTTCACGGGAGAGTTTCGTCAGCACGACGGCGTGGTGACGGATATGATGTGTTCACCGGCGCAGGGCTTCGCCTAAGCTCCGCGACGGTATGACCGAGGTGTGATTCTGTGGAGGGGGGCACCGCACACGGCTAAAACAATTCAACTTGTGTGTCTTTGGGTGCCCCCCTGCCCCCGTATATAAAGGAGCAGGGGAGGGAGGCCGGCCGGCCCTTCCTGGTGCGGCTAGGGAAGGAGTCCTACTAGGAATAGGATTGCAATCCTATTCCTAGTAGGATTCACCAAAAGGAAGAAGGGGGAAAGGAATAGGAGAGGTGGCGCCCCCCCCCCCCAATCCTAGTCCAACTAGGAACCCTAGGTGGGGGTGCCGGCCAGCCCTATGGGCTGCCTCTCTCTTTCCCTTTAGGCCCACTATGGACCATCCCCTCTCGTAGGGGGTTCCGGTAACCCCCTCCGGCATTCCCGATAAATCCGAAACTTTTCCGGTATACTTCCGGTGTCCGAATATAGCCGTCCAATATATCAATCTTTATGTCTCGGACATTCCGAGACTCCTCGTCATGTCCGTGATCTCATCCGGGACTCCGAACTACCTTCGGTACATCAATACTCATAAACTCATAATACCGATCGTCATCAAACGTTAAGCGTGCGGACCCTACGGGTTCGAGAACTATGTAGACATGACCGAGACTTATCTCCGGTCAATAACCAATAGCGGAACCTGGATGTTCATATTGGCTCCTACATATTCTACGAAGATCTTTTATCGGTCAGAACCGCATAACAACATACGTTGTTCCTTTTGTCAAACGGTATGTTACTTGCCCGAGATTCGATCGTCGGTATCTCTATACCTAGTTCAATCTCATTACCGGCAAGTCTCTTTACTCGTTCCGTAACACATCATCTCGTGACTAACTCATTAGTCTTTTGCTTGCAAGGCTTATTGTGATGTGTGTTACCGAGAGGGCCCAGAGATACCTCTCCGACACTCGGAGTGACAAATCCTAATCTTGATCTATGCCAACACCACGAATACTTTCGGAGACACCTGTAGAGCATCTTTATGATCACCCAGTTACGTTGTGACGTTTGATAGCACACAAGGTGTTCCTATGGTATTCGGGAGTTGTATAATCTCATAGTCATAGGAACATGTATAAGTCATGAAGAAAGCAATAGCAGTAAAACTAAACGATCATAGTGCTATGCTAACGGATGGGTCTTGTCCATCACATCATTCTCCTAATGATGTGATCCCGTTGATCAAATGACAACTCATGTCTATGGCTAGGAAACATAACCATCTTTGATCAATGAGCTAGTCTAGTAGAGGCATACTAGGGACATACTGTTTTGTCTATGTATTCACACATGTACCAAGTTTCCCGTTAATACAATTCTAGCATGAATAATAAACATTTATCATGATATAAGGAAATACAAATAACAACTTTATTATTGCCTCTAGGGCATATTTCCTTCAGTCTCCCACTTGCACTAGAGTCAATAATCTAGCTCACATCGCCATGTGACCAACACCCAAAGGGTTTACTAGAGTCAATAATCTAGTTCACATCGCTATGTGATTAATACCCAAGAGTAATAAGGTGTGATCATGTTTTGCTTGTGAGAGAAGTTTAGTCAACGGGTCTGTCACATTCAGATCCGTATGTATTTTGCAAATTTCTATGTCTACAATGCTCTGCATAGAGCTACTCTAGCTAATTGCTCCCACTTTCAATACGCATCCAGATTGATACTTAGAGTCATCTGGATTTAGTGTCAAAGTTTGCATCAGCGTAACCCTTTACGACGAACTCTTTATCACCTCCATAATCGAGAAACATTTCCTTAGTCATCCAATTACTAAGGATAATTTTGACCGCTGTATAGTGATCTACTTCTGGATCACTATTGTACCTCCCTGTCAAACTCTTGGCAAGGTACACAACGTGTTTTGTACACAGCATGGCATACTTTATAGAACCTATGGCTGAGGCATAGGGAATGACTTTCATTCTCTCTATATTTTTCTGCCGTGGTCTGGCTTTGAGTCTTACTCAACTTCACACCTTGCAAATCAGGCAAGAACTTCTTCTTTGACTGATCCATTTTGAACTACTTCAAAATCTTATCAAGGTATGTACTCATCGAAAGTCTTATCAAGCGTCTTGATCTATCTATATAGATTCTTGATGCTCAATATGTAAGCAGCTTCACCGAGGTCTTTCATTGAAAAACTTTTATTCAAGTATCCTTTTATGCTATCCAGAAATTCTATATCATTTCCAATCAACAATATGTCATCTACATATAATATTAGAAATGCTACAGAGCTCCCACTCACTTTCTTGTAAATACAGGCTTCTCCAAAAGTCTGTATAAAACCATATGCTTTGATCACCTCATCAAAGCGTATATTCCAACTCCGAGATGCTTGCACCAGTCCATAGATGGATCGCTGGAGCTTGCATACTTTGTTAGCACCTTTTGGATCAACAAAACCTTCTGGTTGCATCATATACAACTCTTCTTTGAGATATCCATTTAGGAATGCAGTTTTGACATCCATTTGCCAGATTTCATAATCATAAAATGCGGCAATTGCTAACATGATTCAGACAGACTTAAGCATCGCTACAGGTGAGAAAGTCTCATCGTAGTCAACTCCTTGAACTTGTCGAAAACCTTTTGCAACAAGTCGAGCTTTGTAAACAGTAATATTACCGTCTGCGTCGGTCTTCCTCTTGAAGATCCATTTATTTTCGATGGCTTGCCGATCATCGGGCAAGTCAACCAAAGTCCATACTTTGTTCTCATACATGGATCCCATCTCAGATTTCATGGCTTCAAGCCATTTTGCGGAATCTGGGCTCATCATCGCTTCCTCATAGTTCGTAGGTTCATCATGGTCTAGTAACATGATTTCCAGAACTGGGTTGCCGTACCACTCTGGTGCGGAACGTACTCTGGTTGATCTACGATGTTCAGTAGAAACTTGGTCCGAAGTTTCATGATCATTATCATTAACTTCCTCACTAATTGGTGTAGGAATCACTGGAACAATTTCCTGTGATGTACTACTTTCCAATCCGGGAGAAGGTACAATTACCTCATCAAGTTCTACTTTCCTCCCACTCACTTCTTTCGAGAGAAACTCTTTTTCTAGAAAGGATCCGTTCTTAGCAACGAATATTTTGCCTTCGGATCTGTGATAGAAGGTGTACCCAACAGTCTCTTTTGGGTATCCTATGAAGACACATTTTTCCGACTTGGGATCGAGCTTATCAGGTTGAAGTGTTTTCACATAAGCATCGCAGCCCCAAATTTTAAGAAACGACAACTTTGGTTTCTTGCCAAACCATAGTTCATAAGGTGTCGTATCAACGGATTTAGATGGTGCCCTATTTAACGTGAATGCAGCTGTCTCTAAAGCATAACCCCAAAACGATAGTGGTAAATCGGTAAGAGACATCATAGATTGCACCATATCTAATAAAGTACGGTTACGACGTTCGGACACACCATTACGCTGTGGTGTTCCAGGTGGCGTGAGTTGTGAAACTATTCCACATTGTTTCAAATGAAGACCAAACTCGTAACTCAAATATTCTCCTCCACGATCAGATCGTAGGAACTTTATTTTCTTGTTACGATGATTCTCTACTTCACTCTGAAATTCTTTGAACTTTTCAAATGTTTCAGACTTGTGTTTCATTAAGTAGATATACCCATATCTGCTCAAATCATCAGTGAAGGTCAGAAAATAACGATACCCGCCGCGAGCATCAACACTCATTGGTCCACATACATCAGTATGTATGATTTCCAACAAATCTGTTGCTCGCTCCATGGTTCCAGAGAACGAAGTTTTAGTCATCTTGCCCATGAGGCATGGTTCGCAAGCACCAAGTGATTCATAATCAAGTGATTCTAAAAGTCCATCATTATGGAGTTTCTTCATGCGTTTTACACCAATATGACCTAAACGGCAGTGCCACAAATAAGTTGCACTATCATTATTAACCTTGCATCTTTTGGTTTCAATATTATGAATATGTGTATCACTACAATCGAGATCCAATAAGAATAGACCACTCTTTAAGGGTGCATGACCATAAAAGATATTATTCATTAAAATAGAACAACCATTATTCTCTGATTTAAATGAATAACCGTCTTGCAATAAACAAGATCCAGATATAATGTTCATGCTCAACGCTGGCACCAAATAACAATTATTTAGGTCTAAAACTAATCCCGAAGGTAGATGTAGAGGTAGCGTGCCGACGGCGATCACATCGACTTTGGAACCGTTTCCCACGCGCATCGTCACCTCGTCCTTAGCTAATCTTCGTTTAATCCGTAGTCCCTGTTTCGAGTTACAAATATTAGCAACCGAACCGGTATCAAATACCCAGGTACTACTACGAGCATTAGTAAGGTACACATCAATAACATGTATATCACATATACCTTTGTTCATCTTGCCATCCTTCTTATCCGCCAAATACTTGGGGCAGTTCCGTTTCCAGTGTCCAGTCCCCTTGCAGTAGAAGCACTCAGTTTCAGGCTTGGCTCCAGATTTGGGTTTCTTCGTGGAAGTAGCAACTGACTTGCTATTCTTTTTTAAGTTCCCTTTCTTTCCCTTGCCCTTTTTCTTGAAACTAGTGGTCTTGCTAACCATCAACACTTGATGCTCCTTTTTGATTTCTACCTCCGCAGCTTTGAGCATAGCGAAGAGCTCGGGAATTGTCTTTTGCATCCCTTGCATGTTATAGTTCATCACGAAGCCTTTATAGCTTGGTGGCAGTGATTGAAGAACTCTATCAATAACACTATCCTCGTCAACTATGCAACCAAGTTGAGTCGTATGATTGTAGTACCCAGACATTCTGAGCAAGTGTTCACTGATAGAACTATTCTCCTCCATCTTGCAGCTGTAGAACTTATTGGAAATCTCATATTTCTCAATTCGGGCATTTGCTTGAAATATTAACTTCAACTCCTGGAACATCTCATATGGTCCATGACGTTCAAAACGTCGTTGAAGTCCCGGTTCTAAGCCGTAAAGCATGGCACACTGAACTATCGTGTAGTCATCAGACCGCGACTGCCAGACGTTCAAAGCGTCTACATTAGCGGGAGGGGGCTTGTCACCTAGCGGTGCTTCAAGGACATAATTCTTCTGTGCAGCAATGAGGATAATCCTCAGGTTACGGACCCAGTCCGTGTAATTGCTACCATCATCTTTCAACTTAGCTTTCTCTAGGAATGCATTAAAATTCAAAGGAACGGTAGCACGGGCCATTGATCTACAACGACATAGATATGCAAAACTATCAGGACTAAGTACATGATAAATTAAAGTTCAATTTAATCATATTAATTTAAAGAACTCCCACTTAGATAGACATCCCTCTGGTCATCTAAATGATCACGTGATCCAAATCAACTAAACCATGTCCGATCATCACGTGAGATGGAGTAGTATCAATGGTGAACATCTTATGTTGATCATATCTACTATATGATTCATTAAATACTATATCGTCAACGAAACGTTAAGCGTGCGGACCCTACGGGTTCGAGAACTATGTAGACATGACCGAGACACCTCTCCGGTCAATAACCAATAGCGGAACCTGGATGCCCATATTGGCTCCTACATATTCTACGAAGATCTTTATCGGTTGAACCGCATAACAACATACGTTGTTCCCTTTGTCATCGGTATGTTACTTGCCCGAGATTCGATCGTCGGTATCTCTATACCTAGTTCAATCTCGTTACCGGCAAGTCTCTTTACTCGTTCCGTAATACATCATCTCGTGACTAACTCATTAGTCATTTGCTTGCAAGGCTTATTATGATGTGCATTACCGAGAGGGCCCAGAGATACCTCTCCGACACTCGGAGTGACAAATCCTAATCTTGATCTATGCCAACACCACGAATACTTTCGGAGACACATGTAGAGCATCTTTATGATCACCCAGTTACGTTGTGACGTTTGATAGCACACAAGGTGTTCCTACGGTATTCGGGAGTTGCATAATCTCATAGTCATAGGAACATGTATAAGTCATGAAGAAAGCAATAGCAGTTAAACTAAACGATCATAGTGCTATGCTAACGGATGGGTCTTGTCCATCACATCATTCTCCTAATGATGCGATCCCGTTGATCAAATGACAACTCATGTCTATGGCTAGGAAACATAACCATCTTTGATCAATGAGCTAGTCTAGTAGAGGCATACTAGGGACATACTGTTTTGTCTATGTATCCACACATGTACTAAGTTTCCGGTTAATACAATTCTAGCATGAATAAAAGACATTTATCATGATATAAGGAAATACAAATAACATCTTTATTATTGCCTCTAGGGCATATTTCCTTCAGTCTCCCACTTGAACTAGAGTCAATAATCTAGATTACAAAGTGATGATCCTCACACCCATGGAGTCTTGGTGCTGATTATGTTTTGCCCGTGGAAGAGGCTTAGTCAACGGGTCTGCAACATTCAGATCCGTATGTATTTTGCAAATCTCTATGTCTCCCTCCTTGACTAGATCGCGGATGGAATTGAAGCGTCTTTTGATGTGCTTTGTTCTCTTGTGAAACCTGGATTCCTTCGCCAAGGCTATGGCTCCAGTGTTGTCACAAAAGATTTTCATTGGACCCGATGCACTAGGTACTACACCTAGATCGGATATGAACTCCTTCATCCAGACTCCTTCATTTGCTGCTTCCGAAGCAGCTATGTATTCCGCTTCACACGTAGATCCCGCCACGACGCTCTGCTTGGAACTGCACCAACTGACAGCTCCACCGTTCAATAAAAATACATATCCGGTTTGTGACTTTGAGTCATCCGGATCAGTGTCAAAGCTAGAATCGACGTAACAATTTACGACGAGCTCTTTGTCACCTCCATATACGAGAAACATATCCTTTGTTCTTTTCAGATACTTTAGGATGTTTTTGACCGCTGTCCAGTGATCCACTCCTGGATTACTTTGGTACCTCCCTGCTAAACTTATAGCAAGGCACACATCAGGTCTGGTACACAGCATTGCATACATGATAGATCCTATGGCTAAGGCATAGGGAATGACTTTCATTTTCTCTCTATCTTCTGCAGTGGTCGGGCATTGAGTCTTACTCAATTTCATACCTTGTAAAACAGGCAAGAACCCTTTCTTTGACTGGTCCATTTTGAACTTCTTCAAAATCTTATCAAGGTATGTGCTTTGTGAAAGTCCAATTAAGCGTCTTGATCTATCTCTATAGATTTTGATGCCTAATATGTAAGCAGCTTCTCCGAGGTCTTTCATTGAAAAACTTTTATTCAAGTATCCTTTTATGCTATCCAGAAATTCTATATCATTTCCAATCAACAATATGTCATCTACATATAATATTAGAAATGCTACAGAGCTCCCACTCACTTTCTTGTAAATACAGGCTTCTCCAAAAGTCTGTATAAAACCATATGCTTTGATCACCTCATCAAAGCGTATATTCCAACTCCGAGATGCTTGCACCAGTCCATAGATGGATCGCTGGAGCTTGCATACTTTGTTAGCACCTTTTGGATCAACAAAACCTTCTGGTTGCATCATATACAACTCTTCTTTGAGATATCCATTTAGGAATGCAGTTTTGACATCCATTTGCCATATTTCATAATCATAAAATGCGGCAATTGCTAACATGATTCGGACAGACTTAAGCATCGCTACAGGTGAGAAAGTCTCATCGTAGTCAACTCCTTGAACTTGTCGAAAACCTTTCGCAACAAGTCGAGCTTTGTAAACAGTAATATTACCGTCTGCGTCGGTCTTCCTCTTGAAGATCCATTTATTTTCGATGGCCTGCCGATCATCGGGCAAGTCAACCAAAGTCCATACTTTGTTCTCATAGATGGATCCCATCTCAGATTTCATGGCTTCAAGCCATTTTGCGGAATCTGGGCTCATCATCGCTTTCTCATAGTTCGTAGGTTCATCATGGTCTAGTAACATGATTTCCAGAACTGGGTTGCCGTACCACTCTGGTGCGGAACGTACTCTGGTTGATCTACGACGTTCAGTAGAAACTTGATCCGAAGTTTCATGATCATTATCATTAACTTCCTCACTAATTGGTGTAGGAATCACTGGAACAATTTCCTGTGATGTACTATTTTCCAATCCGGGAGAAGGTACAATTACCTCATCAAGTTCCACTTTCCTCCCACTCACTTCTTTCGAGAGAAACTCTTTTTCTAGAAAGGATCCGTTCTTAGCAACGAATATTTTGCCTTCGGATCTGTGATAGAAGGTGTACCCAACAGTCTCTTTTGGGTATCCTATGAAGACACATTTTTCCGACTTGGGATCGAGCTTATCAGGTTGAAGTGTTTTCACATAAGCATCGCAGCCCCAAATTTTAAGAAACGACAACTTTGGTTTCTTGCCAAACCATAGTTCATAAGGTGTCGTATCAACGGATTTAGATGGTGCCCTATTTAACGTGAATGCAACTGTCTCTAAAGCATAACCCCAAAACGATAGTGGTAAATCGGTAAGAGACATCATAGATCGCACCATATCCAATAAAGTACGGTTACGACGTTCGGACACACCATTACGCTGTGGTGTTCCAGGTGGCGTGAGTTGTGAAACTATTCCACATTGTTTCAAATGAAGACCAAACTCGTAACTCAAATATTCTCCTCCACGATCAGATCGTAGGAACTTTATTTTCTTGTTACGATGATTCTCTACTTCACTCTGAAATTCTTTGAACTTTTCAAATGTTTCAGACTTGTGCTTCATTAAGTAGATATACCCATATCTGCTCAAATCATCAGTGAAGGTCAGAAAATAACGATACCCGCCGCGAGCATCAACACTCATTGGTCCACATACATCAGTATGTATGATTTCCAACAAATCTGTTGCTCGCTCCATAGTTCTGGAGAACAGAGTTTTAGTCATCTTGCCCATGAGGCATGGTTCGCAAGCACCAAGTGATTCATAATCAAGTGATTCCAAAAGTCCATCATTATGGAGTTTCTTCATGCGTTTTACACCAATATGACCTAAACGGCAGTGCCACAAATAAGTTGCACTATCATTATTAACCTTGCATCTTTTGGTTTCAATATTATGAATATGTGTATCAATACAATCGAGATCCAATAAGAATAGACCACTCTTCAAGGGTGCATGACCATAAAAGATATTATTCATTAAAATGGAACAACCATTATTCTCTGATTTAAATGAATAACCGTCTCGCAATAAACAAGATCCAGATATAATGTTCATGCTTAACGCTGGCACCAAATAACAATTATTTAGGTCTAAAACTAATCCCGAAGGTAGATGTAGAGGTAGCGTGCCGACGGCGATCACATCGACTTTGGAACTGTTTCCCACGCGCATCGTCACCTCGTCCTTAGCTAATCTTCGTTTAATCCGTAGTCCCTGTTTCGAGTTACAAATATTAGCAACCGAACCGGTATCAAATACCTAGGTACTACTACGAGCATTAGTAAGGTACACATCAATAACATGTATATCACATATACCTTTGTTCATCTTGCCATCCTTCTTATCCGCCAAATACTTGGGGCAGTTCCGCTTCCAGTGTCCAGTCCCCTTGCAGTAGAAGCACTCAGTTTCAGGCTTGGCTCCAGATTTGGGTTTCTTCGTGGAAGTAGCAACTGACTTGCTATTCCTTTTGAAGTTCCCTTTCTTTCCCTTGCCCTTTTTCTTGAAACTAGTGGTCTTGTTAACCATCAACACTTGATGCTCCTTTTTGATTTCTACCTCCGCAGCTTTGAGCATAGCGAAGAGCTCGGGAATTGTCTTTTGCATCCCTTGCATGTTATAGTTCATCACGAAGCCTTTATAGCTTGGTGGCAGTGATTGAAGAACTCTATCAATAACACTATCCTCGTCAACTTTGCAACCAAGTTGAGTCATATGATTGTAGTACCCAGACATTCTGAGCAAGTGTTCACTGATAGAACTATTCTCCTCCATTTTGCAGCTGTAGAACTTATTGGAAATCTCATATTTCTCAATTCGGGCATTTGCTTGAAATATTAACTTCAACTCCTGGAACATTTCATATGCTCCATGACGTTCAAAACGTCGTTGAAGTCCCGGTTCTAAGCCGTAAAGCATGGCACACTGAACTATCGTGTAGTCATCAGACCGCAACTGCCAGACGTTCAAAGCGTCTGCATCAGCGGAAGGGGGCTTGTCACCTAGCGGTGCTTCAAGGACATAATTCTTCTGTGCAGCAATGAGGATAATCCTCAGGTTACGGACCCAGTCCGTGTAATTGCTACCATCATCTTTCAACTTAGCTTTCTCTAGGAATGCATTAAAATTCAAAGGAACGGTAGCACGGGCCATTGATCTACAACGACATAGATATGCAAAACTATCAGGACTAAGTTCATGATAAATTAAAGTTCAATTTAATCATATTAATTTAAAGAACTCCCACTTAGATAGACATCCCTCTTGTCATCTAAATGATCACGTGATCCAAATCAACTAAACCATGTCCGATCATCACGTGAGATGGAGTAGTTTTCAATGGTGAACATCTTATGTTGATCATATCTACTATATGATTCACGCTCGACCTTTCGGTCTCCAGTGTTCCGAGGCCATATCTGTATATGCTAGGCTCGTCAAGTTTAACCCGAGTATTCTGCGTGTGCAAAACTGGCTTACACCCGTTGTATTTGAACGTAGAGCTTATCACACCCGATCATCACGTGGTGTCTCGGCACGACGAACTTTCGCAACGGTGCATACTCAGGGAGAACACTTATACCTTGAAATTTAGTAAGGGATCATCTTATAATGCTACCGTCGTTCTAAGCAAAATAAGAAGCATAATAAGATAAACATCACATGCAATCAAAATATGTGACATGATTTGGCCATCATCATCTTGTGCTTTTGATTTCCATCTCCAAAGCACCGTCATGATCACCTTCGTCATCGGCTTGACACCTTGATCTTCATCGTAGCATCGTTGTCGTCTCGCCAACTATTGCTTCTACGACTATTGCTACCGCTTAGTGATAAAGTAAAGCAATTACATGGCGATTGCATTTCATACAATAAAGCGACAACCATATGGCTCCTGCCAGTTGCCGATAACTTTACAAAACATGATCATCTCATACAAAACCGTATAACTCATCATGTCTTGACCATATCACATCACAACATGCCCCGCAAAAACAAGTTAGACGTCCTCTACTTTGTTTGTTGCAAGTTTTACGTGGCTGCTACGGGCTTTAGCAAGAACCGTTCTTACCTACGCATACAAAACCACAACGATGTTTCGTCAAGTATGTGTTGTTTTAACCTTCACAAGGACCGGGCGTAGCCACACTTGATTCAGCTAAAGTGAGAGAGACAGACACCCGCCAGTCACCTTTAAGCAACGAGTGCTCGTAACGGTGAAACCAGTCTCGCGTAAGCGTACGCGTAATGTCGGTCCGGGCCGCTTCATCTCACAATACCGCCGAAGCAAAGTATGACATGCTGGTAAGCAGTATGACTAGTATCGCCCACAACTCATTGTGTTCTACTCGTGCATATCATCTACGCATAGACCTGGCTCATGATGCCACTGTTGGGGAACGTAGTATTTTAAAATTTTCCTACGATCACGCAAGATCTATCTATCAGATGCATAGCAACGAGAGGGAAGAGTGTGTCTACGTACCCTCGTAGACCGGGAGCAGAAGCGTCAAGTGACGCGGTTGATGTTGTCGAACTTCTTCGTGATCCAACCGATCAAGCACCGAACGTACGGCACCTCCGCGTTCAGCACACGTTCAGCTTGATGACGTCCCACGAGCTCTTGATCCAGTTGAGCTTCACGGGAGAGTTTCGTCAGCACGACGGCGTGGTGACGGATATGATGTGTTCACCGGCGCAGGGCTTCGCCTAAGCTCCGCGACGGTATGACCGAGGTGTGATTCTGTGGAGGGGGGCACCGCACACGGCTAAAACAATTCAACTTGTGTGTCTTTGGGTGCCCCCCTGCCCCCGTATATAAAGGAGCAGGGGAGGGAGGCCGGCCGGCCCTTCCTGGTGCGGCTAGGGAAGGAGTCCTACTAGGAATAGGATTGCAATCCTATTCCTAGTAGGATTCACCAAAAGGAAGAAGGGGGAAAGGAATAGGAGAGGTGGCGCCCCCCCCCCCAATCCTAGTCCAACTAGGAACCCTAGGTGGGGGCGCCGGCCAGCCCTATGGGCTGCCTCTCTCTTTCCCTTTAGGCCCACTATGGACCATCCCCTCTCGTAGGGGGTTCCGGTAACCCCCTCCGGCATTCCCGATAAATCCGAAACTTTTCCGGTATACTTCCGATGTCCGAATATAGCCGTCCAATATATCAATCTTTATGTCTCGGACATTCCGAGACTCCTCGTCATGTCCGTGATCTCATCCGGGACTCCGAACTACCTTCGGTACATCAATACTCATAAACTCATAATACTGATCGTCATCAAACGTTAAGCGTGCGGACCCTACGGGTTCGAGAACTATGTAGACATGACCGAGACTCATCTCCGGTCAATAACCAATAGCGGAACCTGGATGTTCATATTGGCTCCTACATATTCTACGAAGATCTTTTATCGGTCAGAACCGCATAACTACATACGTTGTTCCTTTTGTCAAACGGTATGTTACTTGCCCGAGATTCGATCGTCGGTATCTCTATACCTAGTTCAATCTTGTTACCGGCAAGTCTCTTTACTCGTTCTGTAACACATCATCTCGTGACTAACTCATTAGTCTTTTGCTTGCAAGGCTTATTGTGATGTGTGTTACCGAGAGGGCCCAGAGTTACCTCTCCGACACTCGGAGTGACAAATCCTAATCTTGATCTATGCCAACACCACGAATACTTTCGGAGACACCTGTAGAGCATCTTTATGATCACCCAGTTACGTTGTGACGTTTGATAGCACACAAGGTGTTCCTACGGTATTCGGGAGTTGCATAATCTCATAGTCATAGGAACATGTATAAGTCATGAAGAAAGCAATAGCAGTTAAACTAAACGATCATAGTGCTATGCTAACGGATGGGTCTTGTCCATCACATCATTCTCCTAATGATGTGATCCCGTTGATCAAATGACAACTCATGTCTATGGCTAGGAAACATAACCATCTTTGATCAATGAGCTAGTCTAGTAGAGGCATACTAGGGACATACTGTTTTGTCTATGTATCCACACATGTACTAAGTTTCCGGTTAATACAATTCTAGCATGAATAAAAGACATTTATCATGATATAAGGAAATACAAATAACATCTTTATTATTGCCTCTAGGGCATATTTCCTTCAGTTTACACTATGGGTGGGACTCGCAACTTAATACCAGCGAGATGTTCTGGAAAGATATCTCAAGGTGGTTGATTAGTAGTAGATATTGATGGATTTCGGTCTACTTACTTTGGCGTACCACCCATGCTTTGAACCTCAACCTTTCTTGCAATGTAGTCAGCATTGGTTTGCGTTCGTGGTCCTGTCAATTGCCCAGCTGTAATTTGTTTACCTCGCATAGCTGTTTTATCGTCTTTTGGGAGAGAGACATCGCTAATGAACATCATGTGACTCCGGTCCATATTACTATCATTGATCACATACACTATTTTACTTTTCGCTATTTTATTTACTATTGCAAATTACTATCTATCACTACTATCATATTGCTTTTAACCCTTTGTGAACTACAAGGCCGGAGAGATTGACAACCTCTCTGTACTCGTTGGGAGCAAAGTTATTTGTGTCTATGTGCAGGTCCACGTTGATTGCTAATTGCGCCGTTAGCAGTTGACACCTACCTGTTGAACCTAGGAGTCTCTGGGGATTCAATCCTTGGCATCTTTGCTAGGGGAAAACACTTCTACTTACTGCATCTTACACCTTCCACTTGGGGTAATCCAACGAGGGGTTCGAGGCCCATCATAAGCTGACGGGGCCAAGTGTGGCGCCCCATCAGTCGCAATGAGTTGCTTATTCTGGAACTGTCGAGGGGCGGGAACTCTCATACAGTTCGTGACCTCCAGGCTCTTTGTAGAGACCATTCCCAAAGCTAGTGTTTTTATGTGAAACTAGACAACCAAAGCAGAAAATGATGAGAGTGCGCAACAGACTTGGCCTTAAAGGTTTTGATGGTGTGAGTAGCCAGGGAAAGAGTGGTGGCTTAGCCTTGTATTGGGATGAGTTCGTGTCTGTCAACGTATAGGATATAAATGAAAGATGGATTGATGCTTTTGTCAGACTTTCTGATGATGAACTGATATGGCGGGTGACTTTTGTTTATGGTGAACCAAGGGTCGAAAACAGACATCTCATGTGGGAGAGTTTATGCAGACTAAGAGGCACGTCAGATATACCATGGCTGGTGGCCGGGGATTTCAACGAGGCTATGTGGGACTTTGAGCACTTGTCCTCGACCCCTCGTCCTCGGAATCAGATGGTCGCCTTTAGGGAATGCCTAGAGGACTGCCATCTCGTGGATCTGGGATTTTCGGGGCACCCATTCACATATGATGACAAGCGCAATGGGCGATCCAATGTTCAGGTGCGGCTGCACCGGGCTGTGGCGGACAACCCGTGATGTGATCTGTTCCCGGAGTGTGAAGTGTCACACCTCACGTCTCCCTGCTCAGATCATTGCCCCATTATTGTACGATGTGTGCGAGAGTCCCGGGTGCGCACCGGAAGGGCTCGTAGGTACGAAGTTATGTGGGAAAGAGAACCGGCGCTGTCGGAGATAGTGGAAGAGGCATGGAAAGTAGCCGGTGCAAATGGTTATTGGGGAAACATCAGCGCGGCGCTCCGGTCGACACTGATAGCACTACACAAGTGGAGCAGTAAGAAGGTGGGTAACATCACAAAGGAAATTGAGAAGTCCAGAATGAGATTGGAGGAGCTCACCAACATGAATGCAGATCGCAATGAGATGCGGAGGGAGTCTAACCATATGAATGAACTACTTTATAAGGAGGAAATGATGTGGCTCCAACGTTCGCAAGTGGAATGGCTAAAGCATGGTGATCGCAATACAAAGTTCATTCATCGCAAGGCTGTGTGGATAGCACGTAAGAATAAGATCAAGGGGCTGATCGATAACGAGGGCAATTACCAAACAGAGCATCATGTCATGTCAGGTATGGCGCTTGCATATTTCCGGAATCTTTTTGAAGCTGACCAAACCTTGCATCCTGAGACTGTAGTGCCGCTGTTTGAGGAGGTGATCACGGCCGAGATGAATTCAAAGCTGTGTGCCCAGTTTTCGGAAAAGGAGATCAGTGACGCTTTGTTCCAGATTGGCCCCCTCAAGGCGCCGGGACCGGACGGCCTCCCGGCCAGATTCTTCCAGCGCCATTGGAGCATTCTCAAGGAGGAAATAATCGCAGCAGTAAGCGAGTTCTTCGCTATGGGTGCAATGCCGGAGGGAGTGAATTCTACCACAATTGTCCTCATTCCAAAAGTGGACAACCCAAAGATGATGACGGAGTTTAGGCCCATCAGCTTATGCAATGTGGTGTACAAAATCATCTCGAAGTGCTTGGTCAACCGGCTCAGACCTATCCTTGGTGATGTGATATCCGAAGAGCATAGCGCCTTCGTGCCCGGGAGGCTCATCACTGATAACGCCCTTATTGCATTTGAATGTACACACTATATAAGGCAGGAGAAGGATCCGGACAGGAGTTTTTGTGCCTACAAGTTGGACTTGTCAAAAGCTTACGGTAGAGTGGATTGGAGATTTCTCGAGCAAGTGATGCAGAGAATGGGTTTTGCGAGCCAATGGGTGATGTGGATCATGTCATGTGTCACCTCGGTTCGGTATTGTATCAATCTTAACGGAACCCTCCCAGACTCGTTTGCACCGACGCGCGGTCTTCGACAGGGAGATCCCCTTTCCTCGTTTCTTTTCCTCTTAGTTGCTCACGGTCTTGCTGCTATTTTGCGTCAGAAAGTGCAAGCCCAAGAGATCACGCCTGTGAGGGTCTGTCCAAGGGCTCCCGGCATCTCACATCTGTTGTTCGCCGATGATACATTGCTCTTCTTTCATGCGTCTGGCCTTGAAGCTAACAATGTCAAGGAGGCACTGAACGTATATGCCCAAGCTACCGGCCAACTTATTAATCCGCATAAATGTTCCATCCTATTTGGGGAGCACTACCCAGCTCATATCCGAGAGGAGGTACAGGAAGTGCTGGGGGTACAGCAACATAGCTTTGAAGAGCGCTATCTTGGCCTCCCCACACCTTCCGGGCGCATGACGAAGGACAAATTTCAGAATCTGCAGTAGAAGTTTACGAAGAGAATGGTGGAGTGGGATGCAACACAATTGTTAGCACAGAGCGGGAGAGAAGTCCTGATCAAATCGGTGGCCCAGGCGATACCCACATACATCATGAGTGTGTTCCACCTCCCTGCATCTACCTGTGAGGATCTCATGTGGATGATACGCAACTTCTTTTGGGGAGTGGAGAAAGGCAAGAAGAAGATGCACTGGAAGGCGTGGACTCACTTGATCAAGCCGAAAGCACAGGGCGGTCTCGGCTTCCGAGATCTACGTCTCTTCAACCAAGCGCTATTGGCACGACAAGCTTGGAGGCTGCTGTCCAACCCGGACAGCTTATGTGCGCGGCTTCTGAAGGCGTGGTATTACCCAAATGGTGATCTGGAGGACACGGTGTTCCCGGCGTGCGCTTCGGCAACGTGGCAAAGCGTGCAACATGGTTTGGAATTGCTGAAAAAGGGCTAATCTGGCGTGTGGGGAACGGAGCATCCATCCGCATTTGGCGTGACAACTGGATCACGAGGAACGGATCCGGCAAACCTATTACACCGCAGGGCAGGTGCAGATTGAGGCGGGTGGCGGACCTCCTTGACAATCATGGTGCTTGGAAGACAGTCGTGGTTCACCAAGTTTTCTACCCGGTGGATGCGGAGGAGATACTGAAGATAAGAACATCACCACGTTTGGGCGAAGACATTATTGCATGGGCACCAGAGAAGAGCGGCAGTTTTACGGTTCGGAGTGCTTATCGATTTGCTCTGGAGGATCGTTTGAGGCCTTCATCAGTCGCGGCGAGCAGGGCACCGGACGGGCGACGGACCGTCTAGTCTTTGATTTGGAGGTGCCCTGCTCCTCCTAAGGTGCGCACCTTCGTTTGGAGACTCGTCACTGATTGCCTGCCCACCTGGGTGAACAAGAAACGACGGGGTCTCGAGGTTTCTGACTTGTGCCCTCTTTGCGCTTTCGAGCCGGAGGACACGTTTCACGCATTTTGCAGGTGCCCATGGGTTGTCGGACTGTGGCAAGCTATGGAAGAATACTGGCGCATCCCCGAGGTGCAGGCATTCAGGAGGACAGGGACAGAGTGGCTAGTTCAACGCCTCTGTGACCTACCTGACCGGGAGCGGCTGGAGCTGATGCTGCTGCTATGGCGTTGATGGTTCGTTCAGAATGAACTCACGCACGATAAGAAGCCCCCTCCTGTCGAAGCTTCATGCCGTTTCCTGTTGAGCTACGTGGAGTCCATCATCGGCACACAGAACCGGCCGGAGGCTGATCCGGTGAAGGGCAAGCAAGCGGTGGAGGCGTTGCACACCGGTGTGACGCCTAGGCAACTCCCAACGAGCACTCCGTCTCCCGCCAGATGGCTCCCCCCCCCCCCCGACGAGATGGACCAAACTTAATGTCGACGGCTCTTTCTGCCCATCGACGGACTCGGTCGGGACGGGCATGGTGCTCCGGGATAGCTCAGGCACGATCATCTTCTCGTCCTGTCGTCAACTTCGGAGATGTGCGGATGCTCTTGAAGCGGAACTGGCTGCGTGTATGGAGGGCCTAAACCTAGCACTCCGATGGACGCCTCTCACAGTGGAGCTTGAGACCGATAGCCTAGTCGGAATCAATATGTTGAGAGACAACACTATAGATCGTTCTCGTTATGCTATGCTGATAGACCAGACCAGATGCCTCCTGAGGGGAGGAAGAGAAGTGAGACTAGCTCATATCTCCCGCGACCAAAATAAAGTTAGTCATTTCCTTGCAAACTTTGGTAGAGTAGAAGAGTGCGCTGCTGTGTGGCTCGGTTCCGGTCCAGGCGATGTGCCTGATCTCTGTAAGCAAGACTTTCAGTTTGGGTAATCAATAAAAAAATTACCCTTCGCAAAAAAAAAATGAAAGAGAAAACAAGGACCACCCTTTCTTCCCTTGCAAGAAAACGAGCCCGACACGTCACATGTGAAACGGATCCAAACCATGTGCGGGTACTAAACGAATTCCAGATTTTAGCAAGGGCCAAACAAGGAAACAGGCCCTCCTATATAAGCAGAGGCCGACGAATCCCTAATTAAATCGACAAAACAGAGAGCGAAACAGAGCGCCTACCTTCGAACGCGAACAGCGGAACAGAACAGGCGGCGAAGCAAATGGCGGAGGCCCCGAGCAAGATCGAATCGATGCGGAAGTGGGTGGTCGATCACAAGCTCCGAGCCGTAGGTAATCCCCTCCAAATTTCTCCCCTGGATTTGCTTTCCCCCGGGCCGGATCTGGATATTTCGAGTTTGTTTCCTTCTAATACCGATGTTTCGATCGTCGGCCGAATCCGCGGGTTTGATCTCGCGATTATGTTTCGATATTCGTTCGCTGGTTCTACCGCGGGACTCCTTGATTTCCCCCAATTCAGCCCTATGTATGTATTCTAATCCATGGCAACGTTCTTTTCCGGCGAGGGCAGGTTGCCTGTGGCTTAGTGGGATCTCCGGCTCCATCGCGTACAACTGGTCGCGGCCCAACATGAAGACCAGCGTCAAGCTCATCCACGCAAGGTTTGCGCATTTGTCATTTATTTACGTTCATCCCTTCCGGTTTATATGCTCCTTTTGATTGGAGATTGAGATTGGCATCTCGGTCATCACAAGAATATTAGTACAATGGAAGGTTAATTTTGAGCTCATTGCTGAAATAAAATGTTGATTCCCATCGCTTTAACATGGCAGCACTGAAAATTCTGAAAATTGTTAACAAATAAATATGGATTGACTTCTTGCCGTTTAGAATTGAATCTAGTACGTACATGCTTAACAGACTCAATCAATTTATGTTGGGCCCAAGAATAGAAGAGAATAATCTGTGCCGTTCATTTATGTTTTGTATATAAACCGTTCATGTAGATTGGTAGTTTCAGACTTTCAGTCTCTCTTTTTGTGAGAGAATTACTGCTATGAGCAATTTACCTTGTTACTAATTTGGAGCATGCTTGTGCTTGTACGATACAAACTGTGTACCCAAGTTAGGTGGCCTCTTATTTCTAATTTTGCAAAGGCTAAAAGCGGATCATGTTGTTGCAAGCTGTTGGGTTTCAAATTTCTCTCTCTCTCATTTATGCACTAGTATTAGTAATGTGGATGGCAGTATAACCACCTTACCAGTTGGTACGAACTGTCAAATTCCATGTGAAGAAACAGTGTCTGCTTCTGAATTTGGCCGTTCTTCCCCCATGTAATTACAAGCCGTTCTTCCCCCATGCTTCTGGATCGTGTCCAATAGGCTCTCTGCCGCTAAATATTGTGTGTTTTATTTGTAGCCCAATCTTGTCCCATGCCTTTGGTTGGAGCCTAATCTCCCTTGGTCCATGATAGTTGATACGTAATTACATTTGGACCTCTCCTTATATACAAGTTTTGGCAAAAAGAAATCTTAAACTTATCCGAGGGATTCTGCAAGCACCAACAAATTTGGAAATGAGCTAATTAGATTGAGTAGGGGATAAGCTGCAGGTTTCTTTCTTACCCCTTCTACAAGCTGGTCGTCCTCGAGCTACCAATCAGGCTAGCGATGCTTGAAGTCTTCAACATCTTCCCAGGAAGCTTGAGCAAGATCGTGATTGGCCCAATGGACTAATAAACACAACGACAAAGGCTGGTTTGGGAATCATGCGGCCACGATGGAAGTCAAGCAATGGTAGCGGAGCAACCTGAGGAGCTAGGCAAGACAGCATCTCTATTATTAATTAAAATCCATCCCATCCTAAAGTAAATTCTTGCCCAAGGCCACCAAAAGGGCAACAAAAACACTCCTAACCCTAACCCTGTTTGCATAGTGCTCTCCCCCTCTTCCTTAGCCACTAGCACCGATCACCCCCTGCCTTGATCCCGTCCTCTTCCTCCTTCACCATGATGTCCCTTCCACGCCAATCCCAACTGGCTTCTCGTTCTCTCTTGCACCGTCGTCACACCCCAATACTGTCACTACTGCAGAGTAGGCAACATTATAGAACATGTGAAAATACGGATCGTGTCAGCTACTGATTTAGCCTTTGCTTCTGGATCAGCTAACAGTGTAAAGATTTTCTTTGTAAACCCCTCCCCTTAGGATGACCATAAGGGAAGACTCAATTGGTGTCTGACAGCGAGCTCTGTTTCGATATGTCCTATACTGTCACTACTGCAGAGTAGGCAACATTGTAGAACATATTGAAATACAAGTCGCCGTCAGCCACTAATTGAGCGTTTGCTTCTGGATCAGCCTAACCACTTATTATTGCAGTGACTTTCCCTAGGACCCATGCTTAGTCGATGATGTTTGTTTGCAGGTTGTAATTAGGTTGTTTCCCTTTTAACTATATAGACATTTTTTTGTGTTTAAAACTCTACATGGGTTTGGGTAGATTCCAGAGGACTGAACCTATGAATCTGATTTGCTCAATGCCACAATTCGAGAGGTTGCAATCATGTCATCTAAAAATCCGTTTGACCTTGCAGGTTGCACGCGCAAGCTCTGACACTCGCTGCCTTAGGTGGTTGTGCATTAGTAGAGTACTATGAGCAGAACTACGGCTCTTCAGGACCAAAGGTGGACAAATATACAAGGCATTACATGTCACACTCGCACAAAGATTAATTATCTGCATGGTCGGTGCTGGATCCCGGATTAGTTTTGGGTTCTTTCCTGAGCTCCATCAAGGGGCTCTGAGGGGCGAGGGTTCCTTTCAGTCTTCTTTATTGTGAAACGAAATGATACTTGCCTGGTCCTTTCCTGAGCAATGAGAGTGTTATACACAATTGCATATATGATCTGCATATCTTGAATGCCAGATTCATCCTGTAACATTATTTTGTAGGTAATCTTGTACTATTACGTTTTGATATAACAACAGTGTTCCGATGTTGCACTGGATTATCTGAGATCCTGTGATGTAGTAACAAATGTTCATGATTCATGCATGGTGTTGTATGCCTCTATTTCTTTCTCTGCGAAATTGCTAATGGCCAAGGAAAGGCAGAAATGTGTCTAGTGATGTGACCAAATTTGTAGGAAAGATTACCAACACTAAATAAGCGCCTACTAGCCGTGTCTTGAAATTTGACCAAAAAAACCAGACTCTCCGCCCCATACTATAAGATCGTTTTGCAAACTGTTTAGCTTGCAAAATGGTCTTATATTATGGAACGGAGGGTGTAGAAAGCAAGATTACAAAGATCACAACCTTATCAAAATTATGAACACGGGAGGCAACCAGAACCTAATGTGGTTCCATCAATCCATTGAAAACCCGTCTGCAGTACATATTCATACCTGGGGTTGCTCGTGATGCCCATTGAACAAATCCAACAGAGAGACATTATAAAAGTAGACTTGTTGGCTGGAGGCTCAGAGGTTCCGGTGACCAAGAAGATGAAGACTATGACTCCAGGGAAAAGAGATGAATCCATGAGGGCGAAGAGGAACACGATGAGAGTGCGCACGGCGAAAATGGATATGATGGAAAAGTGTGGTGACTAAACCAACTATTATATGCTTTTTTCTTTTTCTTGAGTAGGGCGTTTTGGTCACCGGTCTCTATGAAAGTCAATTTTTTTCAAAAATTCCAGTTAAAAAATGTCAAAAAAATGTATGCGCGTATATAAGGATGAAATGTATGTGTGTGTGCGCGTGCGTGCATGCTTTGGGAATGAACAATACCATGTGCTGAAAAGCCATGGATTTGTTTTTAATTTTGCACAACCCTCATTTTATACGCCCGGTTGAGGCCGCCGGCGTCGGTAGGATTAGGAACATCCACATCCACGGCCGTGAAGATCCCTTCCACGGCTAGCATCTTCATGAGCCGGGACAGGTATGGCCGTTTGCTGCGAGGGAGGGCGAGGGTGGATGACAGGTCAGGCAAAGTGGCCGCGCCGCCGCAGCGGTGGAGAGCGTCGGGGATCCCAAGCTTTACCGCGCTGTGCAACGCCATGGACTTGAGGTAGCCTAGGGAGTGGCGCACGAGCTCTGCCTCTGCTTGCACAAGCTCCGCCTCCGCGCTTGAGGTTGAGGTGCCCATTTTTGGCGCTATGCTTTCTTCTGCTATCACCTAGTATTAGTCTTATGATGATCTTACTTTCAGTTTGAGTAATGGTAAAAAACTAAATTCTAGCTACAGATCCGAACTAGGGGCACGATCCATCTTCCCCCGAGGCCCCGAGTTTACCGAGTCGTTCGACCCGTCCGCACCGCTAAGCCACTTTTTTCCTATTCGCTGTTCGCTAGAGCCGAGGAAAACAATAAAACACCCGATGGAGATCGAACTCAAGATGGATTTTTTTAAACAAATAGCTCCTATACGCCATGTACACAGTAGTCATGCAAATTCACAGATGATCGTTCCCGCTGCACTATAGCTCCTATGGCCGAATCCTTTCGCCACCACGACCACATCAAGGTAGAGAATCCATCCAGACAAACAAGAGCTCCAACTGTATTTGTGGAGGACGAATTTTGCCGTTCAATCTACGCCGATCAGCCCAAGCCTACGTCACGGTCGGTGATTATCTATACTACTATTAAAAAAGCAAACTAAAACTCCCCTAAAGCCACACAACAAACTGTACACAAGATAACCATGACCGTCCGATCAAATCACCTTAAACATATCCTATTGCCCACGTTACATCAATAATCTATCAGCTAAATCAACGGTTTAGATCAAATGTTCTGCCAGGCAGATGCGGTGGTCTGCCGATTCTCCTAGCGCTCCGCGTCGCCCACCCGTAATATGCGGATCGATTCCACCCGCCCGGCCGCCTCTATCGTTCCCCACCCCTTCCTCCTCTCTCCTCCTCACTGCCCCTACAGGGCGCCGCCGGGCATGCTCGGCCTGCGTCGGCGGAGCCGGGGTCGCTTCCCTCCCTCAAGCAGCGTCGACGGCGCGGGACGCAGCGGGCTGGACCTGCATCGGCGGTGCCAGTGTCCCTCTCCTCCGGCGAGCGATGTCAGCGGCGCGGGACGCAGTGTGCCTGACCTGCGTCGGCGATAGTGGGTCCCTCTCCTCCATCGAGCAGCGACGGAAGCGCAGGACGCAGTGGGCTCAGCCTGCGTCGGCGGCGGCGGCGACGACGGGGGTCCATCTCCTCCCTCAAGCAACGGCGGCTTGGAACACAGCGGGCTCGACCGCAAAGATGGATTTCTCCGATGGGGCATCCGATTCCTGGCCTCTGTTCCTCTACGCGACGGTGAGGCACACGACGTAGCCACTGCCCTCCAGCACCATGGCAGCACGCCGTGTGAACGCCCCAGGAGGCATACTGGTAGGGGTTGCACCATGTAGCGTGTGGATGCCCACCAAATGTTCAATGTGTTCCCCTAATTGATCTCTCAGCCCTCTCTATTTCAGTCTCTCCCTGCTCTCCATGCCTTGCGTCGTCCATATGTGATCTTATTTTGTTTCAGTTTTTTGCTAGATTTAACACTGTCATTTGTTTACAACTCTAAATCTTATCCAGGTTGAACCATTGAAAGGAATCAGCACGATCATGTGTTTCTATATGTTCAGTGTGACTAGAAACCAACATGCTAGCTGACTGCTAAAGTTCTTGCAGGCGTGATTGCTTTAATTTGAGAAGGCACTAATGTAACACAGGAAATAGTTACTACTGAAGAGATTATTTCCGCCACACTCAATCTTGAGTCTGCACTTGCTAAGAGATGCACCCAAAACAATATACCCCTGATTGTTTGATTGGTAACATCCTCTTGCGGAAAACTCAACTTAGATTCTTTTTACTTCCTAATCTTGACATTTTGCATTTTAATTATTATCCTATGTGCACAGGATCGTAGAAAAATATTGGTAATGTCTACAGTGGAAAGGATCCAAACTCTATACAAGTGATTGGTGAATATTTTTTTATCTAGGTTCAGAAGTTGATAATCCACTACAGTTCTTTCATTGTGCAGGCAACCTCGGGTACGACGAAACGGCTTTCTTTTGCTTATGCCGTCACATTGCTGAATACGACTTTGAATCTCAACTGCACTTGACTGCACCTTCTATCTTGATCCGCTTGGCAACTTATAATTTGCATAAGCATTCCCCTGCATAGTTTGTCCTTGGTCTGAAAGAACAATTCCTGAGGATATACTTCAAATCAGGTTGTTGCCTGGATCCTATGAACAATATGTACAGTCACGCTGTTTTAATCCGTTTACCATCAAGTAAATTTTCACTACGTTTTGTTTCAGTTCCATTTCAGAATCCCTAAATTATATAGATTGCAGAGCAAAGCTAGATGATGGACATCTTCACTAATCAGCAGGTCTGCTTACTACATTCCTCTTGTTTTCTACAGTTGACGACTTCAAATTATTCAAGAGTGCGCGGCGCACAAGGCTGTAAGGTTTCCACACTTGTATCCATAGAATTCTGGGTGTTGGTAAATTCTGTTTTTGATGGATTTTGAAGGAGACTTCTGTTTTTTGGATCTGAATCATTTGCCATGGTCATGGTCTTTGGATCTGAATCATTTGAAAGGTGTTTGCAATCTAGTTGAGAAATGTATGTCGACAATTGTAGACTTCCGGTTATATGATTCTCCAGAATCTATATATCAATATACAATTGATGGAAATATCATTACCCATGGTGACTGCTCGCGATTTCCCAATGCGATTGAGTCGGGTATTCCGATGTCCCGGTCATTGTGTGCACTATGACCTGGGTTGGTGGAGGTTTCCCTTCCACTGGGTGTATACTACCTATTAGGTGTCTGTCAACGTAAAGTTGACATGCATTTACTGATTCAGAGGCCTTGATATCCTTGCTTGCAAGAAGCTGAATCCTGATGTACTATTGCCGTACTTCTCCCCCTGTTGCTTTGAACGAGGAGTTGAGTGGTTTTAGTTGGTACCTCCACTCTTTCAGGCGTACTTATGCAGAATTGTAGTATTGTATGACACCTTTATAGTCAGTAAATGAATCTGGCAAGTTATTTGCACTGCCCCACCGCTTTGTCGATGCAGTACTGGGTTCTTCGTGCCCCTTGTGTTTAAAAAAAGAACTCCAATTCTTTTGGCAACAGAGATGACCCCATGAAACAATCCCGGAAAAAGAAAGGTAATCGCCACAAGTATCAAAATCCAAGTTCAAAGCAGAGTAAATTGCTGAAAACAACCACATTTTTCTTCATCATCTCATCTAAACACAGATCACACGCATTTTTCTTCCAAACAGATACAGTATATCGGTCGCACAAGTACATGCAAATGTTCAGTTTAGTGCATCTAAAACCCAAAATCGCCAACTGAACCAGCCATCGCTTCTTTAAATAAGTATAAAATCATACAAACGATGTGCGCGCTGTATAAAGTGTTCGATTACCCTCGTGAATTCGCTAATTTCTCCAGCAATTAGCCTAGTAGTCAACTTCCCACAAAAAATAACTAGCCTAGTCAACTGCAAATCAGTCGACGAACTAAGCGTGAGGCTGCTCAACCACAGAGTCTCTTTCCCACTGGAACAGCCCAGACTTCTCAATGTCGCCAACAGACAGCACCGGAACACCTGCCGGCAACCCAGCAGCGCTCAGGGCATTAGAAAACATGATCAACAGGCTTCGGCATGACTGCTCTACTTCCATGCGCTCTGTCGCAGTGTGCTGCAAGGCAGGATCTCTCCAAGGTTGATAATAATGCCTGAGAGAACAAAACAAAAGGACCAGTAAATCACCTGCTCATCGTCACAAAAAGCATATATGCAAATAATAAGACTGGTACACATACCATCTCCATGCGGGATTAGATTCGGCGGGGCAATGTATCTTCGAGCAAAGCGTTTCGATTTGTCCGCGGCTATCAACCAAAACTGATTCACAAAGGTTAGAAAATAGTTAGCGCGCTCGTATAAGCATTTATTAACCTGGAGACAGACTCAACATTTACACTTTGGAAGTATAATGAATCATCTCAGTATCATAACGCAACAGATCCAAGTGGTGTACCTTGTTCACTGCATCTGTCAAGAAGTAACAAGCTAAGAGCCGTCACAACCGACGGCAAAGTATCACTCTTCTTTTTCACGTGACCTTGTAGGTAAAGTATAATGGCAGCCAGCGCCTCATCCGCAACGTGACTATCCACCATTTCAACAGTTTCAGATGAATGGTTCAAGAAAGACTGAAGAGTTCCGGGACTATTTGTGCTCGTGGCAAGACCTCCCCTCTTTTCAGGAGAGATGCGGGAGATTCTGCCAAGGATTACAGAAGCCACTAACCAACGCAATATCTTCGATAGTAGACACTCATTGTTTAGTGGCTCTTCACATGACATTTCCGCTGCAGACTTTTGTTTACACAACCAGAAGATATTGGAAGTTACCCATGAAACAACCATCACAGTTCTTGACTTATCCTGTCATTGGCAAACAAAAGCAGAAAATGATTATGAAGATCTAGATGCGATCACAATACAGAAGGAATAATTTTGAACATTTAGGTTTACATTCTGATCATAATACTAAAGCAATAATGTCAAGTGCTCATTAAATGAATTCAGGGGCACAAAAAAGTACCATTTCAGAGAAAATTGGCAGAGGACCGTTCATAAGGACGACATCAGTACCAAGCTCCATTGATGGCTTAAGTTCGATACTTCGTGAATTGCCATCAATAGCTTGGCACAACTTAAATATGCCATGGAGGGACAAGGTAAAATGCGGTTGGTATATCTTCCTTTTCATAGACAACCTCATTGTAGATGCAATAACATTTAGAATTGAACTCAACATGGTGATATCCCCTTTCAATAATTTTCCATCTTCAACTAGCAGATACAGACATTTAGATATTTCTGATAGTTGCTCAAGTGCAGTTTCTTGGAGCCATTCCGTGATGAATCTTGATAAGATCAAAGCATTGAGTACCTGAACAAAGCACACAAAAATTAGAGACAACGAGAGGGTAGCTTCCATAAAACTATTGTAAAGTGTATATTTCATAGAGCATAGAGAATGTTAGTTCTCAAAACCATAAACAAGAAAACCATGTGCCAAAGCTGGTCATTCACGAAGGATTGTACTCGGAGCAATTTAAGCCTGTTACAAAAATAGCATACAGTGTGTCATAGCTAGCAAAGTAATCCTTGGTAGTTCAAAGCATGTTGGGCAAGCTATGACAATATGTATGTGCTAGTATGCAAGTAGTTTTGATAGTTGAGGGGTGCCTTCTTACTGGTTTTGGAGTTCAGGGTGAACTCCTGCCATAATTCAGGGGTGTAATGTGCACTTATCTCTTTCAACAACAGATTCTTGACCCTAAAAACCTATTCCCTCCATCCGGATATGTAAGGCCTAATTTGTATCTCGAGATTTACTTTGACCATTGATAAGATCAATACTATATGAGATGCATGCTGTAAAAATTATACCATTGAAAACTCCTTACAAATATGAATTCAACGGTGTACTTTTTGTGGGATTGAAAACTCCTTACAAATATGAATTCAAGGGTGTACTTTTTGTGGGATACATCGCATATATTATTGCTCTTATTGATGGTCAAAGTAAATCTCAATATATGTACTAGGCTCTATATATCCATATAGAGGGACTATATCAGTTTGCAACAGTATTTAACGTAAAGAAACATCATGGTCAGTAACATATTCAGCCACCAAACTATAAAACTAATCAATAACAGGTGTATGAGATGACACTTTTGCCCTTTAACTCTTCCTCTCCCTCTTCACTCACACACTACCATGTGCTCATTCAACCTTGTGTTCTACTCAATCTTTTATCCCCAAACCTCAAGCAAAACAATCTGCCATAATCCGCCCAGCTATCCCCGCATAACCAGGAAAGATTGGCATCCTCCAGTCGATCCCTGGTCACTCTCACTGTCTCACATAGACGTCAACTCCCACATGTGGGGTTAGGATTATGGGGTCCATCAGCGCAGCAAGGAACCCGGCAGTGCTGGCGCCCCACACCCCAACCTCCACAGGTGCAAGCTCTAGGCCAACCTTACTAATAGGCTCCCTCTTGATACAAGGCAGGCAGCGGACTCCTCTTGCTCAGTACTCCTGTCACCGTATCGCTCCACTGTCGATCTGCTCTTCTCATGGACTGTGAATCTCGTAACAGCCCTGCCCTGCAGGTGCTTGCAGGACGACAAGTACACGTCAGCCAAATTGTGGCACCGTCGCACCACACGATTAGGCAGAGTGTAGTGGGGGTCAAGGGCTAGGGATTACAGAACTGAAGTCTGTTGACTGCTTGATTTTCTAGGACAGACTAGTCCAACTTACGAGAGTTTAACTTCGACTGTAAATGCAAACCTGTCCAGTTATGAATATGAAAACTATTCAATTGGACCTTTTACCAATTAGTCATCACCCAAATATGGTACGACTGAAGGACTTCCTGCAGGCACCAATCCTACGCAAGGTCGACTTCCCGGCCACTTGCCCCAGCTTGGCTCGGCTGGCCCTGCCCTCCACTGGAAGGTTATGGCCCACATAACAGAGGAACTTGAGCGGCAGCTGCCGCAACTCGTTTCGACGCTTGCATCAAGAGCTTCAACTTTGATTACATTGCCAGCAGCGGATGCTTTCACAGTACATGAAACATCAATTTGCAGTTCAAGGCTGCTGCCTGCTAGTTTTTGTAATGCTCCTGACTACCAACTCGGAATGTGGAGGGGAGGATGGACCCAGAATCCCATAGAGGACTCTGGGGATTGTCAGGCTATTTTCTCACTGATTTTCCAGTAAGTATTTTTCTATCCAGTAATCCTTTCCAGCATATGATCCCAGAATCATAACGCTACTAGGCATAGCGAAGTTCTCGTGCTGGAGCCGAAAGGATCAAATTAACAGTGTCTAATGACAAATATATCAGTTGTATTTAATACAGAGAGCTGCACCTAACAATTGGTGCAGCAAAAAACTGCTGTTTATAAATGACAGTCATGTTCACAAACAGAAATCCCGTGATATAATTGATGGATTACAAGTTTGTCAAGATTCACAAGAAAAATGAAAGAGCATATACTGAATTGTTGCTTCTAAGAAAGGTGTGCACCATAATTGAGATAGTGTAAAACAGTCACTTACCTCCAATGCTAACCCAACTGTTGTGGAACTAGAGTTGTTGTCCAGTCCTTTGTCCTGAGTTGAAATAACAGAGGATATCCATGACAGAAGGCCACAATTTTTTACTAAATGCTGAGCTAGAACTGGCAGCTTCACACACTTCTTTAGCACCTACATGCAAAGGGAGAAATCTAAGTGGGACAAATACTTGAAATAATACTGATTTATTATATTTCAGGAGACAAGAAAAATAGCACATTTCACATGAAAAAGATCAATACATGCCAATATGGACAGGACCAAATCAAATAACAGTAATATATACAGCTGGGGATCCCCC
>LR738710.1:799040130-799068262 GCA_902687465.1 Secale cereale | reverse complement strand
CCCCCCCAACCGCCCGGTGATTCCTCAAAAAAAAATTAACAGTACAAAATATGCATGATGAAATGTTGCTTAATGTCAAGCGTGGCACAGAAAGGTATACTCATGTTTGGAGACAACTCTATTCATCACACATTGTTACACTTCTTAAGTTGTATTTCAGGGCGTGCTTCAGCTCTTGGCAGTTGTACAAAAGTAAGACAGGACAGTAAGCAAATAAAAGGGTCCTTGTACTGCTGCACACTAACTCCTTAACGTAACGCACATAGTAACTTCTTAAGTTTAGTGCATCACCATACACATCCTAAAGTCAAATATATGCTAATAAAAAATTAGTGTTACCTGAAGGATTAAATGCTTCGATTCAGAATCTGAAATAGCTGAAGAACAAAAGGCAAGAGCAAGCTCTAAAACACTTTTGTTCTTGCATATCGTAGCATCATCAGCTAGATTTGATCCAGCGTATAATAAGCGAAGCATCCACAATCGATCAGCTTTGAAATGCACAGAACTACTCTTCAATAATGTTGGAAATAATGGAATGCTCTGCAAAAAAAAGTGATAAAGATAAACACAACATGATATTCATAGCTCGGGATAGTTCACATGTGTAAGTAAAAAATAACCGACCCACCTGCATGTCGACAGAGGCTGAATTCATCAAAAATTTGCTTATGGTATTGAACTGGGTATGCGAGCTATCCAGCAGTGTCAATGATGCCTCCGCGGCAAAAATAGCAATAATGGAAGGTATCCTCTGCCATGGTTTGGATATCCCATTCTGTAGATATGTCAAAAGAAGCTGGAGCTGCCATTTTTCCTTGCTTTTCTGAGAAGCCTGCACATGTCACAGGTGTACAACATAATATAAAATGGACTTCCCAAATTAAATTACGGGCACAAAATTTGTTCTGTACTCAGATTGGGCATCAAATTGCTCCCAGAATGTCAATCAGGATAATCTTTCACAGCAGTTCGAATGCACCAAAAAAAATGTAAAGTACTGCTGGAACATGGATGCAAGACCATGATTTTGTTTACAAAAGTTAGAAGCAGTATAACGGCTATAGATTATGAAATTTATATTATGCATGTTCTGGAAACCCAAACCAAATTTTATACTGATGCTATAGCTGGCAACTAGGCAAGTAAACATAACAAACAACTGCAGGCAGGGCATGGTAATAATTGATGAGATACTTACAATCAATAAACAAGTCAACTGATAAAATATCAGGATCTCAAAAATAGCACAGCATTACCTCGAGTGATTTTTTGAATGTATTTAGAGATTCATAACCCAGCTTTCTCAATTCTTCATCAGGAGATGATATGCAAACAAGTGTAATGGCAAGCAGCCCAACTCGAGAGAATTCAGCAGGCTCAATGTAACCCATGAGAAGAGTATGAATCGAGAAACGCAAGATAAACATAGGATCATAAATCCGAACCATATCCATGCTTCGAGATGTTGTCTGTCAATCAATGTTAAGAGTGGTTTAGGAACATGAGGTAACATGTGAGCCGGGTGGACAAAAATAGTGCAACCACGAAAGCATAAAAAAAACAATAATAAAGCTAAAACCCTAATTGGAACCACTATTCAACAAATTACCTTCAAAATATCATCAAATTGGTCCTGACGAAGCTGTTCTAGTGAGAACACAGAAGTCCTTGAAGACCTTTTGTAGCAGAATTGCAAGACTGTCATGACACAGAGCTTAGAATCAATTGGTATGTTCTCCCGAAATAGCGCCCTTCGCCTACTATTACTTTCTGTGTTCTCTGTTTTGTGGATTTCTGATATTGAAGAATCCAGTTTCAGTTCTTCTCTATATTTAACAGCTGCACTCCCCCATAAATGATCCATTTCAGCGATAGTTTTGCACTCATGTGACTCTATCTCATTCATAAGATTAAATATCTCCAGATCTGTTTCGCTAAGAGTTGCACCATAAACAGATAAAAGCAAGAAACTTAGCTCTCTTGATTCATTCAATAGGCCATTACTCTGTTGTCTACTCTTAATATCATACAGTATCCTGAGTAATCTGATGATTTCTATTTTTCTCTTTTCTGCTATGCAAATATAGAACTCGCTTTTTTTAGTGAAAAGAGAATCGACTGATTTTAAAATGCCTGGTGCTGGCTGTAGAAGGCTCCCTGTGGCATTAAATGCAGATGAATATTCAGAAACTTCACTGCAGGTTATTGACGACAGAAAATGGGAGTGGCCCAGTATGAGCTCAAGAATTTCATCAGCAGGAAACTTCCCTTCTGATAATACAACAAGAACACATCGAATTGCTTTTAGTGTGACATGATCATTGAACCTGTGCAAGAGAGAAGATCTGATGAATTGGTTAAGGAAAGGTATTGACTTCAATTGGTTCAGATGAGTTTGAATCTCTGAAGACAGTTCGATAATATTCTTGAGAACTGTATATTCCAAAGAACGGATGACCCTTTGTTGTTTATCAGAGTGGGATAAGCCATCACATCGGGGGAAATTCCTGAGTATTTGATCCAAAGTTCTGACCAAGATGCTTATGAAATTCAGCTTAGCATTGCTCACTCTCTTGGACTCCCTGTCTGATGCTGTCTCATTAGACGACAATCTTCTGGGAGGAGACAGCAACAACCTAATCAACGATATCTTTGCAAGCAATTCATTAGTAAGCTTCAGATGACCTTTGTGTGGGTCAGGATTAATATCATTGACATCAGAATCTAATAGGCCAGAAGATTGTGGACAAAGTGAAGCAACTATTTCCAACCGTTGCTTCCGGGGCATTTCTTTTAAAGAAAAGCAGTAGTGCAACATGGTAACAGACTTCCCCAAGAGAGTGTCACTGAAATAATCCATCATATCTTGAACTGATTCATGTTGAAAGTCACCAAAATTTTCCTCAAAAACACTCCTAGTAATAAAACTTTTCCAACATGGAAACCCATTATCACCTAATAGCATTTCACAGTAAAAGTTTGCAAGTGGCTCAAGGAATTCAGCACACTGCATATGGCCATCACTGTGATGCCTCATATATGACAAAGCAGCAGGCAGCAGAAGTATAGAGCTATCGTCATGAGCCCGTGAAGAATCAGAATAATCCATGCCTTGCAGAATAGAAGTGTCTTCTTCTAGAACTTTCATCAACATCTGGCCAAAAAAGTTCATGTGTATAGGGCTTACTTCCAAAAGCAACCATAAAACTTTTGCTTTAACCTTAGATGTGGGAAACATACAGTGATGAAGAATGCTAAGGGGAGTGTTGGTGGCCATGGTAGATAACATCATGTGGAATGCAGTATATTCAGTGTTCTGTCCTGCAGATCTTTCTGCATTATGGATACGAATCAACATCTTCAACAAGCAAACATCAGCAGATTCAAGATTCAGTTTGGCAGTAAAATGGAGAATGAAATGATATACTCGCTGAATGGTGGCAATATCTGAACTTCTAATCTCCAAGCCCCATAATTGACAGGATTCTGATCTCTGATCAGTTTGTTGTAGATAATCATACAGTAATTCCATGGCAATATCAGCAACAGATAGACATACAAAAGCAGCAGGGGCAAATGCAGCTGAACAATTCGACCCACGACTTTCTAACTCTGAGAACATCCAATTTACAAGTTCTAGAAGTCTGACAGGGGACATGAATTTTTTCACTGCCCGAACCATGTAGAAATTTGGCAAAAGCAGTCCAAAGTTTCCATTGTCCATGCAGACTTCAAATTTATCCTTGAACAACAGCAGTATTTTTTCTAGCATGACCTTTGGGGAAGCAAACAGCGACTCTAAGGACTGACCATCATTATCAGCCAACAGTAAAAGGTCATATAGTTTATTAAGAAGATTCACAACAAAACCATCTACAAGGTGCAGATTTTCCTTTGAAAAACTAGTAAATGCTTCTTCCACATGTTCCGCACTCCCATCTGTCAAGTCTGGGCAATTGGATAAGGAACGTGGCAGGTCAATAGTAGGATGGTGGAGAACCGATTCAACAATATCTTTGAAACATTCCGCTGAAGCATTCAAGTCAGCAGTATTAGCAGCCAAAACTTGGATGCGCTCAAATATGCTATCAACAAGAGTGGAGCATACATGACAAAGTTCTTCAAGAACATTTGAACCCTTCCTAGTGTATGACAACAGCAAGCGATGGCTCCAGAATAATATGACTCTCAGATTAAATGTCAACTCACTGATTGTGCTTTCATAAAGCTTAGCTCGAATAAGTCGGACAAGTGCATTAAGTAGCAATGCATGTGCCTCCTCAGTTTTAGCTGGCCCAGAGAACACAAGGCTTAATACTGAAGGTAAGAGTGCACAGAACGGAGTCACATTTAGGAATGTACTCAATGCAGTCAATTCTGCAGAAATTGAGTGGTTTTGACATTTGCCCTCATCAACATCAAGATTACCCTCAATCTGCCTGAGACTACAGAAGAAAATATCCGGCCAACAAGTAGCAATTTCAGCTAGGTAATCATGTTGCAGATAAAGAACTGACGACAAGAATTGCATATGAGAAGGAAAGTGTGTTTTCACAACATCAAGAAGCTCTGGAAAGCTACAGATAATGTCCTGTGGAGCTGCACATATGATTGAAAATAAGAATGCAGTCGCTACATCATCTGGCAAATTAGTGTGTTGCTGACTTAACATTTCTTGAACCTTTCTAATCACAGAGGACAAAGAGTTTGAATGAAGTTCAGAAGAATGTTCCACAGCTGTGAACAAACTAGAATTTTGTTGGTCCGAGATACTCCTAGAGATATGCAACAAATTCATGAATGGCCTCCATTCAGCAATATAAATCCTAGACTGTAGTTCTTCCGGTGAAAAAATATCAAATCTCTGATTCAGAACAGTACCAATAAGGTCAAGCAATAATTGAGCATCTACCTGTTTGATCATCATCGGATCAGTCACTTGAACATGCAATTATTAGGGTAAATAGGCAAGAGGGCTGTAGGCAACATAAATGATATACCTGGGACTGCAGAATAAGGTAGATTGTGTTGCACACATATAATGAAATTGTCGACTTCTCATGTACTTTCATACCTCCAGACTCAGAGTCAAGTAGCCTAAAGCATTTCTGAAGAACACAAATAACCAGAGGACTGAAAGCTGGAGAATAGACTACAAACCACACACAGAAAAAAAGGTGAGAATATGAATGACTGAATGAACTAGATCTCATTAGGGAATTGTTTAAAAGGAAAGACATGATAATAAGTAAGGAAGACTACATAACTTAAAGTCAAAAGACAGGTGCAACAAAGTAACACATTTATGATCAGGAAGTGGTAAAGAGTGATCATGAATTTCAAAATGAAGTACAGAAGTCCAAGAAAAGAAGATCTGATTGCAGCATAGTATAAACAAAACAACCATGAGACCAGCAGACAAGTATTTAAGTAAATTTGATGATAACATGATCAGATGATGAAAGGATGCTGGTACAACATAGTGCATAGTACAAACAAGCAACTGCAAGACAAGCAGCCAAGCATTTTGGTAAATCTGATGATTTTACATGATCTGATGATATACACATGGAAGACTTTGCGCCCTTAAATGTAGAAGTGTGACAGTTATGCTGTGTTTCAGGTGGGGCGTGAAAGGTTTACTGAAAATCAGCCATCTATTTTCCATGTTGTTTTGCACCGCGGCCTACAGGTACCGGTAACATTTATATATGGCATTATATCAGATCAAATGGAACCTAACGACCAAGCAAAACAGCTAATGGTAGATAAGAAAGTTATAAACAGTATGACCTGTATTTCAGACAAGTGTAATGCCACTCATTCATGTCACGAAAGAAAATAGTACCTTCAAGCTGGCCTGATTTAGAGATGACCGTACGCATGTGCTCTTGATATTTGTACAGATTGTTCCCAACCAATGAAACAGCATCGCAGAGGAAAGGGATCACAATGTGTGACAATTTATTAGATACTCCAACTCCTAGGCTCTCTCTTACACACCATTTGGCTTCATAACCAGGCAAGAAAACCAACCATGCATCAATCTCCGCAAAGTTGTGATCAAACGCACCAGAACTTGCTAGAGCAGCTTTAACTAAAATGTATGCTTGCTCACGGATGATCTTAACTGGTGAGTGCAACATGATGTCAATCAGTGGTTGCAAATGCTTGTGCATTGATTCTGGAACTCTCTCTGGGTCCCAATGTCCCTCGTGTTGCCCTGAATACTCAACCAAAAGTGACAATAAGGAGTGCTGCTCATCCTTGGATAGTGCCAACGGATTAGGTGGTATAACCCTAAAGAAGTCAAATGATCCATCAAAAGAGCTCGGCATTACCCTCTGAAAGAAAAATTGAAGATAATCAATGCACAGAATTAGATTAGAATGTCAAGGCTATAAGTTGCACTAAGAAAAACACATCCCTTGAAAGTACACACAGACAACGAAGACAGATGCTAGGATAGTTGAATGATGAAGTTTATACACATTAAAAGGTATATAGAGGAAGCATAATAAAATATTACTATACCTACCAAATAGAGCCGGAGAACATCAAGCAACTTCGAGTGGAAAACACTGTCTACCACTTCTGCATCTTTCATCTCCAGATCTTGCTTATCTAAGCCCCATATCTCACACAGAGTGGTAGCATGATCGCCTGCCAAGTCTTGGTCTTGCTCTTCAGATACATCCTTGGCCCACTCAACATCAATTCCACCAATAATAATATCATCGTCCTCATCGATAGCATTACATCTCTGTTTCTTTTGAGGAGGCTCAGAAACCTGAGCACGTCTCTCAAGTCTACTCTGAGAACAATTTTGGTGTTTCTGACTGGCAGAAGAAAGTAACTTCAGAAGGACCTGTGGATCAGGAATAGCTCCGCGCACTTCATCTTGAATGTATTCTCTCAGAGATATCCACCTCTTGACACGCATTTGGTCTCCCTGGTTAAGTTTATCTACCAAGAATGCATCTGTTGCAGTGGAACAACTTAATCCTGGGAAACTGTTCATTCTGATTTTCCCTTTTGTTGAGCTACTGAATTCTGATGTCGATCCCACACTTGATACCAAGCCATTGATTGCTTCAGTAACATAGCACAGTAGGTTCAGTGACTCAAAAACAAGCCTCAGAGAACCATGCTTCACAAGATCATCAGAATGCTGCAATCCCCTATTTATCACTGCTCGAGAGCATACATGGGGCACGATGCACTTCAGAACTACCTGTACTTGTTCATCATCGACGGATACCAGATCATGTGACAGGAAACTATGAAATATGCTATCAGTTTTTGCTGAAGATATTATATCCGCTGCTAGGGAGATGGCAGCAAACCTGCAAAACGGCAATCAGACAGAAATAAGTGCACTGTACTCAAAACAAAATTAATTATATACATATGCTAAAAGAACTAACCAAGAGGGGGATGGCCGTGGTTCAACATTGTAAGGGAACTCATTCATGTATGCCGCGCAAAAAGAAAGCCTCTTACTCACAATAGCAAGCAACAGATTCTTGTGGTGAATGTTCTCAGTAGAATGCAACTTCTTCATCAGATCCAGCAAGCGTTTCTCGTTACCTCTCAAATGTGAGGATGGCATTAATCCATTTTTTGGATCAGTGCAGACCATGACGAGCACTTGATGAGCAAGGTCAGCTGCTTCACCTGCATCCAAATTCCGCGATATCAAGCTCAGCTGTTCCAATGTGGCACTTCCAAAAAGGACACTGCGGAGACCTGGCGGGACAAGTGACTCCTCTACCAAAACATTATCCCGCAGTGTTGAGAGGACATACACAACGGTCTCAGCATCATCTTCTCCAATCCCGCGTAGCACCCCTGAGTAAAGCTCCCTCTGTTGAAGGACCCATCTTAGCAGCTTCGGGTTCCCGACCTCAAGGAACGACATGGCAAACCCAACAAGTGATCGCCTTGTAGAGCCAAAATTAGCACCTTTTTTCTGATTCCTCCCATCCCTGCCCCCTCTCTTCTTCTGTATCCCTGCTAGTTGCGTGACAACAGGCATCTTGAAATCAAAGCTCTCGGCAACCTCTGCCGCCAACCCCCCACCACGCCTGACAATGGCAGCAAGCAAATCCAGTGCGGCATTCTGGCGCCAGAACTCGCCGCTGTTGAGTTCACGGTACACATCCCCCACCTTGTCCTTATCCTCCAGTATCGTCCTAGCAACGGCGTCCAAGCACTTCTTAGAGAAAGCATGCTGCCGCGACTTGCCACCGGGGTTGCCCAGGACAGTGGCAAACAGGGAGAGTATGTAGGCCATCCCTGGCTTCTCCCGGTGCAGCCGCCATGCCTCCATGAGCTCCACGAGCCGCGGGGACTGCTGGACATAGTCCCGGAGCACCTCGCCGCCAGAATCGCCGTCCAATAGCTCGATGAACTCCCGCGACGCGTCCGAGTAGATTTTGACCTCCGCGGTGTGGAGATTCTTGAGGATGTGGACTAACCTGGTCTTGCTGGGCGCACCGAACGACTGGTTCCAGGTGTCCATCCCCACCTTCACCAGGTTCTGCTCCCGTTTCGGCTCCACCGCCGCCGCCTCCTCCATTGCGGAGACGGCGGGGACGCGATGAGGTAGAAGGATGGAGGAGGCGCGCGTGTTAGGCGGACTCGGGAACGGCGGCGGCGGCGGCTCTAGGGCACGGAGGAAAGATTGATTGGAGGCGCCTTCGGGTCGCCGGGCGGCCTCAGGCTTGGCCGCTTTGGGGCTTTTGGGAGAGATTTTAGGGCCCCTGTTCGTCCACAGCCGCCGCCGTTCGCCAGAGGGGAGGGGAGGAGGAGACCTATTCGGGAGGGGAGAATTGATTTTAACCCCCCTGTTCGCTCCACTTTGATCTTTTACCCCTTTCTTCGTTCGCCTTGCTCTGAGCCCCCCACTTCTGTCCAGTGGTTGCTTATATCCCCTTCTACCTGTTTAACAAGCTTGGATGTCTGTATTGGAGGCCTCTGTATTGTATTGATTTCAATTCTAATTCAGACAGGAAACTGTAATGGACATGAATATGAATTCGGTCGTTTGGATGCATATCGAATTGGCTCACGGAATCGTCCTGAGGTTTCAATACAGAATCGTGTTTGGATGTCAAACACTGGAATTGCATAGCAACATTACTATATGCATTAAAACAGTAGTTGTATGACTATAATTGGATGATTATATAGTAAAAATTATCATCAATTATTCTAGAAATCGAGGATGGCATCATATAATATTGAAAAAAAATCAAACATAATTTTACACCAACACAATACAACACATATAGTTTAAAATAGATGTCTCATAGTTCCAAATGTAACATCAGAATTGTTCAAATAGATAGAAGTTGAACATTACATAGTTCCAAATGTAACAAACCAAATAGTTCACATAGGTCCAAGTTTAACAAGACACAGGAATAATAACTATCATAACTTCAAGACAACAATAGCAGCCAAGCTTTCCTCATGTGCATGGGAAGCTCCATTAGAGCTTCAAACAATCGCTCATTAAGAATCAACTTTCCGTAAGAGCGCAACATGTCTACTTGTGCCAACTCTGGTATCAACTCAAGTGCAGCAAGTATTTCAGAAGGAGTAGTAACCTTTGGCAATGGAAGTGGATCAGTTGTCTTCAAAGCATCCTTGAAAGTAGTCCTCATTTCTCCAATCATGTACATAATGGCATCACTTGTTCGTTGTCTCTTTGGTACCGTTTATGGAGAGATTTCAATTGGTTCTTCTAGATCTGCAGCAGTCTCAGCAGCAGTCTCAACACCTGTCTTGGCACCTTCACCGTCCGCATGATCTTTCGAATATATGGTAGAGATGGCTTCCCAGTGCTTCACTACTTTGGTCTTGTAAGAAGCTAATGCTTTCTCTTTCTTATTAGCCTGCACAATACACCCATCAGAGAAGTGTAAAGTTGCTGCCCTGTTTTGTTACATACAAAATAATAATTAAAACAATGCAAACGTATAGAAGTTACCTCCAAATATTTAGTCCACACATCGTCGCTATCAATGGATAGCTTATGATTGACCCAATCCCAACCAAAACCGCTTTGAGAAAGGATCTTGTTAATGATTTCAAATTGATTATCGAAAGTCCTAAGCCGTCCTAATATGTTGTTCTTTGCGATATCCTTATTGCACTTCTCCTTCACATTCTTGATAGTTGCACTGTACACATGTGATTTCCATTCATTTTGTGAATGGTCACCCATTTTGTGATGATGAACAAGTACCTCAAGCATGGCAGCGTCCATCTCATCATCCCATGTGACATAATTCCTCTTTCCAGTACCTTCAGCCATGCTGCTACAAAGAAAAACAATTTTGCACAAAGGAAAAAAAGTATTTTGGGTCAAATAAATGCAGAATGAGAGTGCAAATTTCAAGAAAATCCATCATTTATATATTAATATGAAGATGATGCATGTACAAAAGACCACACAAGGCACCATCATGGTCAGCTAAGCTATCACACAAAAGACAATCAGCAAGCTACCATCATCACCTACGCACAACACAAAATGAGACAACCACCACCTAGGCACATCCACTAACTAATTCCACCATCAACTAACTACGCCATCTCTAATTCAGCATGCCTGAGAAGGTATTCAGCATACATGTCTTGCGATAATTGTTGCCTAAAGTTGGTCCATTCATTAGTGACTTGAACAGATGTAATCAAGTCAGCGTCGTCCACGGGCTCATGTTCCAAATTTGCTAGGGCAGCATCAACTTCTTGCAGCAATAGATCATCCATCATATGCTGCCTATCCCTTGCAAAGTTGTGTAACACACAACAAGCATTAATAATTCGAATCTGCAATGATTTATCTTTACATTAGCATGGCATACAGTTCATATGTTATTCAACACCATGTGGACACTTGTTACCTGGTCCTTTATGTCAAAGAAAGATTGAATTCGTAGAATGGCCCATTTTTTCTTCCATAGGCCAAAAGTTCTCTCCACAACATTTCTAGCCCGAGAATGGCGCAAGTTATAAAACTCTTTGTCAGTTTGGGGTTGTTGTTGACTTGAGACCCACTCTTTCAAGTGGTACCTAGTCGATCTGAATGGAGCTAGAAAGCCAGGTCCATTGGTGTAGCCAGCATCCACTAAGTAGTATTTTCCTATGATGCACATTAGACTTAGCTAACATTAACACAAAAAGAAACGAAATGCCAAGAGAAACAATCATACCATGAGGTATAACAAATGCATGTTGACGATTGTTTCTCATTGCATCACGCAACACTCTGGAGTCAGATGCAGATCCCTCCCAGCCAGGTAGAACATAAAGAAATTTCATGTTCCAGTCAACAACACCTAGCATGTTAGTGGTGATATCTTGCTTTCTGTTCCTATACCTCCCTTCGTCAGCCGCAACGACAGAAACATCAACATGACACCCATCTAGTGCTCCCAAGGCATTTCCAAACCACTTCCATTTGTAATCATCCGGAGGTTCAATAGAAGGATCAGGAAGCTTGATAAACTCCCCAGTTAGGGAAAGAATGGCTGTCAACACATTCGAGAAGTGCCTACTTATAGTCTCTAAAGAACGCTTGTAAGTGCCACGCAACACTCTCATTTTAATACCATGTCCAACCACCAACAAGAACATAGCAACCTTTTCTTCTACAGTGACATATACGCTATCTTCCAGACCACACTTCATACGCAACATCGTGCAAAGATCATGAAAATTCCTTTTGGTTAAGCGCAACTCATCATAGCAAGTTACTTCTGACCCATTGTACATTTCTTTCAGCAAGTACTTCCTATGAACATATCGAAGCTCGTCCTCACTAAAGCATCGCAAACCCTTCGGTACTCTCTGCGTACTAAGATAAGCTAGGCCAAGACAAACTGACTCAACATACATTGCTGTCAAGATGATCCTTTTCCTTTTTCTTCCTTTGTTCTCTTCGGTAATGGAAGCAATCAAATCCATTTGTGACATGATGCAGCTACAATGCACATATATCATGTTAACTTTGGGCTAATTTCAATATAACCATGCATCAGACCACCACAAGCATTGAAGGTTCACAAAGTTGTATGACCAGGATGCATCAAATCATACATAAGCATGCATCAAATTCATCATAAGACAATCATATGCATCAGACCACCACAAGCATAGTTCACAAAATTGCATATTCATACATCTGGTCGACCTAGATGGCTTTCAACTTTTAATCCAACCTGCAACAAGAGGATACATCAGTGCAAAGCAAATCCTTGACAAAAGAGGTGGGAAGAAAAGGAAACAGAGCAGGCTGCTTGGAGATAGGGTAGAATCATGGATGAAGAAGGGGTTGGCTGGACCCAGAGAAGAAGGGGCGGCCCAGGAGGTGGTCTGAGGGAGAGAAGATGTGCACCGGGACAAAGCCACCTGTAGGATCGAAGAAGTATGTCTAGAGAGGGGGTGATTAGACTACTTGACAATATAAAAATCTGCCTTTTGGTTGTGCAAAGTTTTAGGCAGTTTTACAATTAAGATCAAGTCAAGTAACACACTACACATGCAATTCTAGAGTATGGGCAGCGGAAAGTAAATTGCATATATAGTAAAGAGAGGTGGAGAAGATCAAACGCAGTTTGGTGACACGGAGATTTTTGTCGTGGTTCCGATAGGTGGTGCTATCGTACATCCACGTTGATGGAGACTTCAACCCACGGAGGGTAACGGCTGCGCGAGTCCACGGAGGGCTCCACCCACGAAGGGTCCACGAAGAAGCAACCTTGTCTATTCCATCATAGCCTACGCCCACGGAGGACTAGCCTTACTCGGGGTAGATCTTCACGAAGTAGGCGATCTCCTTGCCCTTACAAACTTCTTGGTTCAACTCCACATCTCGAAGACGGAGGCTCCCAAGCGACACCTAACCAATCTAGGAGGCACCACCCTCCAAAAGGTAATAGACGGTGTTGATGATGATGAACTCCTTGCTCTTGTGCTTCAAATGATAATCTCCCCAACACTCAACTCTCCTCACTGATATGGCTGTGGTGGAAGAAAGGATTGAGTGGAAAGCAACTTGGGAAGGCTAGAAATCAAGTTTCATATGGTAGGAATGAAATGACTTGATCTCAACACAAGGGTAGGTGGTTCACTTCTCAGAAAGTGTATGGTAGGAATGGTAGACTTTCTGATGGCTCTCCTCACGAATGAAGAGGGGGTGGAGGGGTATATATAGCCTCCACACAAAATCCAACCGTTACACACACATTTGACCAATCTCGGTGAGACCGAAGTGAAAACTCGGTCAGACCGAAAGTTCAAATATAGTGAACGTTGGGATTTTCGGTGGGACCGAAAATACCATCTCGGTGGGACCGAAAGTGCAAAAGATATGAACGTTGGAGATTTCGGTGGGACCGAGAAAGAAAACTCGGTTGGACCGATTTGAGAAAGAGTAGGAACATGCCAGAATCGGTGAGACCAAAAATGAATTATCGGTGAGACCGATTTGAGCCAAGACAGAAGCTTGTCAATCTCGGTAAGACCGATAATGCAAACTCGGTTATTCCGATATGATGTGAAATGGTTACAGAAGGTTGGCAGTTCAGTTTCGGTGAGACCGATCTCAAACTCGGTATGACCGATTTTTCTAGGGTTTGGAATATGGCAGAAGTGGTTCATCTCGGTGGGACTGAGTTGGAAGAATCGGTTTGTCCGAGATTACTTATGAGTGTGTTAAGTAGTGAAGAGTGCTGATAGTTGAGGGAGCTAGATCACCAAGCACTTGAGCAACTAGATCATTAACACAACCTCATCCCCTTTTAATAGTATTGGCTTTTCCTATGGACTCAATGTGATCTTGGATCACTAAACAAAAAAATGGAGTCTTGAGCTTTTGCCAATGCTTGCCTTAGCATTTGAGGGGTCCACTTCTTCAGTCATCTTGCCATACCAATGTGATTGGGTTTCCTGAAACATACTTGATAAAAGTATTAGTCCAACCACAAAGTATGTTGTCATTAATTACCAAAACCACCCGGAGAGCAAATGTGCTTTCAATCTCCCCCTTTTTGGTAATTGATGGCAACACACTAAAATTATACTAAACAAGACATCAAGGCTTATTGAAAGAAAGACAGAATTATCATGAAAGCTTTGACAAGCATGTAGTACACAGGCTCCCCTTACAAGTGTGCAAGATTTTCATAACTTATGGTTTTGGACTACCACAAGCACACAAGAGAGATAAGCAAGATGTGCTACATGCAGCTTGGCTATATGCATCAGAGCAGAAGAAAAAGAAGTGAGTGATAATGCATATGTGCATGGTGATTTCTTGCAAACAAGTATTTACAAGCAAGTCACCATCATGCACATTCTGCAAGATGCATACACTTACCTTGAGGTTCCTTGGCATTGTACCTGAAGGGATAAACTTGAGAAAACAAGGTTAGATAACACAAGAGTATTCCTTCAACCAACTGCAAGAACATCAAGAGTACCAAGCCAGGGAGGACATGTATAAAGAGTGTCTCATATTGAGCACAGGCTTGAACCAGCAAACATGTCTCCAAAACTTAAAAGATTTTCAATGAACTCTGAGAGATTTTGTTATGGAAAGCAAAATAAAAAGAATGATGCCAATTGAAATGTCCAATGTAAAACACGACAAAGCTTTGATGTGATTCTCTCCCCCTTAAGATAAGATTGCTTTTCTTCTTCCCTTAAATCTTCTCTTCTCCCTCTACTCCCCCTACTCCCCCTAAGTCCTCTCCCCCTTTGACATCAAGTGCCGAAAAGGACAGCAAACTAGGTAGGACAGGAAAGATGGAAAGAAAGAAAGAAGGAAAGAAGTGGGATCCTTAAGAATCACAACAGGGCAAATAAGAACATTTAGAGAAACATTGAGAGTTTAAATTTGAGTCTTCTCCTCCTTAAGATTTAAAATTTGAGTAGAGCTGCAGAGGTTGATGTCCTGGAAGATAAATCGGTGACACCGAAATAGATGGATCGGTGGGTCCGAATCCTTTTCGGTTAAACCGAAAGTTTCAAATCGGTGACGCCGAGTTTATTCCAAGGAAATACAGAAATAATTCAGCTCACTTTGCGAGGAGTATTTCAAAAGATTTGCAATGAATTTGTAAAAGATTTTCGGGGAATTGATCAGAGCCAGAAGGATATACACAAAAGTCATAAGAAAAGAAATAAAAAAGATTCCTAGATGAAGTTTTTTTTTGATTAAAGAAAACTCAATGAGAGAACATAAGAGAAAGCAGAAAAACTCCAAAAGCATATGTACTTCATCTAGATAAAGGTCGGCGACAAAGTCACCTATGTTTGAGTATATTGACTTAGGAGTCAAATGAGGGCATTTGATCATGGGTCATACTCATCGTTTAAGCTCAAAATGGGGTTGTCATTTTTCGATTAAGCATTTGATGTGATCACATCTTATGAAGCTGCTTGTACTCATGACTTTGAGCAAAGCTCCTCAAAGATGTGAAGAACATACCTTGGGCTTGTTGTTGCTTTACTCATATAGGTAAGCTTGATGTAGGTGCTCATTGAATGTGAAGTTGGAGCGCCATTTCTACTTGTGTAGTACATCTTCCTACATGGGTTAGGCAAGCAAGGAAATACTCAAGAATATCCAAGATGACAAGAGTGAAATACTAGATGTATAAGATGTCAAAAAGGATATGTGGAATTTTGTTCCTTGAACTCAACATCCCAAAGGGCTAGATAATTGGTCAATGACAAGATTACTCATGATTTGAGTGTGTGGTAATCTTGTGGAATGTAGATCATCCAAGTACCTGCAAGGAGTTAGATGCAATACAAGGAGGCAAATGTGTCCAAGACATATGATCATCATCATAAGAGAAACATCAAGGATTAGTTAAGAGAGCTCATGCCTTGCATGCATCAATGGAGTTATCACTCCAAGTTTGAAGCATCAATGATGTTCAACTCACTCCTTAAGCGACAAAACACTTTCTCATCAAGAGGTTTTGTAAAGATATCAGCAAGTTGTTTGTCAGTACGAACATGCTTAAGATTAATGTCACCCTTGGCAATATGATCACGAATAAAATGGTGACGAACTTCAATATGATTTGTTCGAGAGTGTTGCACAGGATTGTGTCCAATCTTGATTGCACTCTCATTGTCACAAAGCAAGGGAACACGTCTCACATGTATCCCATAATCTTTAAGCGTTTGTGTCATCCATAGTAATTGAGCACAACACGAACCAGCAGCAATATATTCTGCTTCGGCAGTGGATAATGATACCAAATTTTGTTTCTTGGAGGACCAAGATACAAGGGATCGACCAAGGAATTGACACGTACCCTAAGTTGACTTTCTATCAACCTTGTCACCGGCATAGTCCGAGTCGGAATAGCCAACAAGATCGAAAGAGGCCCTCTTAGGATACCAAATGCCAAAGTTTGGTGTGTGTATCAAGTATCTCACTATCCTTTTAACAGCTTTAAGATGACATTCTTTAGGGGCTGCTTGATATCGCGCACACATGCATACACTCAACATTATGTCAGGACGAGAAGCACAAAGATATAGTAGAGAACCAATCATAGAACGGTAAACTCTTTGATCAACGGGTTCTCCATCTTTTGTCAAGTCATTATGTCCACTAGTAGGCATGGGGGTACTCATACCTTTGCTTTCTTGCATGTTGAACTTCTTGAAGAGATCCTTGGTGTACTTTGTTTGTGAGACAAAGGTACCCTCCTTAGATTGCTTGATTTGCAACCCAAGGAAGAATTTGAGTTCACACATCATGGACATCTCATACTTCTCCGACATGAGCTGTCCAAACTTCTTGCTAAAATGAGGGTTAGTTGAACCAAAGATAATATCATCAACATATATTTGGCACACAAATAGTTCACCATTAACCCTTTTCGTGAACAGCGTTGAGTCTATCTTTCCAATCTCAAAGCCTTTTTCAAGAAGAAAGCTAGTTAAGCATTTGTACCAAGCTCTAGGTGCTTGTTTAAGACCATAAAGAGCTTTGTGCAACTTGTAAACATGATTAGGCTTTTTGGGATTCACAAATCCGGGAGGTTGTTTCACAAATACTTCCTCCTCAATTTCACCATTTAGGAAAGCACTTTTGATATCCATTTGATAGAGAGTAATATCATGATGATTGGCATAAGCAAGAAGAATGCGAATGGACTCAAGTCTAGCAACGGGGGCATAGGTCTCACCATAGTCCATACCTTCGACTTGTGTGTAACCTTGAGCTACGAGACGAGCCTTGTTGCGGATGACTTGTCCATCTTCATCTTGCTTGTTTCGAAACACCCATTTGGTTCCAATGATGTTTTGATCATCGTTGGGCTTCTCTACCAAAGTCCATACCTTGTTCCTCTCGAAGTTGTGTAGTTCTTCGTGCATAGCGTTCACCCAATCCGGGTCTTTAAGTGCTTCTTCTACCTTCATAGGTTCAATACTAGAGATAAATGAGTAATGCTCACAAAAGTTAGCTAAGCGAGTTTTAGAGCGAGTAATTCTCCCGGAGTTGATGTCGTTCATCATTTGTTCCACGGGATGATTCTTATTGACTCTTGCTCGAACTCGGGATAGCTTTTGTTGATGTTGTAGCTCAGCTTCCTCATCATCTTCATCTTCCTCTTCTTCTTCTTCTTCTTCATTGTTGTTGGTGTTGTCTTGAGGTGGTGGAGAAGGAGGTTGTGGTGGATCTTCTTGTTGCATTTCCTCATCTTGGTGAGTTCCACTTGTGGAGGCCTCCATGTTGCCTTGAGGTTCATCTCGCCGTGAGGTAGGTGGCTCCACATATGTAGATGAGGTACTCTCCTTCACTTCCATGGGACGGATCTTTCCAATAGATAAATCTTGGATAGCTTCAGATGGGTCCTTGTCTCCTACATCAATAGGCATTTGCTCTACTTGCGAGCCATTAGATTCATCAAACTTCACATCTACCGTCTCTTCAACCTTTCGGGTGAAATTATTGTAGACACGGTAGGTGTGGGAGTTTGATCCATAACCAAGAAGAAAGCCTTCATGAGATTTAGGAGCAAATTTAGATCGACGATGCTTGTCAAGGATATAGCATTTTGAACCAAAGACACGAAAGTATCCCACTTGGGGTTTGTTACCGGTGAGAAGCTCGTATGATGTCTTGCCGAGAAGCTTATGAAGATAAAGCCTGTTGATAGCATGACAAGCTGTCTCGACCGCTTCTCCCCAAAAATGTTTCGGTGTCTTGTATTCATCAAGCATCGTTCTTGCCATCTCAATGAGCGTTCGGTTCTTCCTCTCAACAACTCCATTTTGTTGAGGAGTGTACGTAGCCGAGAACTCATGTAGAATTCCTTCCTCATCGAGAAAAGAGTCTACATTGGCGTTCTTGAACTCCGTTCCATTGTCACTCCGAACTTTCTTGATCTTCACCTCAAATTGATTTTGGGCCTTTCTGGCAAAGGTCTTGAAGATCCTCTGAACCTGCGATTTATCATCAAGGAAAAATACCCACGTAAATCTGGAATAATCATCAACTATAACTAGACCAAAGGAGTTACCACCAAGGCTTTTGTAAGCATTGGGACCGAAGAGATCCATATGAAGAAGCTCAAGCGGTCTCCTAGTGGTCATGATGTTTTTCACAGGATGACTTCCACCAACTTGTTTTCCTGCTTGACAAGCACTACAAAGTCTATCTTTGTCAAAGAAAACATCTTTAACACCAAGAATATGATCACCTTTGATTAGCTTGTCAAGGTTACGCATACCAACATGTCCTAGCCTTCTATGCCATAACCAACCTTTGGAGGATTTAGCAATGAAACAAGCTCTAGGTTGGGCTTTCTTAGTGAAATCAACAATATATAGATCACCTCTACGGATACCAGTAAAAGCCATGTTTTGATTATCACGACAAAAGACTTGGCAATCTACTTTGGTGAATAGCACATTGAATCCAAAGTCAGCTAATCTAGACACGGAAAGTAAATTGTATCCAAGAGATTCTACAAGCATGACATTTTGAATAGAGCTATCATTAGATATGGCCACCTTACCAAGGCCAAGTACCTTACCCTTGGAGTTGTCTCCAAAAGTCACATACTTGCGTGGACCATCGTTCTTTGCAAGCTCTCGAAACATGTCTTTATCTCCGGTCATGTGATCGGTGCATCCACTATCAAGAATCCACTCTTTTCCGCCGGACATGTAGTCTCTCATATTTGCCATAAGATTGAGACTCTTCATGACCTTGTCTAGCTCGGTGTCCGAATCGGAGTAATCATCATCTTTCTCATGCTTATCATCATATTGACCCATAGATTGTTCATCATCAACACCTAGGTCAATTTGATAAGTACTTGCATTAGTTTGGTCAATGGAACAATAATCTTCGGAATGCAATGCAAGAGCATTTCTAATGATAATATTGATAAGACTGGGATCACCCTTCTTTTTCATAAGATCACGAAGCTCAAAGAAGCATTTATCAAAGTTGGGATCATTGGGGTGCAACTTATCAAATTCAATAGTCTTGTGTAGAATTTCATCAAGACTTCTCAAAGAGTAGTCCGGATAAAGTTCTTCCAAGAATTTCCACATAGCATAGGCACACTCAAAGTTTGTAACAAGATTAAGCAAGTCATCAGGTAACCCTCTAATGATAAGATTTACAGTTCTAAGGTTACGAAGCAAATCAAGCTCTTCATCCATGGTAGGGTGCAAGGGATCAACAGGAGGCACATAAGGGGTTTCAACATATTTGCACAAATTGTACATTTTAAAGATACTAAGCATTTCAACCCTCCAAGAGTTATAGAACCTTCCATCAAGAACAGGCACTCTAAGGCTAACACTCCCATCCGTAGACACGTCCATCTTCCTCCAATGGTGTGTAAACCAAAGCAATGGAGACCAAAGCTCTGATACCAATTGTAGGATCGAAGAAGTATGTCTAGAGGGGGGGTGATTAGACTACTTGACAATATAAAAATCTGCCTTTTGGTTGTGCAAAGTTTTAGGCAGTTTTACAATTAAGATCAAGTCAAGTAACACACTACACATGCAATTCTAGAGTATGGGCAGCGGAAAGTAAATTGCATATATAGTAAAGAGAGGTGGAGAAGATCAAACGCAGTTTGGTGACACGGAGATTTTTGTCGTGGTTCCGATAGGTGGTGCTATCGTACATCCACGTTGATGGAGACTTCAACCCACGGAGGGTAACGGCTGCGCGAGTCCACGGAGGGCTCCACCCACGAAGGGTCCACGAAGAAGCAACCTTGTCTATTCCATCATAGCCTACGCCCACGGAGGACTAGCCTTACTCGGGGTAGATCTTCACGAAGTAGGCGATCTCCTTGCCCTTACAAACTTCTTGGTTCAACTCCACATCTCGAAGACGGAGGCTCCCAAGCGACACCTAACCAATCTAGGAGGCACCACCCTCCAAAAGGTAATAGACGGTGTTGATGATGATGAACTCCTTGCTCTTGTGCTTCAAATGATAATCTCCCCAACACTCAACTCTCCTCACTGATATGGCTGTGGTGGAAGAAAGGATTGAGTGGAAAGCAACTTGGGAAGGCTAGAAATCAAGTTTCATATGGTAGGAATGGAATGACTTGATCTCAACACAAGGGTAGGTGGTTCACTTCTCAGAAAGTGTATGGTAGGAATGGTAGACTTTCTGATGGCTCTCCTCACGAATGAAGAGGGGGTGGAGGGGTATATATAGCCTCCACACAAAATCCAACCGTTACACACACATTTGACCAATCTCGGTGAGACCGAAGTGAAAACTCGGTCAGACCGAAAGTTCAAATATAGTGAACGTTGGGATTTTCGGTGGGACCGAAAATACCATCTCGGTGGGACCGAAAGTGCAAAAGATATGAACTTTAGAGATTTCGGTGGGACCGAGAAAGAAAACTCGGTTGGACCGATTTGAGAAAGAGCAGGAACATGCCAGAATCGGTGAGACCGAAAATGAATTATCGGTGAGACCGATTTGAGCCAAGACAGAAGCTTGTCAATCTCGGTAAGACCGATAATGCAAACTCGGGTATTCCGATATGATGTGAAATGGTTACAGAAGGTTGGCAGTTCAGTTTCGGTGAGACCGATCTCAAACTCGGTATGACCGATTTTTCTAGGGTTTGGAATATGGCAGAAGTGGTTCATCTCGGTGGGACTGAGTTGGAAGAATCGGTTTGTCCGAGATTACTTATGAGTGTGTTAAGTAGTGAAGAGTGCTGATAGTTGAGGGAGCTAGATCACTAAGCACTTGAGCAACTAGATCATTAACACAACCTCATCCCCTTTTAATAGTATTGGCTTTTCCTATGGACTCAATGTGATCTTGGATCACTAAACAAAAAAATGGAGTCTTGAGCTTTTGCCAATGCTTGCCTTAGCATTTGAGGGGTCCACTTCTTCAGTCATCTTGCCATACCAATGTGATTGGGTTTCCTGAAACATACTTGATAAAAGTATTAGTCCAACCACAAAGTATGTTGTCATTAATTACCAAAACCACCCGGAGAGCAAATGTGCTTTCACCACCACACGGCTGGAGATGAAAGGAAGGGCCGGCGCCTTCTAGGCTTCTCGCCCCTCGTTGGTTACCCCAAGTGGAAGGTGTGAGATGTAGTGTTGCGGAAGTTTTTCCCTTGGCAAAGATACCAAGGATCGAATCCCCGGAGACTCCTAGGTTCAACAAGAAGGTGTCAACTGCTACGGCGCCAGATATTAGCAATCAACGTGGACCTGCACACAGATACAAATAACTTTGCTCCCAACGAGTACAGAGAGGTTGTCAATCCCTCCGGCCTTGTAGTTCACAAAGGATTAAACACAAGTGATAGTAGTGATAGATATAATTACAATAGTAAATAAAAGCGAAAAGTAAATAGCGGATGTGATCAATGATGGTAATATGGACCGGAGTCTCATGATGTTCACTAGTGATGTCTCTCTCCCAAAAGACGATAAAACAGCTATGTGAGGTAAACGAATTACAGCTGGGCAATTGACAGGACCATGTGCGCAAACCAATGCTGACTACATTGCAAGAAAGGTTGAGGTTCAAAGCATGGGCGGTACGCCAAAGTAAGTAGACCGAAATCCATCAATATCTACTACTAATCATCCACCTTGAGATATCTATCCAGAACATCTCGCTGGTATTAAGTTGCGAGTCCCACCCATAGTGTAAACTCAATGCAACAGACAACTGCATTAAAAGAACTTTGCGTAAAGTAAACAATCCTTGCACCCGCGGGCACAAGCACCGTTGTTTTCCCCCTTGTGGCAACAGCACATCCCCTAGACTCATGTTTCTGTCACTCAAGCTAGTCATCGAGGGGCATGAACCCACAATCAAGCATAACGTTCCCTCTTGGAGTCACTACCTATTACTTGGCCAAAGCAATAAATAACAACGGAGAACATGCAAGAATTACTTACGAACATAAATATAAAAGAGGTAGATCAAATATATTACTCAATCACAATCTGAACATAATCTCATAATCCATCGGATCCCAGCAAACTCATCATAGCAACAGCATAAGGATTACATATGTGTCTCGATCATGTAGGGCAGCTCACGAGGGCTAATTAGTGAAGCACAAGAACGGGAGGAGAACATCACATAGCTACTGGTCATGGACTCATGGTCCAAGGGAGACTACTCACAACTCATCCGGGAGGCGTCCATGGTGGTGGAGAGGCTCCCGGTGGTGATCCTCCCCTCCGGCAGGGTGCCGGGAAGGGTTCTCCTGGTGCTCCCGATCTTGGAAGCGGCGGCGGCGGCGGAACAGAGATGAGATCGCGAAAAGAGTTCCTCCCTCAAGGGTTTTGGGAGACGCTTTAAATATATGCCAAAGGGGGGCATCGGAGGAGCCTCGGGGGGCCCAGGCGCCCCCCGGCGCGGCCCAGGGGGGGGGCGCCGCCAGGGCGCCTGGAGCCCTGGTGGCCCCCCCCTCCCGGCTGTCCTTCGGGCGCACGGTAGTTTCTGGAACGCTGATTTTTTATATAATTTTTCTGGATTTTTCCTGGCAGTTCTCGTAATGTGAAAACCTGAAATACAAAAACAGCCGAAAACAGAAACTGGCACTGGGGTGCACTGAGTTAATAGGTTAGTCCAAATATGATCAAAAGTGTATGGAAGTGTATAAATATCATTAGCAATATCACCCAAAAGAGGCATGGAGCAAGCAGAAATTATAGATACGTTTTGGACGTATCAACATCCCCAAGCTTAATTCCTGCTCGTCCTCGAGTAGGTAAATGATAACAAGAATAATTTCTGTGGTGACATGCTATTAACCATATAGGACTTTTTCATAGTCATATGACAAAAGCTTACTGAGACAATGGATCTATAGTAATTAAGTTGCCTCATGAGAAAATCACAAAGGACTGAAAGTTTTACAATATGATACTGAAACATCAAATAGATTTGCAATGAACATGATGTGCAAATATGATAAAGTGATATCTAGCTTGCCCCCTTTAGTGAAGCAAAACATAAATGCAGGGGCACCTCCAAGGTTTAAGTGATGACTAGATACAATGATTTCAGAATAAACGATATCACAATCATGCAAAAGACAATGCTACTTTGGGACAATGCACATTACACTCAGAATGACAATCATGCTCTCAGTAGTTGGTGCTTTTAAAAGAAGGTGGAGACTCTCGAACCGTGGCTTTTGTTGGCAAGGTTGAAAACCCATAGTCGGAAACAAAGACAAAACATGTACCAGAGCTCTTGGCTTTAAAACAGAGGTAATAATTTATTTTAGATCATGCATGTTTCGTCAACGAATGCTAGCAGACAACTCAATCACTTTTCGAGATGGACAAGTTTCGAGGAACGGCTCCCGAATGAGGACGATCACATCCTCTTAATCTCCTTTGTTTATCACTGCCAAAGTTTTCTGATTTCTCATGAACAAAGCGTGAAGGAGGGTTTGTTTGTTATATTATCTTTTTGAGCCGGGCGCACTCAATGCCAGTTCCTTCTCGTATTATGGGTTTGCACATTATACATGCAATCCCGGGGTGAAGCTTGTCCAACTTAAAAAGGTCATGAATTAACCACTACTTCCTCATGAACTTACAACAGAGGCACAAAATAAGAATGCTTTTTCTTTGAATAATTTCGAGATGGCACATGCAAGTCTCCGTTAGGAATGGCAGGTAAATACCATGTAGGAAGGTATGGTGTACTCATATGGCATAACTGGATTAAAGGATGTGGATGCACAAGCAGTCAGTCCGCTTAGTACAGGCGAAGGTTAGCAAAAGACTGGGAGCGACCAACTAAGAGAGCAATGACGGTCATAATCATGCAGAGCGACAAAGCAACATTGAATCAGGCATGGTAGTTATATCGCTACTCAGAAACAAAAGATCATCAAGGCTTGACAGACTTTCTTTACAGTCTTAAATATGCGTGAGCATACGCCAAGTCAATCAAAATAAATTCTCAAAGGAATATATTACTAAACCATACCACATCATAGGCAAACAAATCATGTTGGTATTCCAATAACACATTGGGAACCCCCTAGCTATTTGAGATTAACCATAAGAAAACATGAACTACTAAGCGCCATCATGCACGTAGCATCTTTATCATAGACATATCAACCAATGCAACGGAAGAAAACTCTCTTAATAAGGTGAGAATGGTAATTAAAGAGAGTTCAAGCAACCAACTAAACAAAATCTCTTTGAAAAGATAAGCATGAAAGCTAAGAGCTGACCATGATAGTAGCTATTAAAAGACAAAGAACACACACAGCAAGGATAGACATGAAAATTCTATGTTATGTTCTAGGTAGAAGTGGAGCGTGTTTCTCTCCCACATAAAGGAAGCTGAGTTCTGACTCGTTATGAAAAACTAAAGAAAACTAAAAGCAAGACGCTCCAAGCATAGCACATAACACATGAAGTGATTAAAATATAGTGGAACGAAAGACGAACTGATAATGTTGATGGAGAAGGGGGATGCATGGGGGCATCCCCAAGCTTAGACGCTTGAGTCTCCTTGAATATTTCTTGGGGTGCATGGGGGCATCCCCAAGCTTGAGCGCTTGACACTCCTAAATTTTTTTATCATCTTCCCTCGCACACTTGAAAACTCCTTTCATACATAACTCATCATAATCTGATTAGCGAGGTTAGTACCCATAATAAAATAATTGTACCTTGCTGGAAATAAAGATATTCTTGAAGGTCTACTGTTTCTCAAGATTGCCAAAAGGTTTTTGCAAAGAAAAAGCAAGCTCTTGGTTTGCAAAATGAAGGAAAAGCAAAACATGACAGAATCTGTGAAAAACAGAACAACAGGTAGTAATTGATTTGTTTGGGGCACTTCTGCAACTCTAATCAAAAAACTCAGAACAGACACACGAAAGACAATTATATAGAGCATGTTGTCGAAAAAATTCAGACCAAAAAGATGATCTGGTGGTTTTATACGAAGTTTTCTATCCAAGGACAGAATCTGTTTCCTGGACAGCACCTCACAACTTTTGAACTTTCTAGCAATCAGAGGCTACACTTGGCACAAATATTGAAAAGTAAAGATACAATGATGATGCTACTGTAGTAACAATATCAAGACACAACAAAAGCAAAATAAATTTATTCATGTGGGCTGCCTCCCAAAAGCGCTTTCTTTTATGCCTTTAAGCTAGGCATAATGCATATAGATCAAGTTTTATCAAGAGTAAAAGAATAGCTAGCCCGTACAATGGACTCAAAAGGTAACTTGATCTTCTTTCGAGGGAAGTGTTCCATCCCTTTCTTGAGAGGAAACTGAAATTTTATATTCCCCTCTTTCATGTCAATGATAGCACCAACGATGCGTAAAAAGGGACGTCCCAAAATAATTGGACAAGAAGGATTACATTCAATATCCATAATAGTAAAATCAACGGGAACATAATTATCATTGACAACGATAAGAACATCGTCGATCCTCCCCAAAGGTTTCTTTATGGAAGAATCAACGAGACGAACACCAAAAGAACAAGAATCATAAGGTTTCAATTTAAGCATATCATATAGTCTTTTGGGCATAATGGAGGTACTAGCTATAATATCACATAAAGCATAGCAAGAAAAGTTGTTTATCTTAATTTTAATCATAGGATCCCAACCATCTTCTAGCTTTCTAGGTATGGAGGCTTCTACTCTAAGTTTCTCCTCCCTAGCTTTGATGAGAGCATTAGTGACATGCTCTGTGAAGGCAAGATTAAGCGTACTAGTGTGGGGATCATTGGCCATTCCTTGTAGAAAGGTGAAATCTTCTGAAATACTACAATTATCAAAATCAATTTTATCATTATTGGGCAGAATTGTAGTGTCATCCTCTTTGTTTGAATCGCTCTCTATTATAAGAGTTTGAACGTCTTCCCAAGTTTGGGGAAGCTTAGGAGCAATTTTAAACTGAGGCTCATACTCTTTTCCGGGAAGACCATGCCATGGGCATAACCCTCCGTCAAGACTAACATAATCACAAGGTTTATTACTTTTGTAGATACCGATAGTGGTGATTGGCATAATGGAAGAAGGGGTGTACTCCTCCCATCTAGTGTTTTTGGTGGAACCCATAATAGCAAGCAAGCAAGATAACTATTTTTGTGATTTTCGACAAAAAGGTACTAAAGCAAAAACTGAAAGGTAAACTAACAAGACTAAAAGCAAAGGTAAAAGATAGCATGCAACTCCCCTATCTTGAAGAGTGGAGTCCCCGGCAACGGTGCCAGAAAAACTCTTGCTAGGCTTCTCGCCCCTCGTTGGTTACCCCAAGTGGAAGGTATGAGATGTAGTGTTGCGGAAGTTTTTCCCTTGGCAAAGATACCAAGGATCGAATCCCCAGAGACTCCTAGGTTCAACAAGAAGGTGTCAACTGCTACGGTGCCAGATATTAGCAATCAACGTGGACCTGCACACAGATACAAATAACTTTGCTCCCAACGAGTATAGAGAGGTTGTCAATCCCTCCGGCCTCGTAGTTCACAAAGGATTAAACGCAAGTGATAGTAGTGATAGATATAATTGCAATAGTAAATAAAAGCGAAAAGTAAATAACGGATGTGATCAATGATGGTAATATGGACCGGAGTCTCATGATGTTCACTAGTGATGTCTCTCTCCCAAAAGACGATAAAACAGCTATGTGAGGTAAACGAATTACAGCTGGGCAATTGACAGGACCATGTGCGCAAACCAATGCTGACTACATTGCAAGAAAGGTTGAGGTTCAAAGCATGGGCGGTACGCCAAAGTAAGTAGACCGAAATCCATCAATATCTACTACTAATCATCCACCTTGAGATATCTATCCAGAACATCTCGCTGGTATTAAGTTGCGAGTCCCACCCATAGTGTAAACTCAATGCAACAGACAACTGCATTAAAAGAACTTTGCGTAAAGTAAACAATCCTTGCACCCGCGGGCACAAGCACCATTGTTTTCAACAGCACATCCCCTAGACTCATGTTTCTGTCACTCAAGCCAGTCATCGAGGGGCATGAACCCACAATCAAGCATTCAAGCATAACGTTCCCTCTTGGAGCCACTACCTATTACTTGGCCAAAGCAATAAATAACAACGGAGAACATGCAAGAATTACTTACGAACATAAATATAAAAGAGGTAGATCAAATATATTACTCAAGCACAATCTGAACATAATCTCATAATCCATCGGATCCCAGCAAACTCATCATAGCAACAGCATAAGGATTACATATGTGCCTCGATCATGTAGGGCAGCTCACGAGGACTAATTAGTGAAGCACAAGAACGGGAGGAGAACATCACATAGCTACTGGTCATGGACTCATGGTCCAAGGGAGACTAATCACAACTCATCCGGGAGGCGTCCATGGTGGTGGAGAGGCTCCCGGTGGTGATCCTCCCTTCCGGCAGGGTGCCGGGAAGGGTTCTCCTGGTGCTCCCGATCTTGGAAGCGGCGGCGGCGGAACAGAGATGAGATCGCGAAAAGAGTTCCTCCCTCAAGGGTTTCGGGAGACGCTTTAAATATATGCCAAAGGGGGGCATCGGAGGAGCCTCGGGGGGCCCAGGCGCCCCCCGGC
>LR738710.1:799022143-799040080 GCA_902687465.1 Secale cereale | reverse complement strand
GGGGCGCCGCCAGGTGATGTCTACACACGCTTCTACTCTTGTAGACTATGTTGGGCCTCCAAGCGCAGAGGTTTGTAGGACAGTAGCAATTTCGCTCAAGTGGATGACCTAAGGTTTATCGAACTCAGGGAAGTAGAGGTTGAAGATGGTCTCTCTCAGGCAACCCTGCAACTAAGATACAAGAAGTCTCTTGTGTCCCCAACACACCTAATACAACTAGGAGTTGTATAGGTGCACTAGTTCGGCGAAGAGATGGTAAAATATGGATGATAGGAGTGGCAAAGCAAAGTAATATAAATATGTAATAAAAAGTGCAGCAAGCGAACAAGTGGTAAACGTGAGCACAAATGGTATTGCAATGGTGGAAACAAGGCCTATGGTTCATAATTTCACTAGTGGCAACTCCCAACAACATTAACATAATCGAATCACATGATATTTCCCATAAAACATGCAAAGGGGACACACTCGGAGGTCATTCCTTCGTGGTCAAGAGAGGACGAGAATTATGTAGGGCTACAAAAGCACACCTCAAAGTTCGTAGTTCTCAATCTAAGGATTTCCCAATGTCACCGCGGCCATCCAAAGAGAGTCCCACAATCACCACAACATATCTAAAGGATAGTCAAAGACAAGCACCAAGAGACTCTCAATCTTCAATCAACACACAAGCGAGGAAATCACTCATGAAAATATTGTTCTAATCCATGTCCAATAGACCGCTGTCACCTTGGTCTCGGGGATTATACTAGATAAAGACAAGTGGGTACATCAATCCAATACATAGAGGAAGGGGAAATATCATGGGATCACCCTAGATTAACATAGCCTATGATCACAACGAAGATCACATCATGGGAGAAGTAAAAGAACTTCGCGTAAAGTAAACAATCCTTGCACCCGCGGGCACAAGCACCGTTGTTTCCCCCTTGTGGCAACATCACATCCCCTAGACTCATGTTTCTGTCACTCAAGCTAGTCATCGAGGGGCATGAACCCACAATCGAGCATAACGTTCCCTCTTGGAGTCACTACCTACTACTCGGCCAAAGCAATAAGTAACAACGGAGAACATGCAAGAATTACTTATGAACTAAAATATAAAAGAGGTGAATCAAATATATTACTCAAGATCAATCTGAACATAATCTCATAATCCATCGGATCCCAGCAAACTCAACATAGCAACAGCATAAGGATTACATAGGTGCCTCGATCATGTAGGGCAGCTCACGAGGACTAATTAGTGAAGCACAAGAACGGGAGGAGAACATCACATAGCTACTGGTCATGGACTCATGGTCCAAGGGAGACTACTCACGAGTCATCCGGGAGGCGTCCATGGTGGTGGAGAAGCTCCCGGTGGTGATCCTCCCCTCCGGCAGGGTGCCGGGAAGAGTTCTCCTGGTGCTCCCGATCTTGGAAGCGGCGGCGGCGGCGGAACAGAGATGGGATCGCGAAAAGAGTTCCTGTTCTGAGGGTTTCAGAGGGTCCTTTAAATATATGCCAAAGTAGGGCACCGGGGGAGTCTCGGGGGGCCCAGGCGCCCCCCTGGCGTGGCCCAGGGGGGGCGCCCACAGGGCGCTTGGAGCCCCTGTGCCCCCCAGGCTGCCCTTCGGACGTAGTGTTGTTTCCGGATCGCTGATTTTTTATATAATTTTTCTGGATTTTTCTGGGCAGTTCTCGAAACGTGAAAACCTGAAATACAAAAACAGCCGAAAACAGAAACTGGCACTGGGGTGCACTGGATTAGTAAGTTAGTCCAAATATGATCAAAAGTGTATGGAAGTGTATGAATATCATAGCAATATCACCCAAAAGTGGCATGGAGCAAGCAGAAATTATAGATACGTTTTGGACGTATCAACATCCCCAAGCTTAATTCCTGCTCGTCCTCGAGTAGGTAAATGATAACAAGAATAATTTCTGTGGTGACATGCTATTAACCATATAGGACTTTCTCATAGTCATATGACAAAAGCTTACTGAGACAATGATTCTATAGTAATTAAGTTGCCTCAGGAGAAAATCACAAATGACTGAAAGTTTTACAATATGAAACTGAAACATCAAAAAGATTTGCAATGAACATGATGTGCAAATATGATAAAGTGATATCTAGCTTGCCCCCTTTAGTGATGCAAAACATAAATGCAGGGGCACCTTCAAGGTTTAAGTGATGACTAGATACAATCATTTAAGAATAAACGATATCACAATCATGCAAAAGACAATGCTACTTTGGGACAATGCACATTACACTCAGAATGACAATCATGCTCTCAGTAGTTGGTGCTTTAACATAAAAGTAAAAGAAAGGTTAAGTGTTAAAGCTTTTTATTTTGAAAACATGGAAGCAATTGTGTCAACGGTAGTAGTACTTCATATGTGTCATGCATAAAACATCCTATAAGTTGCAAGCCTCATGCGTCGAATACTAATAGTGTTCGCTCCTTGTCCTAATTAGCTCGGATCCCCATGGGTTATCATTGCATTACATATGTTTTAACCAAGTGTCACAAAGGGGTACCTCTATGCCACCTGTACAAAGGTCCAAGGAGATAGATCACATTTGATTTCTCATTTTTGATAGATCTCAACTTGAGGACATCCATACCGGGACAACATAGAAAATAGATGATGGACTCCTCTTTAATGCATAAGCATATTCTCATAAGAGATTGAGGATTAAGGTCCAAGCTAAAACTTCCACCATGATGCATGGCTTTGGTTGGCAGCCCAATGTTCTTCTCTAACAATATGCATATTAATTCAACCCACGGTAAATCACCCTTACTTCAAACAAGACGAACATGCATAGCAACTCACATGATATTCAACAAAAGTGTGACAGTTGATGGCGTCCCCAGAAACAAGGTTACCGCTCAACAAGCAACTTATAAGAAATAAGATACATAAGCAACATATTCTTTACCACAATAGTTTTTAGGCTACTTTCCCCTGAGCTATGTATTGCATGGTTAGTTTGCTTAGTACAGGTGGAGGTTAGCAAAAGACTGGGAGCGACCAACTAAGAGAGCAATGACGGTCATAATCATGCAGAGCGACAAATCAATATTGAATCAGGCATGGTAGTTATATCGCTACTCAGAAATAAAAGATCATCAAGGCTTGACAGACTTTCTTTACAGTCTTGAATATGCGTGAGCATACGCCAAGTCAATCAAAATAAATTCTCGAAGGAAGATATTACTAAACCATACCATATCATAGGCAAACAAATCATGTTGGTACTCCAATAACACATTGGGAACCCCCCAGCTATTTGAGATTAATCAAAAGAAAACCTGAACTACTAAGCACCATCATGCAAGTAGCATCTTTATCATAGACACATTAACCAATGCAACGGAAGCAAACTCTCTTAATAAGGTGAGCATGGTAATTAAAGAGAGTTCAAGCAACCAACTAAATAAAAGCTCTTGGAAAGATAAGCATGAATACTAAGAGCAGAGTATGATAGTAGCTATTAAAAGACAAAGAACACACACAGCACAGATAGACATGAAAATTCTATGTAATGTTCTAGGTAGAGGTGGAGCGTGTTTCTCTCCCACATAAAGGAATGCTGGGTTCCGACTCGTTATGAAAAACTAAAAAGAAAACTAAAAGCAAGACGCTCCAAGCATAGCACATAACACATGAAGTGATAAAAATATAGCGAAACGAAAGACGAACTGATAGTGTTGATGGAGAAGGGGATGCACAGGGGGCATCCCCAAGCTTAGACGCTTGAGTCTCCTTGAATATTTCTTGGGGGTGCACGGGGGCATCCCCAAGCTTGAGCGCTTGACACTCCTGAATCTTTTTATCATCTTCCCTCGCACACTTGAAAACTCCCTTCATACACAACTCATCATAATCTGATTAGCGAGGTTAGTACCCTTAATAAAATAATTATACCTTACTGGAAATAAGGATATTCTTGAAATTCTACTGTTTCTCAAGATTGCCAAAAGGTTTTTGCAAAGAAAAAGCAAGTTCTTAATTTGCAAAGTGAAGGTAAGGCAAAACAGGACAGAATCTGTGAAAAACAGAACAGCAGGCAGTAAATGACCTGTTCAGGATACTTCTGCAACTCAAATAAAAAAACTCAGAACTGACGCACGAAAGAAAATTATATAGAGAATGCTGTCGAAAAAATTCAGACCAAAAAGATGATCTGGTGATTTTATACGCATTTTTCTATCCAAGGACAGAATCTGTTTCCTGGACAGCACCTCACAACTTTTGAACTTTCTAGCAATCAGAGGCTATACTTGGCACAAATATGAAAAGCAAAGATACAATGATGATGCTACGGCAGTAAACAACATCAAGACACAACAAAAGCAAAAAATTTATTCATGTGGGCTGCCTCCCAAAAGCGCTTTCTTTTATGCCTTTAAGCTAGGCATAATGCATAGATCAAGTTTTATCAAGAGTAAAAGAATAGCTAGCCCGTACAACGGACTCAAAAGGTAACTTGACCTTCTTACGAGGGAAGTGTTCCATCCCTTTCTTGAGAGGAAACTGAAATTTTATATTACCCTCTTTCATGTCAATGACAGCACCAACGGTGCGCAAAAAGGGACGTCTCAAAATAATTGGACATGAAGGATCACATTCAATATCCATAATAGTGAAATCAACGGGCACATAATTATCATTGACAACAATAAGAACATCATCGATCCTCCCCAAAGGTTTCTTTATGGAAGAATCAACGAGAACATTACCAAAAGAACAAGAATCAAAAGGTTTCAATTTAAGCATATCACATAGTCTTTTGGGCATAATAGAAGTACTAGCTACAATATCACATAAAGCAAAGCATGAGAAGTTATTTATCTTAATTTTAATCATAGAATCCCAACCATCCTCTAGCTTTCTAGGTATGGAGGCTTCTACTCTAAGTTTCTCCTCCCTAGCTTTGATGAGAGCATTAGTGATATGCTCTGTGAAGACAAGGTTAAGCGTGCTAGTGTTGGGATCTTTAGCCACTCCTTGTAGAAAGGTGACATCTTCTGAAATACTACAATTATCAAAATCAATTTTATCATTAGTGGGCAGAATTGTAGTGTCATCCTCTTTGTTTAATTCGCTCTCTATTATAAGAGTTTGAACATCTTCCCAAGTTTGGGGAAGCTTAGGAGCAATTTTAAACTGAGGCTCATACTTTTTTCCTGGAAGACCATGCCATGGGCATAACTCTCCGTCAAAACTAGTATAATCACAAGTTTTATTTTTTTTGTAAATCCCGTCAGTGATAAGTGGGGCAATGGAAATAGGGGTGTACTCCTCCCATTTAGTGTTTTTGGTAGAACCCATAGTAGCAAGCAAGCAAGATAACTATTTTTGTGATTTTTGATAAAAGGAACTAAAGCAAAAATGAAAGGTAAACTAACAAGACTAAAAAGCAAAGGTAAAAGATAGCATGCAACTCCCCTATCCTGAAGAGTGGAGTCCCCGGCAATGGCGCCAGAAAATACTCCTTGATGGGCCTCGAACCCCTCGTTGGTTACCCCAAGTGGAAGGTGTAAGATGCAGTAAGTAGAAGTGTTTTCCCCTAGCAAAGATGCCAAGGATCGAATCCCTAGAGACTCCTAGGTTCAACAAGTAGGTGTCAACTGCTAACGGCGCAATTAGCAATCAACGTGGACCTGCACACAGATACAAATAACTTTGCTCCCAACGAGTACAAAGAGGTTGTCAATCCCTCCGGCCTTGTAGTTCACAAAGGGTTAAAAGCAATGATAGTAGTGATAGATAGTTTTTGCAATAGTAAGTAAATAGCGAAAAGTAAATAGTGGATGTGATCAATGATGGTAATATGGACCGGAGTCTCATGATGTTCACTAGTGATGTCTCTCTCCCAAAAGACGATAAAACAGCTATGTGAGGTAACAAATTACAGCTGGGCAATTGACAGGACCACGAACGCAAACCAATGTTGACTAAATTGCAAGAAAGGTTGAGGTTCAAAGCATGGGCGGTACGCCAAAGTAAGTAGACCGAAATCCGTCAATATCTACTACTAATCATCCACCTTGAGATATCTATCCAGAACATCTCGCTGGTATTAAGTTGCGAGTCCCACCCATAGTGTAAACTCAATGCAACAGACAACTGCATTAAAAGAACTTTGCGTAAAGTAAACAATCCTTGCACCCGCGGGCACAAGCACCGTTGTTTCCCCCCTTGTGGCAACATAATATCCCCTAGACTCATGTTTCTGTCACTCAAGCTAGTCATCGAGGGGCATGAACCCACAATCGAGCATAACGTTCCCTCTTGGAGTCACTACCTACTACCCGGCCAAAGCAATAAGTAACAGCGGAGAACATGCAAGAATTACTTATGAACTAAAATATAAAAGAGGTGAATCAAATATATTACTCAAGATCAATCTGAACATAATCTCATAATCCATCGGATCCCAGCAAACTCAACATAGCAACAACATAAGGATTACATAGGTGCCTCGATCATGTAGGGCAGCTCACGAGGACTAATTAGTGAAGCACAAGAACGGGAGGAGAACATCACATAGCTACTGGTCATGGACTCATGGTCCAAGGGAGACTACTCACGAGTCATCCGGGAGGCGTCCATGGTGGTGGAGAAGCTCCCGGTGGTGATCCTCCCCTCCGGCATGGTGCCGGGAAGAGTTCTCCTGGTGCTCCCGATCTTGGAAGCGGCGGCAGTGGCGGAACAGAGATGAGATCGCGAAAAGAGTTCCTGTTCTGAGGGTTTCGGAGGGTCCTTTAAATATATGCCAAAGTAGGGCACCAGGGGAGTCTCGGGGGGCCCAGGCGCCCCCCGGCGCGGCCCAGGGGGGGCGCGCCCACAGGGCGCCTGGAGCCCCTATGGCCCCCCCAGGCTGCCCTTCGGACGCAGTGTTGTTTCCGGATCGCTGATTTTTTATATAATTTTTCTGGATTTTTCTGGGCAGTTCTCGAAACGTGAAAACCTGAAATACAAAAACAGCCGAAAACAGAAACTGGCACTGGGGTGCACTGGATTAGTAAGTTAGTCCAAATATGATCAAAAGTGTATGGAAGTGTATGAATATCATAGCAATATCACCCAAAAGTGGCATGGAGCAAGCAGAAATTATAGATACGTTTTGGACGTATCAATCACCCTAGATTAACATAGCCTATGATCACAACGAAGATCACATCATGGGAGAGAGAATTGACCACATAGCTACTGGTAAAAACCTCAGCCCCGAGGAGGAACTACTCCCGCATCATGGAGGGAGGAAGCAACATCGATTGTGATGAATCCGGGGGCACTTCCCCGTCCCGGCAGGGTGTCGGCGCAGGAATTCTGGTCCCCCGAAGCTTGATGGCGATGGCGGCGGAGATCGGAATCGCGTCTGGAGAAAAGGGGTCCGGAATCAGGGTTTCCGCGACACGGTGTAAATATATGCCAAAGGGGGGCATCAGAGGGGGTCAGGGGTTCCCAGGCGCCCCCCCGGCGCGGCCGGGGGGGGGGGGGGGCGTGGGCAGGCTGCCTGGAGCCCCTGTGGGTCCCCTCCGGCCCTACTTTGGCCGCATGGAAGCTTCCGGAACGCTGATTTTTTATATAATTTTTCTGGATTTTTTCTGGCAGTTCTCGTAATGTGAAAACCTGAAATACAAAAACAACCGAAAACAGAAACTGGCACTGGGGTGCACTGAGTTAATAGGTTAGTCCAAATATGATCAAAAGTGTATGGAAGTGTATAAATAACATAGCAATATCACCCAAAAGAGGCATGGAGCAAGCAAAAATTATAGATACGTTTTGGACGTATCAACATCCCCAAGCTTAATTCCTGCTCGTCCTCGAGTAGGTAAATGATAACAAGAATAATTTCTGTGGTGATATGCTATTAACCATATAGGACTTTTTCATAGTCATGTGACAAAAGCTTACTGAGACAATGAATCTATAGTAATTAAGTTGCCTCATGAGAAAATCACAAAGAACTGAAAGTTTTACAATATGATATTGAAACATCAAATAGATTTGTAATGAACATGATGTGCAAATATGATAAAGTGATATCTAGCTTGCCCCCTTTAGTGAAGCAAAACATAAATGCAGGGGCACCTCCAAGGTTTAAGTGATGACTAGATACAATGATTTCAAAATAAACGATATCACAATCATGCAAAAGATAATGCTACTTTGGGACAATGCACATTACACTCAGAATGACAATCATGCTCTCAGTAGTTGGTGCTTTTAAAAGAAGGTGGAGACTCTCGAACCGTGGCTTTTGTTGGCAAGGTTGAAAACCCGTGGTCGGAAACAAAGACAAAACATGTACCAGAGCTCTTGGTTTTAAAAAGAGAAGTAAAATTTATTTTTTTGGATATGCATGTTTCGTCAACGAATGCTAGCACATAACTCAATTACTTCTCGAGATGGACAAGTTTCGAGGAACGGCTCCCGAATAAGGACGATCACATCCTCTTAATCTCCTTTGTTTATCACTGCCAAAGTTTTCTGATTTCTCATGAACAAAGCGTGAAGGAGGGTTTGTTTGTTGTATTATTTTTTAATGAGTCGGGTGTGACGCCCCCGATTTGTCCGTACACTAATCATGCACGCAAATGTGTACGGCCAAGATCAAGGACTCACTGGAAGATATCACAACACAACTCTAGACACAAATTAAAATAATACAAGCTTTATATTACAAGCCAGGGGCCTCGAGGGCTCGAATACAAAAGCTCGAAAACACAAGAGTTAGCGGAAGCAAAATATCTGAGTACAGACATAAGTTAAACAAGTTTGCCTTAAGAAGGCTAGCACAAAAATAACAACGATCGAAAAGGCAAGGCCTCCTGCCTGGGACCTCCTAACTACTCCTCGAAGCCGAACTCCACGTAGAAACAACCTCGGGATCTTCTGGCTCCTGGACTCCATCAATCTGGTTGCATCATCCAAGAAGAAGGAACAAGAGGGGAAAAGGGGGAGAAAAGCAACCGTGAGTACTCATCCAAAGTACTCGCAAGCAAGGATCTACACTACATATGCAATGATATCTGTGTAAAGGGGTAATATATGTGGACTGAACTGCAGAAAGCAGAATAAGAGGGGGATAGCTATTCCAAACGAAGACTACGCTTCTGGTAACCTCCATCTTGCAGCAGTAGAAGAGAGTAGATGGTAAGTAACAAGCTTCCTCGCTTCTCGCAGCCTCCGTCTTGAAGCAGTAGAAGGGAATAGATGGTAAGTTCACCAAGTAACATCGTATAGCATAAACCTACCCGGTGATCCTCCCGCACATCGCCCTGTGAGAGAGCAACCACCGAGTTATATCTGGAACTTGTCTGGGTGTGTTTTATTAAGTATCCAGTTCTAGTTGTCATGAGGTCCGAGTACAACTCCGGGTCGTCCTTTTACCGAGGGACACGGCTATTCGAATAGATTAACTTCCCTGCAGGGGTGCACCACATAACCCAGCACGCTTGATCCCATTTGGCCGGACACACTTTCTAGGGTCATGCCCGGCCTCGGAAGATCAACACGTCGCAGCCCTACCTAAGCACAGCAGAGAGGTCAGCACGTCGGTCTAAGTCCTAAGCACACAGGGGTCTGGGCCCATCGCCCAATGCACACCTGCACGTTGCGAGGGCGGCCGGTAAGCAGACCTAGCCTCTCCTAATACCAGAGTAGGCTTCCAGTCCAATCCGGCGCGCGCCGCTAAACCGCTGACGTCAAGAAGGCTTCGGCTGATACCACGACGCCGAGTACCCATAACTATTCCCACGTAGCTGGTTAGTGCGTATAGACCAAATGGCCAGACTCAGATCAAATACCAAGATCTCGATAAACGTGTTATTATGACATAACCGCGGACAGCGACCAGGGCCAGGCCCACCTGTCTCCTAGGTGGTCGCAACCTGCCCTGTCGCTCCGCCACCAAGTGACCATCAGGGGACTGTCGGGAACCCAGGCCCACCACTACCTGTGTGGAACCACCTGCCCCTTCAGCCCCCATCTCCGAACCATCATCATGTGTATGTAAAGTATGTATATAGTATATACCCGTGATCACCCCCAAGTGATCACGGCCCGATAGAATAGCAGGGCAGACGGACAAGGGTGTAGGGCCACTGATGGAATACTAGCATCCTACACTAAGCATTAGGATGGCAGGTAAAGTATCAACAGTTGTAGCAACAATGACAGGCTATGCAGCAGAATAGGAGTAACCGAACAGTAACATGCTACACTACTCTAATGCAAGCAGTAGAGAGAAGAATAGGCGATATCTGGTGATCAAAGGGGGGGCTTGCCTGGAAGCTCTGCAGATGAAAGGAATCTTCGGAAGCGTAGCCGTAGTCGAACACCAAAGCATCAATGGTCTCGGGGTCTATCACAATATCGGAGTCTACCGAAAATAAGCAACGAAGGGGGAAACAAATAAATAACAGAGCAAACAATAACATCACAAAGCATAACATGGAAATACGCGGTGCTACGTGTGACCTAACGCAGTAGGAGGTGATACTGGCAAGGATGGAAAACATCCGGGAAAGTATTCCCGGTGTTTCGCGTTTTCGGGCAGATGAAACGGAGGGGGAATGTTGCACGTTCGGTATGATAGAGATGTGTGGCGGACGAACGGACCGCGTATTCGGGTTCGTCTCGTCGTTCTGAGCAACTTTCATATATAAAGTATTTTCATCCGAATTACGGATTATTTTATATGATTTTCCAAAGTAATATTCATTTTCTGGATTTTATGCAATTCTTTTAATCCAAAAAAAAAAACAGTAAAAGATGTGTTACCTAGTGTTGCCCTAGCCTATATGTATGACAGTGGGGCCAGCGGGTGTTAGGTTGACCTGGTCAAATTGACTGGTCAAAAGGAACTTTGACCCACATGTAAAGGAGCACATAGATTAATATGGGTCAAATTAAAATGGGCATCCACATGTACTAGGCTTGGGATTAATTAACCCCAATTTAGCCTAAACTAATTAACTACTAACTGGGACCGTAGCTGGCCGTGGCACAACCATGCATGTATCGGTTGTGCCTGCCATGGCTAGCACGCACGACCGCACTAGGCACAAGGCCCCGGCGGCCATGGCCACCAGCACCAGCAGCGCTCCAGCAGCAGCTCTAGGGAGCAGAGCGGTGGCAACACCAGCAAGCAGAGCAGTGCGGTGGCCAGCAGCAGAGCAAAGCAGCGCGGCCATGGTGGTTAGTAGCAGCAATAGGCGGGGCGAGCGACGGCAACCGAAGCAGCAAGCAGAAGCTAGCGATGGCAACGCTAGCACCAGCAGCAGTTACAAGTAGCAGCAGAACAACAGAAGCAAGGAGTAATGCACGCACGCCGGCACGCGCACACAAGAGCTCGAGCTCCTGTCCATGGCGGCCGAGCGCAGGGCAGCCTCTACGGCGACAGATCGAGGCAGGGAAAGGGAGGATCCGGTGGAGAAGCTCACCGCGGAGTCGTAGGCGTGCTCGGGGAGGCTGGGGACGGACCGGAGCAGTGGCAATCGACGGCGGACGACGACGGTATGCGCGGTGGAAACAAGGTCGATGGCAAGCGTACAGGGCGGCCCCGCTTGATTTGAGCCCCGGGATGGACGAAGTCGAAGATGACGGTCCTCCTAGACTCGTCGGTGCAGCGAACGGTGGCCGGTGGCCGCGTCAACGACGGGGGTGCGTTGACGAGCACGCACGGGCAAGGGAAGCAGAGAAGGAGAGGGAGAACGAGGGGGGCGCTCGATTTAGGGTTGCCCGGGGGCTCGTGGAGGCTCTTATCCGCGCGTGGTGGCCGAGGATGGCTGCCACGACGACAGCCCGACCGGCGGATGGCCGCCACGCCCTCCCCCTGCCTCCTGTAGCGTGAGGTAGGGGATGCTGGAGGTGGGCTGGGCTGGTGGCCTGAGGCCTAGTTGGGCCACGGCCCAGGGGTGGGCTGTAGGTTTAGGTGCCTTTTCCCTTTTGCTTCTTTGTTTGTTTTCCTTTTTTTTATTTATTCTTTTCTGTTTTCATTTATAGCTTTAAAAATCATAAAAAGTAGTCCCTAGTTATGTGTTAATAAATATGCTACTCTCACATAAGTTTGGGCAACTATATAAAATAGCTTAATATCTGTTTATTGAAAAAGGCACTTAATTAATTGTTTGGCTATTGTTTTAACTATTTTTGGACATTCAAACACTTGATAAAAATGTGGTTTCTCCAGCATGTTTACCTATGCATTATTTGGCATGACCCAAATGTTTTAGTTTTAACATTTGAAAACTTACCGCATTTGACTTTAGTTCAAACTGAATTTGAATCAGTTTTAAACTAACGTGAGTTTATTGACCGTAACTGAGGTGACGTGGCATCATTACCAGAGGGTTACTGTACCTTGATTTCCCGGGCGTCACAATTCTCCTCCACTACAAGAAATCTCGTCCCGAGATTTAAGCGGTGGAGCACGGGAAAAAAAAATGTTGGTAGCGAAAACCTAACGAGTCTTCTCGGTCTTGGCTGCCCTTTCGAAGAGGTTGATCTCTTTCGTTGATGTCTTCATTTCTCCGCTTTAAGTCATTGTGATCAAGTCGTCATCCTTTCTCCGGGATCTCCATCGTCCTACGAACGCGACCAGGGGGAAAAACTTTGGAGAAACGTATCTCCACGAAGTCTGTGCCTACGACGGCGAATTCGGAAAGTGATATACGAAGTACTCTGCGAGTAGTATTTCAGTGAATGCATTGAGAACAACAAGCGATGGTACCAAAGTTTCAATTGGGTAGGCAATCATTCGATGCCTAACCAGAAGTTGGAATGGGGGCTTGAACAACGAGAATAATATGGTGTTTGATATCAGGATGAAACATGGTAGAATTTAGCTCGTGAATTACACACGAAGCCAAGTGCAAAGTATACATTAGAATCAGGGTTGTACAAGAGAGTCAGGTTTCAATCCCGTGGACCTGTGGGTTATGGGCCCACCACGTGGGTTGAAAGGAAAGGTGGTGACATCTTGCACGGCCGCGACAGAAAGGCATGTGAGTGGATAGCTTGTCAGCTATGTCGGCAACAATGTCGGAACCAAGGACGGGGAACGAAGAGAACCAATTTTTCCGCTCGTTGAAACGAGGCGGACCAATAGGCAAAGTTCTCGTCCAACGGCAGTACCGGGACGTTATCACCAATAGAATCAAGGTCTTACTATCAGAGTTGTACACCAAGGTGTTTACATAAGCAGAAAACTATTACTGCTTAGATTATATGTAGATCAAAGAAAGGTTAAACAAACAAATGGAAAGGAAAATTGTGATTACACACAATTATTAGGAGTATATCCTTCACATTGACAAGCAGAACATGACATACAGGGTAGGAGGGCAAGTACCCAACCATTCAGATAAAGAGGCAAGGATTAAACAAGATGTTACCCATACAACGGTGTTTGGATAACTGACCAAGAAACATTTAGCATTGGGCTTCGAATGCCCTTGTCGAAAATCGGAGTACCATAGACATGCTTCGAGATAGCATTGGTATGGTCTTGAAGCAAAGGTCGGACTTGGATACACAAGGGATTCATCAGGAACAACTTATAGAATAAGTCTTACAATTTCCTCCTGGAAGAATAGTTATCCTTGCAAAAGAAAATATAATGATAGGTCCTCCAGTCAGGGGTGCTAGGCATGACATCACATTACCGGGTCATCAAAGGACCAACATTATAACTACTGGAAAGTTGTCCCAACCATCATATCTGACTGATAATCAGATCCGATTGGTGTCATGATACCTCAGACTCACGATGTTCGTGAAGAGAAGGTGCAACACAAATCGTCGAAATGACATTGCAAGATTCTCGGGAAATGAACTATGGGAGCGGGTTCCCGAAACAATAGTTCATCATTAAACCAAGGAGAGGATGAGGAGGTGGCTGATGGGCTCAGCGACAATTCACCGAGAATTCCAAACGGATGGATTTCCACAATAATGTGAACAAGAAGATGACACTTGTCAACTCAAATGATATAATGTGGTATGCTCGAGGAAAACATACACCATTAATCATTAGTTGAAAGGTGTGCCCGAAATATGACCTTAGGCGGCAAGATCAATGTTAGAGTGACGATTCAATAACCAACAGTCCAAGAATGAGCTATTGATCGTTATCTTCAAAGCAATAGAGTTGCTAGAAGTACAGAACTCAGGCAGCATCGCTGGCATATTGGTATCCCGGTTAAAAACAACACGGGGATCAAGGAAGAATGGTGATGGTGAGAAGTATCATCATACCGAGAATCTCTAAGAGGTGGAGCAATCCCCACAACATTCTCGACATAATAGACAATAATACTTCAAGGCAGAACATAGCACTAGCTGGAGAGCAAGTTGTATTCATAATGCGGACAAGTTCGTGATGAAAGGAAGTCGAGGGTGTTGCCGATGGTAATAAAAATCATCGAGGGCAAGGAGGGTATTTCTCATCATGAACTTAGTTGACATCTCGGAAGAAGTCAAAGTGTTGAAGGTGATCACGACACATTTGTCGGGAGTTTTCAAAAAAAATGCAATCAAACAACGATGTCATCAAGCAGGGAATGACGACATGGAAGTCATAGGAACAACAGATAAGATGCAAGCTCGGAATCGAAGTTGCCTTTTAGAACAAGCAACATGAGGTTGAAAGCTCGATGTATGTCGTGCCCACATTCTGAAGAATTCATGCACCAAAGAAGGACGAGGTAGCACAATCAAAGATAGCAAGACAAGGGATGTATTTGATAGTCTAGGAATAACCAGATTGAGTTTAAACTTTTCCCAGTAACATCTACTAGGGGTGTTGAATTTTTAGAGCGGATTTGATTTACCAAACGGTGTCCTCGGTTGATGGCAACCTAGAACCCGTAGAGTGGTTACGACGAGGAAGTTATTACTTCAACAAAGTTAGCAAGATGAAGTGCAAAGGTATGATATCCTCGAGATACCGGAGGGTAAAACTCGAAGGCAGAACATGATAGTAGTAGGACTGGGTCATTGACCGACGACAGAAGATATTTTAACCTTGTCAAAAATTGACGAGGCACGGGAATGAATTTCTTCTAGATATATTGAATAAGGATAGCATGGTGGGAACCATAACTGCAAGGGATCAATTTAAAGATACCGAAAGGATTATTCAGACAATAATTCATTTTGCAAGAAGCTTCCGAGAAGATCTACATCATTTTCATGGGCATGAACACAAAGTCCAAGGTCGACTCCCACTTCTTTAATGCATATCATTTCATTCACCTCTCGCTTTGATAAAATTGAAGTGTTGGAATTTTATCTGGTAGAACACCGCAAGAGTATGACTTGTGAAAACTTTCCGGTTCTCATGGATTAAGGGAAGGCAATAGCTTCAACCCATCGGGCATCTTAGTATCATATACCACAAGTTTCAAAAGTAATTACACAAGCTCGAAAGCAGAGCATGGTTGGACAAGCAGATGGTACAATTTACCAAAGGCATTATGTATCAGGGGAAGAACTCACAAGGTGATTGAATATGACGGAGACTGTCGGATATCAAACCACAATGGATCAGGCGATCCACAACGGAGCTGATGTGAGTATCGATACTCAACCATAAGAATAAATAATTAAAGGAGATCAGATTATAGAAACAACTGACTAATTCAACCAGATGCAAAGGAATTATGTTTCCCAATCAAGAGATCAGAAGCAAACGCTCTGATCAAGGATGGATAAGTATAATATGTTTAGTGATACAATCGATGGCAATTTGATTGGTCGAGATCCAACCAGGTTTAAACTGACGTCTGCGTCGGAATGATGAATTCTAGGATCTGATTGGGGATTGCGAGCATTCGCAACATTTTGAATCAGCGGACTCAAAATGACAGTGACAAGGATGGCAATAAGATTGCCAGACTTATGGGATTAACCATATTGCACGCAAGCAAAAATTTCAAGATAAATATGTTGTTGAGAATTTTCTAAAGCTCGAATAGGATTTCGAAGACTTTAGTGAAACATATGAACAACTGGGGAGAAACAAATCCTCGGTATGTGTGAGGATTAATTTGTAGGTGTGTTCAGGCGACAAGGAACTGTAAGGCAGTAGGCACAAAGGATTATCGAAACAACGACGAGTATTTCGGGGTATCTTGTAATAACAAGGCCAACTGGGGATGAATGTAAGAATGACAATTGCATGTAGTTATCATAAGGGTTGACGGTGGAAGGGGAATGGCAATCGCGATGAACACAAGTTCTCGGGTTAACAGCGAAGAGTATTTTCAGGGTCTTCTGGTGCAGCGGGCGATCATCGATCATGAGGTGCTCTCCGGGTGAAAGTGATAGCGAGATCCTAGTGTTAGATTTAGCAAAATTCCTTTATCCCGAATAGATGAGAGATAAGAGTCCCAGAGTATAGACGAGGAGTAAAAGATCCTAATACCACCCATTGGTGTTGTGGGCCCGTAAGCCTCACAACAAGTTAGTAAATTTGTTTTTCAAAGACTAGACTCAACTTCGGCCAAGGAGTTGGAAAGGGGGATTCCTACAGGCAGTCGGCTCTGATACCAACTTGTGACGCCCCCGATTTGTCCGTACACTAATCATGCACGCAAATGTGTACGGCCAAGATCAAGGACTCACTGGAAGATATCACAACACAACTCTAGACACAAATTAAAATAATACAAGCTTTATATTACAAGCCAGGGGCCTCGAGGGCTCGAATACAAAAGCTCGAAAACACAAGAGTTAGCGGAAGCAAAATATCTGAGTACAGACATAAGTTAAACAAGTTTGCCTTAAGAAGGCTAGCACAAAAATAACAACGATCGAAAAGGCAAGGCCTCCTGCCTGGGACCTCCTAACTACTCCTCGAAGCCGAACTCCACGTAGAAACAACCTCGGGATCTTCTGGCTCCTGGACTCCATCAATCTGGTTGCATCATCCGAGAAGAAGGAACAAGAGGGGAAAAGGGGGAGAAAAGCAACCGTGAGTACTCATCCAAAGTACTCGCAAGCAAGGATCTACACTACATATGCAATGATATCTGTGTAAAGGGGTAATATATGTGGACTGAACTGCAGAAAGCAGAATAAGAGGGGGATAGCTATTCCAAACGAAGACTACGCTTCTGGTAACCTCCATCTTGCAGCAGTAGAAGAGAGTAGATGGTAAGTAACAAGCTTCCTCGCTTCTCGCAGCCTCCGTCTTGAAGCAGTAGAAGGGAATAGATGGTAAGTTCACCAAGTAACATCGTATAGCATAAACCTACCCGGTGATCCTCCCGCACATCGCCCTGTGAGAGAGCAACCACCGAGTTATATCTGGAACTTGTCTGGGTGTGTTTTATTAAGTATCCAGTTCTAGTTGTCATGAGGTCCGAGTACAACTCCGGGTCGTCCTTTTACCGAGGGACACGGCTATTCGAATAGATTAACTTCCCTGCAGGGGTGCACCACATAACCCAGCACGCTTGATCCCATTTGGCCGGACACACTTTCTAGGGTCATGCCCGGCCTCGGAAGATCAACACGTCGCAGCCCTACCTAAGCACAGCAGAGAGGTCAGCACGTCGGTCTAAGTCCTAAGCACACAGGGGTCTGGGCCCATCGCCCAATGCACACCTGCACGTTGCGAGGGCGGCCGGTAAGCAGACCTAGCCTCTCCTAATACCAGAGTAGGCTTCCAGTCCAATCCGGCGCGCGCCGCTAAACCGCTGACGTCAAGAAGGCTTCGGCTGATACCACGACGCCGAGTACCCATAACTATTCCCACGTAGCTGGTTAGTGCGTATAGACCAAATGGCCAGACTCAGATCAAATACCAAGATCTCGATAAACGTGTTATTATGACATAACCGCGGACAGCGACCAGGGCCAGGCCCACCTGTCTCCTAGGTGGTCGCAACCTGCCCTGTCGCTCCGCCACCAAGT